>CM035798.1:60584950-61184950 GCA_020466265.1 Siphamia tubifer | reverse complement strand
AAATGAAAATGTATTTTTACTACATCTTTTCTTGTTCTAGTTCAAGTTACTTAACTGTTCCAATAATCACTGTATTTCTTTTTCACTTCCTCATTTATTTTTACTTGTCCAGCATCTTTTGGTGCTGAATAACTTTGCTTTGCAAAAGGGAAACTTTACAAAGTACCTGAGGCTGCCCTTGATATTTTAGTGTCTTATTTCCTCATTTTCCACTTTTGATTGACTTTTGATCAACATTAAAGCACCACCAACTCTTCAACATGACCCCTGACACTGGACAGTCTGTACAAAATGGCTTTAAAAAGTTTTCTACAAAGCTTTCATGAATAATATGTCTACAGGAAAAAATATTCCTGTGGAAGTAAAATTACTGCATCAAAAAAAACAAAAAAACATGACTATTGGTTATTTCACTGTCAAAAACCTAAACTGTTATTGCTGACCACAAACATATACTGATCTAAAATGTTAAATAACTGTTGAACTAATAATCCCATCAATATATGTAAATATGACACATAAAAGCAGTTTTTCACATTTGTCTGCTTTCAGAGGCAGACAGACATAGATAGATAGATAGATAGATAGATAGATAGATAGATAGATAGATAGATAGATAGATAGATAGATAGATAGATAGATAGATAGATAGATAGATAGATAGATAGATAGATAGATAGATAGATAGATAGATAGATAGATAGATAGATAGATAGATAGATAGATCGATCCTGTGTATGTGTAAACAGGCCCATAATCTTGATTTTTCTTCCATTAAAAATTATAGTTGCACTACTCTTACAGTGTTATGTACTGTAGTTGCTGAGGAGGGCTTGGAGATATTGTTGTCCTTCAAAGGGGTCCTGACAGAACCACTGCACTGCAGACTGGAAACCACCAGTATCACCTGTTGTTTTAAAGATCCTCTGACTCACATTGTCACCACAATTTAACCATGAGTGGTTAAATCACAATTTCTATTGATAAACTGGTGTAGGACCAAGAGATAGACATCTGAGTCACATTTCAGTCAAATCCGTGTTCGTATGTCTGAACTACCGCCATTTCGTGCTATAGTGCGAAATAACAATTTCTTCTGACAAACAGGTGTAGACCTGGGAGACAGACATTGGAGACAAATTTCAGCCAAATTGTTTTTTGTATGTCCGAACTACAGCCATTTTAATAAAATTACATTTCTAGGGGGCGCTATCATACAAAATCAGATTGTCTTTAGCTAAATGGATGTAGACCTGGGAGATAGACGTCTGTGTCAAATTTCAGCCAAATCAGTATTCATATGTCTGAGGTGAAGCAATTTATGTAGCGGTAATTTTTCCCCCAAAACTTTTTTTTTTGCAACCACATAGCACAAAAACGATACAACTTTTCCCAAAAATTTGGATACATTTTGATGTCCCACTTGTCTAGATCGTGTTCATCGATTTTGAGCTCATTTCACCCAACGGCCAAGGAGGAGATAGATAAATTCCGATGACAGCGAAAATCCATGACTCCAAATTTTTAGAATAGAATAGAATAGACTTTATTTGTCATTGCATAGGTGCAACGAAATTTCATTTGTGCCATCCTGAGAATAAACAAAGCAATTATACACACACACCAGACAGCATTCTTCCTTGATTAAAAATATATAAAAACATAGAGCATTGACAGCACAACAATAAATAATGAAAGACTATTGCACATGGCTCAGAAAAGTACGTCCTTAAATAGATAAATATTAATAATATTGCACGTTGTTCAGTATTGCACCAGTTGATAAAAAAAGAGAGAGAGAGAGAGAGGGAGACAGAGAGACAGACATATGGTTCCCATTATTGGCATGAGGTATTAAGTTCAGTTATGGCTCTGTGAAAGAACCTGTTTTTGAGTCTGGAGGTGCGGGCTCTGAGTGCCCTGTAGCACCTCCCTGAAGGCAGCAGAGAAAACAGGTGATGACTGGGGTGACTTGGGTCTTCAAGGATTCTGGTGGTGATGTGATGGCAGCGTGACCTGAAGATGTCTTCCAGTGGAGGCAGACTGAGTCCAATGATCTTCTCAGCCATCCTGATAACCCGAGTCAGACTCTTCCGGTCTGCCTCAGTGCAGCTGACGTACCAGGATGTAAGACAGTACGTCAGGATGCTCTGTATGGAGCAGAGGTAGAAGGCCCTGAGCAGCTCAGCAGGCAGGTGGTTTTTCTTTAGTGTTCGAAAGAAGTAGAGTTGCTGTTGAGCCTTCCCTACTAGGGCGGAGGAGTTCAGTGCCCATGTCAGGTCTTTGGTGATGTGGATTCCCAGAAATGTAAAACTGGTGAAACAGTTTTTTTAAAAATACAATCCCAAATGGCGGACTTCCTGTTGGTTTTTGGGCGTGGTCATCCTAAGGTTTTTTGTTCATCAGCATATGTTGAATATGTGTAGCAATTTTCATAACTCTAACTTTACTAGGGTGTGATCTGGCCTAATACAAACTATTTCACCTTTTCTAGGGGGCGCTGTAGACACATTTCTTTACCGACTTTTACGAAACCTATAAATACTCGCAATTTTCACACTTCTGACATGTGTGCAAAATTTGGTGAGTTTTCGTGCACATTCAGGGGCTCAAATTAGAGCTCAAAAATTAAACTGCAAGCAGTATCAACAGGCCATGCGCCTGACATGGTACGCTGCGAAGGCCTAAAAAAGGGGGAAAAATACAGAAATGTTTTATAAAACTTCAGAACTATTTAAGATATTGAAATGAACAATCTGAAATAATTTGGGTTCTCAGCTGACAACCCCTCCCTCTACCGCCCCTTCTATATTTATATCCACCTCTCTCATACACAGGAAGACATTTTGCTTCTAAAGCTTGTGTTACTTTAAAATCAGAACATCATTATAGATTCATCACATTCTCAAACACAATCAACATCAGGTAGGATTCTGGAAATGCTCTTGTGATCATCTTTATGTTATTGAGACACATTATTTTTAAGTATGCACATGATTAAATAATTCCTTTATTTAACAGCTGTATAATTTATAATATCATGTTGTTAAATGTATATATTTTGAACTGTTAAGGCACAGTTTATGTGAGCATTTACAAAGTTTTCTATACAAATGTTCATTTTGTTTGGTTTGGTTTGGTTTGGTTGTATTATCATTGTACATCATTGTACACTGCTTTATTTGCAGGTGAAAGTAACTTGATAAATTGCATTTCTGAAACCATCTGCTTATAACCATTCTAGTCTATTTAGTTTATATAATTTTTTAAATAGTTAAATACAAGGACTGAAGTGAAATTTTAGAGCAGAACAAAAACAATTCACATTCTTGGTGCATCAAGATCAGTAGTGCATGAAGTTCTATTTATAAAGTTGTCATTTGTGATTTCATTTTTTTCCTTCCATTTCATTAGTTTTCACAGTTTGTTTTTTTTTTTTTTTTTAGTTTATCTTATTTCAGACACAATCATAATACAAAACTTTTCAAACTTTTGATAATTGCAGTCACCAGCAACACGTAATGAACATGGACAAAAATAAAATCCTACAACTCTGCCTGTTTCTGGGAGGTAAGTTTATTATTTGCCCATTTAATTTTCAGTCTTATTCCTTTATAAATATAATACCATAATCCTGCCAAGTAGTCATTTTATCTATCACTTTCACTTTTTTGTATTGTAGTTGTTGGCAGTGTTGTGTGCAGTGAAGGGTGGACGATCAACGTGGTAGAAAAGCTCGATGCTCTGGTTTCTTCCTGCGTCGTGTTACCCTGTTCTTTTACTCACCCCCATGATCACCTGCCCACATCTAAACTCAGAGCCAAATGGCAAGTGAGTGATAATAAAGAAAAGCTTATCTATTATGAGGACAGCACAAGTGTCTTGGAAAACTTTAGGGGCCGCACAAGACTGTTGGGGGAATTGGGACGTGGCAACTGCACCTTAGAAATGACTCAAGTTAAAGATCATGACAATGGACGCTTCTGTTTCCGGATTGAATTAGCTCGGAATCCCACCGACACATCAACCCCTGACAAATTCTCCTTCATCAACAACTGTGTTACTTTAAACATGATACGTAAGTCATCAACATTTCCCTTTAACCAGGGCTGTCAAAAATGAATGCATTAATCCACCATTGATCTGGTTACATTTTACAGTGGTTTTGTTTCAAGTTGTTTTGTTGAAACTGTTGAAGGTGTTGAATAAACATGTCTATTGTATGTATTCATATTTTTACAGATGTTTTGGATATTTTATCACATTTTTTGGTGTGCATTTTTTTTTATTTTGCAAGAAGTTTTTTAATACGTTTTGAATTTTGTTTGGCACGGTTTTGTGTTCAGGTTTTTTTTGGTGAATTATAGTGGATTTTAGTATGTTTTGTATATTTGTTTCTCCACATTTTTTTGTGTTTCTTAGTGTATTTTGCAGGAAATTTGAGTACAAAAAAAGACAGAGACAGAACAGTTGACCAACATAGTGTTTTGATCAAGACTAAATGAATGAATCCAAAGCAACCGTATTATTAATATGATTAAAAATGTTAATTATTTGGCAGCCCTACATTCTCACACTAAATTTTTCTGAAGGATTATTCATCTTTTGTTTATGACCTTTATTCTCATTAATAGATGAGCCTCCAAAACCCTCACTGGTACACAACGCCCCTGTGGAAGGACATCCATTCACCATCACCTGTTCGCTGATCCATACCTGCCCCTCACACAAGCCCAAACTCACATGGAGTCGAGGCTTTAAAGATCACATCACTGAACATCACAGAAAACTCCAGATGGGGTTGTGGGAGATCCAGTCCATTCTGACATTAATCCCTAAAGAAAAGGATGACCACACAATGGTCACCTGCACAGCTGAGTTTAATGGAGCGAAGACATCAGAGGAAACCATGACACTCTACATCAAACGTACGGAGACATTCACTGGTTCAACTACAGGCAATATTCAGTAAACATTTATTATCCTCCTGAGATCTACCAATGCATTTTTGTCTTCTGTAGAGGACAAGAATGTCACAGCTTTACAAAAGACCCATAAGAAATGTATTGGGGGAAGGGGGACTATTGTATTAAGTTGTTTCCAATCAAGGAAATTATTTAATATAAAAAATCCAAGACTGTTACTTTCCCTCAAGTGACCTTTTCTAAAGTACATAAAGTACATTTGTAACCAAATGTGTCCGTTTGCAGGTGCAGTAAACTATAACCACATCATCATTCCTATAGTCGTGGCCATGGTCTCTACTGGGATCTTTGGAGGTCTCTGTATTTTTGTGGTGAAAAAATACAAGTAAGTTCCTATAAAACATTTCGATACATTCAAAAATCTCTCCACAAAAAAAATTTTGAAATTTGCACAATTTGATGAATACATTATTTTATGATTCAAGGAAACGTATTGAGGAGCTGCAAAATCAAGATGGCACGTAAGTATTAAAAAAAATGTTACCTTGTAGGTTTGATTTGATTTGATTTGATTTGAATGATTTATTTCGAACATGCGCAAAGTGCAACAATATTCAATACAGCAATAATAATAATAACAATGACATGTTCGAAAAGGAGTAGGATGAAGCATAAGCTTATTTAATCCTACCCCTTCTTCACTTCCTCAACAACCTAAATACATCTTGTAGTAATATAGTGCATAGTACAAAAAAGATGATAAATAAAATAATGACAATAACAATGATAACAATACCAATAATCAATAACTAAGTACTAAACATAGACATATATACAAAAAAAGAAAAAAAAAAAAAACTAAAAACAAATGAGCAGATAGGAAAGTAGGTAACAAATAGAGTTTTTTTGTTGTTGTTTTCTTTTTTCTTTTTTAGATTGGGGTGGTCAAATTTATATTAATTCAAGGGACACATTCAGCCCAATTCGATCTGAAGTGGTTTGGACTACTAAAATAATAGCATAATAGCCAATAATGGAAAATATTTTTTTCCCTCTTTGTTTAAGTGCAAAAAAGTCTAATTAAACTATTGAATTTCATACAATTAGAAATTATCTTTCCACCAAAAATGTGGTGAGGAAAATACTGATATTGCGCCTCAACTCATCATTTACCATTACCATTACAGTGAACCTACAAATGCACAAAACATTTGGTTGCAAGTATAATTTTATTCAGATTTCAGGGTTTAGAACTTAAATTAATTTCACACCATTGTCTGTTAATATTTTAACAGTAATTTGTGAAAGTTTTTACCAGATTAAAACCTTCAGTGGCCTCTTTCTGGCCCACAGGCCACAAGTTTGACACTATTTATTTAGATTTTAGTAGTATACATTTCTAACTTTTATGTCAATTTTAGCCTGTGGAACAGGATGTCCAGGATGTCCCGCAGGTGAGAGAAAAAAAATATTTTTAAGTCTTTTTATCTATGAATAAATGGTCACGTACAGTAATTAATAAGTTAAATTTAAACAATTCATCATTTTACTGGAAATCTTCAGGTTTCATTCTAATACTCCAACAGCAAGACATATCAATCAAAGGTAAGTCACATTTTACATGTGTTATTAATAAAAGTGTCTACTGTTGTTTCTGTGAATTACTGTAATTCATATAAGTGCTGTACTTTCCCTTCTGAAAGCTCAGAAGCTCTTGGAAGATGATAGTTCATTATTTGACTATGGTATCACTTCTCATTTTTGTCATATTTACCAAAACGTAGCTTCAACGTCTCTGCCACCAGGTGACAAGTGTCACAGTTTCCGTTTTCTCAGAATATTAACTTATAATTAACTGTTTAATCAGCTGTAACCTTTAAGACTTGGTAATTTTTAATATAAAGTGAAAGAAAAATGAAAAGCCACAGTCTGGTTTATAAACTATCCAATCACCTCATTTTAATCCACAGGTCAAACACCTATACTGAGCAGAAACTCAACAAACCTTGTGTTCCATCTCCCAAATGGTACAGGAATTGTCTAAATTAGACCAATTAAAGTCTATACTGAAATACATCTGAAATCATTAATACCATTTTTCCTCCTTTTTCTTCTATTTCCCTCTTCAGCCAGCCAAAGCCCCACAGTTACAAACAGGTACAGTATTATGAAGATACAAATGATTCCCTCCTGAAAAACACTGTACAAACAACAGCATTTAAGATTTGTGACAATAATGTTTGAACTCTCCTTCAGGATAGTGATAATGATGACTACATGAACACTGCTGAGATCAACATCTACGGAAACATTTGACAGAATTTATGATAATTCTAAACATGTATGGAATAAAGATGGCTTAAGCTTATTTTATGTTTGCAGCTTTGTTATGCAGAATTCTTTGGCAGCATTTTCTCTATAATTAAAAATATCTTCATGACACTGATGATTAAAATCTGTTGTAAGAGTAAATTAAATGCATATTAAAAGTACCCTCTTACTGTCATATGTTGAATAGCATTTTAACATCATATACTACGACTAATGATTTAAGCACTATATTGTTTTTAAGTGCTTGTTGTGGCTATATTATCTATGTGGCTATATTGTCTAATCTGTTTCAATAATTATTAATCATTGTCTACCTCAGGGGTCTCCAACCTGTTCCACAAAGGGCCGGTGTGGCTGCAGGTTTTTGTTCCAACCAACCAAGAGTTCACAGTTTGACCAATTGACTCTCTGAAGACTGAGATCAGTTGATTAATTGATTGACATCTGATGTGTTGCTGTTTGGTTGGAACAAAAACCTGCAGCCACACCGGCCCTTTGTGGAACAGGTTGAAGACATTCTACATTCTACAGTCAGATGTTTCAGCTTTGAATCTGAGATCGAGCTGCGCAGCAGTGGTCTTCACACTCATCACTTCCTCAGTATCCTTCTGTAAGGCTGGAGGGCTTTCCCAACCTAAACTTGGAGTTGTTTTCTGCTAAATGTGCAGCACAGCATGCAGCACACCACTGCAAATCATTAGACCCTGACACTCTCTGCTGTTAGGGAAGTTTAATTTTGGCCATGTGTAATAAAGAAAGCACCCCCAGACTCTATTTAACTGAGTGGTCGGTGTGACATCTGCTCTTACTCAGACCAGAGTCTATCTCACAATGCAAGTGCTATGTGGTGCATGTGCTGTGACCAACTCCTACAGAATTAGATGTGGTCTACTCATGTGCAGCTGTGTTTGGTAGAGCTTCTCTTTTGCTTTTGTGCTGGAGTGGAAATAGCCTATTATGTCCCTGGAACATAACACTGAGAGAAATGCATTAAAATAAAACTGGAAGGGCAATAACTCAAAATAAATGACAGTATAAAGTGAAAAAAACAACAGGTTTCCTGTTTCTTAAAAAATAATTATTAGCTGCAGTCTCTGCACATATTTGGTTTAGTTGTGTTTTTCTGCCACTGTGTGGTTCAGGAGAAGAGCTGCTTTAAAAACCCATGGACTGATTAAATCTGCAGTGTTTTCAGTTATGCTTAACAGTGAACCCATTATCAACTGAGTGTTCAACATTTTCCCATGAGCTTTTTTTTTTTTATAACTTAGATAAATAAAGGTAAATGAATGATGGGATCAAATGTATCAAAAATATCTAAATATATGTCTTATTTAATAAGTAATGGAATACGTGTATGTACTATGTATTTTTTGGATTACATTTATGGAAAGCAATATTGTTTATGTGTTGTATAAAAACACAATTGGTATTATCACGTATAGTATATTATAATAATGGTTGTACATTATAACAGATTGTGTTTTGCATTTATGTTGGTTTATAATTAACAATAAAAAAATAAAAAATAAAAGGTGACTGGGCCAGACATAGAGAGACTAGCACCACTTATTAAAGTTATTTTAAGTCCTGGGGTGAAGCATTGAATGTATAGAGGCAACGTAAGATAGTATACAAGTCAATATAGAGAGAAAATGACATGTTTGATTAAAGTTATATGTTCAACATTGAACCTTCATTGAACATAACGTGGTGGCCCATAATGAGTGAGATTTCTTACAATGAAATACTCACAGACCACTGTACTGTGATCAAGTGTGGTAACATTTTAGATCCAGTACCACTGAGAAGAGGGCAATTGAATGCAACATATGGAAAGCCAGGCAAGTTTTCATAATTTTGTAAATGTTTGAGATGAAAATACACATGGAAAAAATGTTTACTTTTCCCCCATTTCTTTTACATTTCCTGTCCATACCAACAAAACTGAGTCTGTGATCTGATCAAACACACTGTCTACATCGTAACTCACTTTTAAAGGCTTTATTTTTGCCTACTTTTGAAACGTTTATGGGTTTTTTTTTTGTTTTTCTTGGTCGGTTCGGTGCGTGTTTCTTTACGTCACCAGACCGTGAGGCGATACTGTCACTGCGCATGCGCCGAATAGCAATATACAGCATTTACTTACATGATCCATATAGTTCTCAGATATTATTATAACATACTAGTAGTTACTAGTATTGAATAAAATGCGTGAAATATTCAATTACTGTATTTCGTTTAGTACAACATGATCGTCTGTTATAAATGAAATCAAAAGTGAAAGTAAACTTACCCTGTTAAACTGTTTCACTTTTGTGCAGTTTTATGTTGGAGAAACGTTTACATCCTAATCTACGATGATGTTTGTGGTCATTTTATTTGGATATTTCATGATGTGCGTTTACGGTGAGTATAAGGATAAGTGTTGAAACATTCATTGATAAACACACGTAAATGTTGTCAATCATTTACCTGGATTGTTAGCATCACACGAGCCTGCTGCTCACAGTGGTTTCCTATTACAATAGTTGTACAGGACAGTGAGAAAAATTAATCGTGTTTTCATTTCATACAAAATAGTGATATTTTTGCACACAGTAGATGGTTTAGGTGGTCCAGTGCCTGTTTTGGGTCTTTATAGTTTAATCCTTTTACAGCAGGTGTACCACAATGTTTGACTATGAGCAAATCTAAAGTTAAATAATAATGCTAGCATTAATAAAGACATTGCTGAATTCACTTAATACTTAATTTGGATGGTTCTTAAGATAATCATTCAGAAATTAACAACCATTGGCTTTGAATGAATGAATAAACTTTAACTTTGTTCAACTTGACAACAAGAAAATATCAGGAATCAATATTATCCTTTGTATATTTTAGCAGCCAGTATAAATGATATGGAATTGCCAGTAAATTAAAGATAACCTCCACTAGTAAGAATGACAACCTGTCTGTTTTTCTTTTGTACTAACCTGCCTTTGTCTGTCAGGTGATGGGGTTGCAGATGTGGTGCTTTCCTGCAGCCTGGTGGAGGAGGGGAGTGGATTGGATGGTGTCCTCTTCACCAGGAGTCCAGCTACTCTTGTCTTGAAGGATGTTGCTGTAGCATCTGACGAATCGCTTGAAACGCTGACTCCCTTTGTCCCACCTTCCATCCCTGATCCAGATCTCATCATCTTTGAGGCTAAAGGTTCTTTATCAAAGTTATAGTCAGCTTAATTGTCAGTTTTTGTCTTATGTGCATCGCATTAAAAAAACTGTAATGACAAGATCCTATGGCCCCCGTGGTGCAAAGTAAATGGTAATGGTAAATAAACTGCACTTTTGTAGCACTTTTTCACCTTCATGGTGATCAAAGCACTTTACATTTATAAACATAGTAGAATAGAATTGAATAGAATAGAATAGAATAGAATAGAATAGAATAGAATAGAATAGAATCAGTAAACTGCAGGGAGTGAGTAGACAATTATAATAGACCATCATTGAGTGTCCAGAAAAGCACTATAAAAAAAAATGTATTATTATTATTATTATTATTATTATTATAATTATTATTATTACCATAGATAGAGATACTGTTGTTTATGCATGAATTTCAGTGTAACACTGCAGCATCGTACACAGCTAACCTGAACTTATACTCTCATCCCTTTGTGGCAGTTTCATCACCCAAGATTCCTAATGCAGAAGTGTTACTCCATGCAGACTGCAATGAGCAGGAAGTGATGTGTGAAATAAGCCGGTATGCCCCACGTGGATCTCAGGATGGTTCAGATCCAGCCTATTTCATGGTGTCTCTAAATGTGGAGGGAGTTGAGTTTAATACTGCATTGATCCTGCAGACTTTATCAGTGCAGAAAGACCAAAGGACTCTGATACAAAACAAACTGGACCTGCCCCTCAGTGAGACAGGAACTTTATTAACTGAGGGTGAGATTCAGATTTTCACAAGAGCAATGTAACTTTTTTCTTATGTACACAAGGACGTCCTTCACCCTTCATTTCCTCTGTCATATTCTTTTTCTCTCTGGCCCTTAGTGATATTCCTGGTGTTCAGCCACGTAAAAGCTGTTTCTGCACCACTGAGAAGTGATGCAGTACTTCACTGTGGCTTCAAGCAGAAGGACATACCTCTTGCACAGGAATTGGGCATTGAGTGGCGGCTACAGCACAGAGGAAGAGGATGGAAAGTCTTGGAGATGAAAACAAAACTGGATGATGTAGAAGGAAGCACAGTGGGTGAGTTCTATGTCAATGAAGATCCATCTTTAAAGTGGTTTTATTCTATAAGAAGGTTTCTCCTCTAATGGTTCTCAGAGTAATAGAACAGATTGTCTTATATTAGGACAAAATGTGTTTGACATTAAATAGTGAGATTTTAAGGACAGTATGGTCAATTTTACCAAACCTGTCCATGATCTTTTAGTCATTTGATAATGACAAAATATCACAGTTTCTGGCATATTTAGGATTTTATCATGTTTCTAAATGTAAAATAATGCAATAAGGTAAATAGAATAGTGTTGAGCCTCATTATATCCCAACATCGTGTCAAACTTAATATCCCATTAACTTAGAAATGTTTGTGGTCACCATAAGAGGATGAGGCAAGAGTTAATCTACATCTTAATGTCTGGATGTCAATATAATATAATATAATATAATATAATATAATATAATATAATATAATATAATATAATATAATATAATATAATATAATATAATATAATATAATATAACTGATTCTTTCACAGCCTCAGACAGAGGGAATATGATCCAGACAGTACTATTCTTTAACAGTCAAATAAATCCTCTTTGTTTTTCAGTCCATGCTGAGAGGACAGGCTCAAGTCTGGATGTGGTCCAGGTAGTCGATGAGGGTAACGCCTCTTTGTCTCTGAGCCACTTGAAAATTGTAGATGAGGGGTCCTACATCTGTACAGTCAACACTGGCAACTTTCATTGCCAGCAGGTGATTCAGCTCCATGTAATTCGTAAGTTGTTCCTCTGAGTTTAGGAGAGTCCACAGTATTCTGGGTTTGTTTGTTTGTTTGTTTTTTAAGTGTCAGTCCTTTTCCTATTACTTTTACTTTCAGAACCACCTCAAGTTTCTCTGTCAGAAGAGAAGCTGGTTTTGAAGAGGAATTTTCCCCAAACACTGAGTTGCCACAGCAGTAAATACTATCCACTGGACGCTCAGGTTTGTAACAATAGTATTCATGTGTGTATGGCATCACCATCTTTACTCTGGTGCAACCGCAGTGACTTACCCCCGACAGTGTGCTGTGAGTCGAGTTCTGGTCCAGTTTTGGTCAAAGTAATAGTAGTCCCGGTAGGGTTCCTGTGGCCAACAAAGTAAAAGATGATTCTTCTCAAAACAATATGTGTTCGAATGAGTGATTTATTTGCATAACAAAACTGTCATGGAACAAAAACTCACACCTCATAATTGCTTGGAGCTCCTTTCTTTCAATAGTGACCAATGTGAGTTGTCACTGCTAACAGCTGTGCATCTTAGCAAACTACTTATATCAGTTGTTTGGCAGTGTTTGCGGCTGCTACGTGGAGGTGCACAGCTGTTAGCAGTGGCAACACGCATTGATCACTATTGAGAGAAAGTAGTTCCAAGCAATTATGAGGTGTGAGTTTTTGTTCAGTGATGGTTTTGTTATACAAATAAATCACTCATTCAAACACATACTGTTTTGAGAAGAAACACGTTTTAATTTGTTGACCCCAGGAATCGCTTTGACCAAAACTGGACCAGAACTTGACTCACAGGACACTATCGGGGTAAGTCACTGTGGGTGCACCAGAGTAAAGACGGTGATGCCATACTGATCCATGTAAAAAAAAAAAAAAAAAACAATCTATCCCTTTAATAGTAACTGTAACATTAATTTAATACCACTAAATATCTAAGATAACATTTAAGAAGATTTGTTAAATAAACCAAAATGTTGTGTTAGCCAGGGTTATACTTCATAAATTGCATGCATTTATCTGTTACTTCATATTCTATATTTCAGTAAATATCACAAATTTTTAAGACTTGTTTTTTCCTTCTTTCAGATGGAGTGGTTTTCAATGGCGCCTACAGAAACAGAGCCGACTGTCTTTCCACATCAGGGCTCTCTAACTAGCCATCGTCAGCACGGTGATGGGACGTTCTCCTTGTCATCTCACCTCACCGTTCCCCCCAGCATCACACCTGGAACCAAAATCATCTGTATGGTGTCCCACCCAGCCTTGGACCACCGTGTCTCTGTGAGCGTGCTCGTAGAAAGCCCAGAACCAGGTATGTGTTCTTTGTGCAGGATGTTTGAAAGTCTTAAAAAGTTTGGAATTTTAAAATGCTGTTTTCCAATCCTAGAAAAGTCTGGAATTTTGTGTGAAAGTCTAAATAAAGTATGGAAAAAAACTTTCACTCAGTTGAATTTTAGAGTATGCTCAAAGACACATAATCATATAAGATCAGAAATACATGAGGAAAAACTTGATATGATTTCACTAACCATTCGTGTCTGGAATAATTCCAGTGAAACTAATTTTCTGTAACATCAATGCACTTTTGCGATTTTTATACATTTTGGAAACATTTCTGTCAGTAAAATGTAATTAACTATGAATTATACAATCATTCATACATTGAATTAAGTTTTCTATGACACACAACAGCTACAATCTCAACCAGAAAAGTATTTATGAAAAATATAAAGTATTAGGGGAAAGATAGCAGATTAGATTTAAATAAAGAACACTACCAAATTCATTCAACTCATTATCAAAATAGGAATAAGTTTAACATTTGACTTATCCCATGACAGAGATATGTGTAAATCTTGTGGTCGTTTAAGTTAAACACACAACATAATGAGCCCAAATAGATGTTTTTGCAGAAACAGCATTTAATTTATATTTAAAGTATTAATACACTGTTGAAAGTGTCCTTAGCTTATACAAATCCTAACCTGTTCCATGTATTTCTGACTCCACAGACTCTTACTGGTGGTTTGTGGGTTTCCTGATCGTCACAGTTCTTTTCTTCTATCAGGTCATGAAGTAGCTGCAGACATGAGTATACCATGTGACTTACATAAGAGCTTTAAGCCCAACTCAAATTGGTCGAGTTTTAACCTGTGGACTTCTGAAAATATATTATAAATGCAGAGGTTGTCTGTGATTATAATCCTGTGTGAATTTGCCATGTCTGTAATTTATAAAGTAAAAGGTCTCCTGCAAATGAACTTCCCTGTTTCAACAAATACACTGGTCCTGGGATGATACACTGATCAGTCATGACGGTATGACCACTAACAGTATAAGAGGTATTAATATTGATTATTTAATTCTGATGTTTCCTTTCACTGGGTTGGATATGTGAAGCAGCAATTAATTATTATCATCATCAATCCTTTTCTCCTGAAGAAAACACTGGCAAGACTCCATGTTATTTCTCCTCTTTCTTACTTTTTTAATATAAAGTAGTTTTTGATTCAAGTGTATATTTATCACACTTTTATTTCAACAGCATTACGACAATATCTTTATAAATAACTTTCAATTTAAAATTTTACTCAATTATGATATTTAGAAGAATCTTTTTGTAAAAATGCCACGTGGTGTTATAGTTATGTTGATTTTAGGCCTAAAGATTAAAAAAAAAAACAGTTGACTATACTTGTCAACGATGTTACTCTGTAAAAGTCAATCATGTATTGACCCTGTTAGTTTCCAAATTACCAGGTGTCCACAGGTTATATCAGTCTTGTGCAAATAGGGTTTTAGATGTTTATTATTATTCATTTTGTTAAAACATGGACTGTATCTTTCAACTTTTATGGGCTTCTACTGATGTGAAAATATACTTTTGGGACCATGTGTTATTTTATTACTTCTGTGTCTAATTTATTGTTGTAAAAAAAAATTAACTGTCAGGTGTCTACTGAAGGAACATGGTTGTGGTTGATGGTACACACTTTAAATCACCTTTATTTGGCATTCATCTGCTTTTTGTTTGATATAGTTCCATGATGAATGTGTTGCTTCTTTGTTCTTTGGAGATAAAGTGATCTCTTATACTCCAGATATGAAGTCACAACAAATCAATATGTGGACCCTGAGATTCATTAATATTGTTAGAGTTTATATATTAAATAATGCGTTATGTGGATTTGATGTGAAGTGTCAGTTCCTAAAAACCTTTTTGTATTGATTAGGATGTCACCCATCCTAGAAATCTCCACATTTTATTAAATTGTGGAAAAATAAGAATGACTGATAGTGAGTCACCTTATGTCATTAATTGAACACACATTGAGGATTAGCATCATAATTTAGATTCAGTCTATAATCTAGGGTTTCAACTCTTCACACCACAATGTGTGAAATGCTCTTAATTTTTCTACTGATCTGTTTAAAATGGACAACTGAGCCGTCTATTTCTCATTCTATTCATGTGGTTGTTGTTTTTTTTGTTTTTTTTTTTACTGAAATTGTCATTATAAAAAAGGGTTTATTTTTCAGTAATAGATGCTGTTTTTTATGTGATGTGTATATTTATTTTCAGTCTTATCTCATGTGTGATCCTGTTGCTGAAGTTTTGTAATTTTATTTTAGCAATTAAATAATAAAGCTACATTTAATGGATTTGGCATAATGAATAATAATATACTGTTGTCTGTGAAGTTAAGGTAAAATGTTTTTTACCTCCTCTTCTCGTGAAATAATTGTGATAATATGAATTATTGACAGCATGTAACTGGGAGTAAGTATGTAATCATTGTAGCTGGTCAAAGGTGATTATGACATGTATACATAGGAATAAAACAGAGGAATCTTTGTAAAAAAAAATAAAATTACTTCCACTTTAAGGGCAATAGTGTACATTTCTTATTTGGATGAATTAAATTTTGGTACATCACAAACAGTTAAGTAATGCACGCATGAATATTCATTCATCTTTCTTCTTCTTCCCATTTATTCTTGTTCTGGGTCAAAACATGGTATTCAATTTTAGAGACAATTTGACATATCAGTGTTACTAAATGACCCACATTTTAACTTTTAAATACATTTTTGCTTTAGTTAGCCCATAAGGGACTATCCAAAACAATGGGATAATTCATATTGAAATAAATGGAATAGTAATGAATTTAAGTTTGCTCTTTGACAGAACATTACTGTGTTTTGACTTTCCTTTAGATACTTGTCTTTTTAGAATGATCAAATGTTGCAGTTAGACCACATGGTGCTATTTCCATGTGAATAGATGTTTAATTACAAATAGAAGTGGAGGAAAAAAACAAGAAGGGTAAAAATGTTGTAAGGGTTTTATTATAAAAGCTTTAGTATGGATATTATTTACTCCAATTAAGAATAATAATAGTCTATGTTTGAATCATGTAAATATAATTATGATAATGAAATCAGGCATTACATTTGTGGTAGGTGACTGTTGGTACATTTGTGGGATTATGTTCAAAGCTGCACATTTTTTATTAAGTTTGTAGTTTATTAAATTTGTGGGTTTAACATGATTTTGTTTTCATTGTTCAATTCATCAGTTTTTGTTCTTGAATATGAACAAAAACTGATAATGACATGTACAAATGAGATCTTACAGAGACAACACACACTTATGTTCATGATTTCTTTATTGGCATCAGCAAAAGTGGTAAGCATGCATTTGTTTTCACAAGTCCAGTTGCATTTCATACTGTATGTTCGGGTTGTAAGTCACAAAACAGCTTCTCTTATCTCCACCGCTACTTGTTGCTCATAAGGTTGTTCATATTTTCAGAATTTTATCAACTCTCAAAATCAGTCCAGTGAGAGGAAAATTTCCTTTATTTTCTTTTTTTTTTTACATATATATATCTAACAACCCCCCTCAAAAAGAAAAAACAAACAAACTGAAAGAATTTATAAACACATTTCAGGAGCATAATCTGACAGATGTACTATAGTTCTACTCTTACTTTACTACATGTTTTAACAGGTCACTATAGTTGTGGTAGTAGTGGTTGAAATCATCTCTGTTTAAAACGCAAGTGAATTTAACAAAATCTGGCAAACTCTGAGCATCATTGCATTGCATAAGCAGTAATTATCAGGTCAGAAAGACATTATACACAGGTCCTTTAAACCACTGACAAAAAAATGTACAATCGGCAGTTAGATTCAGAAATGGCAGATACACCGGTCACACAAAAAGGCAAAACTATGGACACTGTTGGCCATGCAAGTTAGAAAGGAACATTTCATTTGTCTTTACCATACCATGGATGACAGGTGAGTCTGTATTTATGTGAGTGACAGGGAGGGCCAGGTCGCTCTAACATTACTAAAATAGGTCCTTTTCCTGCTTTTTGGACAAACGTTCAACTTAAACATCCTGTCATCAGAACATCCAAAACAAGTGGACATTTTATACAGTGTGATGCTACACATTCATCTGTCTATGGCTGTGACTCTGTCCAAGTCAGAGTTAAAAGACCTTCCAGAGGGGTCAGTTCATGTTTACAGGAGATTGTCTGTTGGAGGCTGCTTGTCTTAATTTCCCTACTAAGAATAACACTATCACTATATCATCACCTGTGGCACAAAAACCCAGATACAAATGAAGCAGAGTTATGTCCAGAATAAACTTTAACTTACTCTAATCAGCTTTCCCCTGAATCACTTCTTCCTCTCCTTCTCATCTCTTTCTCTGTTGTTATTTTTTCTAACTCTTCCTATACTGGACTTTGTAGAGACTAAGTGAGAGAAAGTTAGAGAGGAAAGGAATAACTAAATAATAACTAAATAAAGCCTATCAGTTAAACTTGGAAAAAGCTATTGCCTACAGTGCTTGGAATCACAAATACACACATACATTTAACAAAAATTACCTTAATTCTTAAGCGAACCATGACATTATGTTAGTAATTAGCAATGATGACAGCAGATGAGACAAAAAAGACTGTTAGTTCAGTATGTCAGTATCAATTTACAAATGTGGGACTCTCAAAAAAGGTGACATGAACAAGCTTTGGCGCATCTGAGATAGAAAGGACTGCAAACTCTTGTTCAATCCCCCCGGCACACATTCACTGTCTGTACAGTGCACGCACTCAGCTCCATTCAACGGGCCTAGCCCTGTGTGTTCCTGTGTCACAAAGATTTTCTCCCTCCCACCATCCCTTTCTTTCTTCCGCTTACACTCTGCCTGCTGCTTCCTTCAATAATACATGAAGTGCAGAGACCGGAGAGAGTGAGTGAGACTTCAGAGCAGTGGAAGAAAGCAACAAGAAGGGAGGGAAAGAGGGACAAAAGAGCGCAGAGACACCTATAAACACTACTGTCATGTATAACTGCAAGATGGTTTGATGGAAGACCGTGAAGAGAGGGAGGAGGAGAAGGAGACAAATAGAAGAGGAGTGACGCTTGAGTTTCTTTTTTTTTCTCTTCCCTCTCTTATGATTCTCAAGTCCGTATCCATCTCGACTGATGGGCGGAGATCAGTAGAAGAAGTACACTATGAGTGAAGGAGAAAAGAGAGGACGTCATTAGTTTAATGCATCTGGCACTGCATCACAGCCAAGAACACAAAACATAGTGACATGAGCTCTTCCATATTATATATACTAGAATTTACATAGGACATCTAGACTTCAGATGTTAAAATTAGACAAATAGTTTACCATAATTAGCACCCATTAATGTTAAAGAACACCAATGGATTTGTTTGAGGAGAAATAACAAGAATACCAATATATTTTCAATAATAACACTCATACACACATGTAAATGATGTTGTTCTCTCTCTACTGAGAAAACATTGGTCAACATAGGTATAGATGATCCATAATAATGATGATTGTTCATGAAAAAAACACAAGTGAACCAGTTAGCAGGTTAAAAAGGAGATATATGTAAGAAATGTACTCACAGAATATTATTCCAACCACAATGACTCCAATAATCCCCATCATGATCATCATCTGAGAAAAGACATTTGACACTGAGTGTACTACACACAAAAGCACCAGAAACTATTTCATATATTTATGGCAGATATGTGACATCTTTAGTGATGCTCAATTTGTAGCAAAATCTCTGCAATAACAGGCTTTTTTATGGGTCATTTTTCTCAAAGAATCTGTGCAGTATAGGACAGAACAGGTCATTAATTTCCCCAAAATTTAATAATAATAAATGTATTTATTTATTTTATTGGATTATTTCTAATAAAAAATGCTGCCTATTACTTCTTAAACATACTATCAATCATTGTACCATCCAAGATATGATAAGGTATATTGTTAACTCACATCATGATGTGAGTCTCTGTCAGTGGCAGTGATGTATCTGTAGTAATGTGCCTACCTTGCAGTTCTTCCACCAGTACTTGTTCTTTAGCTTGGCTGCACAGCTTTCAAACTGGGAGGCTCCGGCTTGGAGAGCATCCGCTCTGTCATCTAGCTCTGAAAGCTTCTGGTCCCTTTCCAAAACCTTGTCCACATTCACCCGCATAATATCCACCACCTAACCCACAGCAGCCAGGATGAGAAAGCACTTTTTCAGTAGTGTGAAGATGAGCAAAGGGGATCAACACAGTCTATCAACTACAAATTGTAATGCAAAGACATATTTTAATACAGAAACAACCCAACACTTAGGGAATTCTTTTGTTTCCTTGTATTAACTTTAATATTATTGATGCTTTGCATGTAAACCAAAGCCTTGCCAAGCATCCTGTCATGGTTTGAAGTAGCTCACCTCCTCTACTTGCGCTTGTGTCTGCTGTAGCCTACGGTTGCTGGAGGTATTAGGTGGTCCGGCAGGTGGACCAGCTGGGGCTCCATCTGCACCTGGAGCTCCTGGAGCACCAGGGGCTCCAGCTGGGGGGGCAGCATCTGGGGCAGACCTAAAGAGGGAGGCAAAGGAGTGAAATGAGAGTAACGCAGACCACTTGATAATTGATGCACGTTCTGCTACAGTATGTAAAGTGCACTTAAATCTAGAGGGAAATGAAGTGCGGAGAGGCTTTTCAGGAGGAGAAATAGAGGGATGAAATGTGAAAGAGAGAAGAAGCAGGTAATAGTAAACTCATAAAATGAAGTAAAGACGGCGCAATAGCAAGTAAGAAAATAGGCCACAGATGGGAAGCAAGGCACTAAGTTCTGCCCACAGCTGTCAGACAAAGAATAATGAGAGAGAAGATGTGGGGAGGGGGAACAGAGGTGAAGAGTTGGGATGGACAGAGTAAAAATGGAAAGGAAAGTCATGTGAAAGAAGGATGAATGGATGGTGTGATGGAAATAAAAGATAGAATAGACACAGGAGGTTTAAAACTGAACAAGCAAAGCACCCTGATTGGGGGGGGTTTACTGACTCAGCCTTCTGGACAGTGTAAGAGTCACAGCTGGAGGACAAATCCAAAGCAGTTCACATGAGATGAGACAAAATGAGTTTTTGTGATTTACAAGATATAATAATAATAATAATAAACTAAGTCTGTTTTAATCCTGGTGTAAAATAATTCAATCATAATTCAAGAAGCTCAGTTTAATTCTGCTGAAGTGTGACAGCAGCTAACCTCTGAATCTATAATTTAGTGATGCTGTGACAGAATTTTTTACTTGCGTCAGCAAAATCGAGCAGTCCTGCAGAAAACCCCATGCACATAAAAAGAAAACCTTAAACCAAAGGCATGAATCTATCAAAAAATTTAATATCTAACAGTGAAAAAGACTACGAAAGAAAATGCGCATTAATACTCACATCTTCTATGCAGCTGTTGGAAGTGACTCACGGGCAGAGGAGGGGGGGGTGATGGGCTGGGGAGGGAGGGTCTGAAGTAGGAGCACGCAAGAAGAAAAAAAAAACAGCCAGATCACACAAAAAGAGAAGATGTTTTTTCGAGGCACAGTTCCAATTAAAAGTCCAAAATTTCAATCAGTAAAGTATTAAAGTAGCAGGCTAAGAGTAAACAAGAGGCGGAGGGTCTTGGCGCAGTGGAGCTGATCTTCTACCGATGCATTTATACCGCAAGTCAAAGTACCGCAATACCCAGACACGGGCCGGCTGAGAATGCACTGTG
This sequence comes from Siphamia tubifer, assembly GCA_020466265.1. Taxonomy (NCBI): domain Eukaryota; kingdom Metazoa; phylum Chordata; class Actinopteri; order Kurtiformes; family Apogonidae; genus Siphamia; species Siphamia tubifer. The sequence goes on along the minus strand of CM035798.1, from coordinate 61,163,599 downwards.
TGACACAACTACAGAAGCGAGAAGTGGAGAAGGAAGCGAACAGGCCTCAAGAAGAAAAGTACTTCTGAAATATAATCCGTTTCCTGGGAAATCCAAAGATGCTGATATTCGTGCGGTGCTGCCTCCAGCTGCTCCAAGTGATGCTGAGTCCTTATACAGCTGCTCGTGGACGCTCACACGCTACACTGATTGGCTGGCTCCGGAGTTGTCTCTTCTAAAAAAAGCTGCTGGCAAATGCGTGCAATTTCAGAATTAAAGGAGAAAAAGTCCAGTCATGAGAATTGGGATGTGTGTCTTTTGGTCTGGTTTCCGTCACCCCCGCCTAGTGCGTCTTCAGGGAAGTGCGCTATAGTTTGGTCTGTGTTATGGCTCAGTGTAGGCTACTGCAATAATGCGTCTCTCCTCCTGCCTTCTACACTTGGACTCGTAACGACAGTGCGGTACCCCCCTCCCCCTCTCTCTCTCTCTCTCTCCCTCCACACTTTGCAGTACTGCAGCTCTGTGTCGGATAGGGCGGCAGGACGACACTGCGGTACAGTACAAGCCTACAGAGTGTTGACTCGACTGTTTCCTCCCTGGCCTGGGATTCTCCCAGTTCATCCCTCCTACTCCTTATGTATCACATTTCCCTGTGCAAATGCTCTTGTTTCATCTCTACCTTAGAACCACCCCCAACACACACACACACACACACACCACTTTTCCATTTGATGTATAACTGTAGAGATTTCACATGAAGCCTACATTAGATTAACAGGAAAAAATATCTAAGAAAAAAAGGAACTGACAATGAAAAACGTGAATAAAGAACAGTTCATGTTATAATTTTTTTTTGTTTTCAGAACCAAAAGTTAAGTCTGTTTCACCAATGAAACCTAAAATAACATTCAAACACTAACATCTAAAGAACAGGAGGTTTTGTGGAAACTTCTGAATTATTTTTTTTTCTTTAAGCCAACCATTTATTCTAAATATTACCCATTGCATTTTACAATTTATAAAAAATAAGAAATTAGGGATTTTCTGTTATTTAATTCAGTGATCATACATGTTCATATCAGATCAGAATACATTAGATTATATGAAAACACAGAAAACTGAGGGAAAAGTCATTTTTTTCTGAAAAATATATTATTTAGACACAAAAAGTATATCCTATCAGTCACATGGGTTTTACTGGTGAATTCATGTTGATGATGGCGTTTGCCCATTCACTGGTCTCTGAATGTTGAAATGGGTCAAATCTGATGGCAATGAAGATGAGAAACTCCACTTGGTGTCACTTATTTACATGTATTAATATAATTAATCCTACAGCAGTTATTAGACATCTTAGATCAATAGATGCTGTCGTTTAGGTTTGAGCAACAAATGCCTGTTTTTCCTTTGTCTTGTGGTCCATCATTCTCCTTAAAGCTGAGGACTTGTAGTATGCAGAATGGCTCTAAAAATGTGAACATCATTTGGGAGGTCCATGTGTGACTGACCTGCACTGATCCCTGACATTAACCCCACCCAGCATCTTCAGGGTGGGCTGCACTGCCACCTGCCTGCCAGATCTTCAGCATTAATCAAGTCTGAATGTCTAGATTCCTTCAAGATGTGGATTTGGAACATGTTTGATAACCATGTATCATAAGATACAGAGAAAATAAGCCATTCTGGTAAAAAAAAGAAAGGAATTATTTCACATCAACTCCCAGAATGTATTTTATATCATGTATTATATTTGTCATTTGGTAAATACAATCAACAAAAATGTGTTGCTCTTAAGCACAGTTAGCTTCTTCATAGTTTAACATAGAAAACATGATGATGTACAGCACTGACAGGATTAAACCAGACAGTAAATTCCAACAGTCCTCATTGGCAGATTACTTCAGTTCCATGTTATCTGTGTTTTCCGTAACGGTTGAAGCGTCGATACAGGAAGCGGATCCTCTTCTCCATGTTGAGCTTGTCCTGAGTCATCATCCTGTCTCCCATCATCTTCTTTTTCCTAATTAGTCGCTGTAGTTCATTACCTTTGAAGCCCTTCAGCCAGTAGGGGGCCAGAATGACGTCCCGGGGATGAGCCTTGAAATCACCTGCAGGCACAAAATGAGAAGATCGGGATCCTGAAAGTGGAGTGTGATGTGTAAGGATCTTTAGGTTGGTGAAGAGTATGTTACTGCACTTCCATAACTCAGCAACTCAGGGAAAAACACATACACAACCAGGATAATATCTACAACTGGGAAACTGTATTGGACATGCGGACAGCCTCAGGTTATTGAGGTGTTCAGAATTTAGGTTGGAGACACTTACCCAAGATACCGATGTTATCATAAACCCCAAACATACTCCTCTTTTCAGTCCACCGGTCCACGTTTTTTGGCTGTGGGATTGCATGCATTCTGATCTGGCAGCAGGTACCTGAAGGCAGCACATTGTCTGAAGTCAGGACTGAGCACTTGAACATTTCTTGCAGGTACTATACTATAACTTATGCAGAGACAAATCAAATCAAGCAAGTTACTGACGGAAAGTAGACTAAAAAAACCTCAGTTTACCGCTTCTTGACAAAATACAGCAAAAATATCAAATATTAAATTATCATGCCTTTCCTTGTTACTGTTAACCTAATGTATTTTCCCTTTCCTTTATTCTCAGAAAAAAACAAAATCACTTAATTGCCATAAATGTATCATTAAAATTTAATTGTTCATTCTCTTTACAAAATCATGACAAAATGCATATAGCAACAAATACCAGCCTTCATGAGCGAATGTTTTGCTTACTATTATGCACAAATATTCAGTCAAGTACAAACTTTCTTACTTGCATTACAAGTAATCATTGTACAATATTTTATTGGTATCCTTATTCATTCTTTTGATTTCCCTGCTCCAACACCACTTAAAGGGGTCCTATTTTGCTGAACCCACTTTTATTAGTCTGTGGTACATTTATTAGTGTATTTGGACCATAATAGTTCATAAAGTTTGAATATAAATACATCAAGTGGTGCAAAACTATTGTTATATTCAGTACAGCAAAAATTGAGTACATTTATATAACCCATTTCAATTAATTCTTAATTTGTTCTCTTTTATAGTGAAGTCGCATCATTTGCACATACAAGGTCAAGACTTCCAACAAATATTTCTTTGAGTACACTATAATTGTTTATTAGCGGCAGTGGTTGTAGACCATACTGAAAAATATGTCCAAATTTCAAGTCAATTACCTAAAAAGCCAGTCATTTGGATTTAAAGGGCCAGCACACAAAACAAACTATTTGGTGTCATTAGTCAGGAATACGGTTTGAAGATGGACCTGTAGAGTTTAATTAATAAAGAATTTAGACCCAAGCACAGCATTTAGAGTTTATGTAGACAAGAGGGAAGTGTTTTAAAATGCACAATTCCATTTAAAAAAGCTAAATATCACATCTTCATCATGATGGAAATACAGTACAACAGTAAAACACGATTTTTCAACAGTGCTTTTCTTTTATATTGTTAATTACATGTAATAGGTTACGTTATCAGTATTTGTCAGGAAAAAATCATAAACACAATATAACGAACTTAGCACTTTTCTTAGCTCTTCTGATAACATGACAGTAAGTATAGCAATACATAAATTGGGGAAAAAAACAGTTGAGGCACCTTTTATCAAAGTTTATAAAGCTTTCTTTCAGTTTACGTAGTATTATTTTTTCCCCTGCTTAACTACATTGCATCTACTAATGTATACTTTAATAATGTTTTATTTATGGGGTATTTTCTGCAATCTGACTTAATTTTTCATTTTGCTGTTCTAACATGACTTGAATTAAGATCCCTTTCAGTCAACACTTGAGATGTAATAAATGTACTTAAATGTACTTTGTATTTTAATACATAAGGCCTTATGTATATTAATACATAAGGCTAATGTGGTATATCATCAAAAAGACTTCATACAAGGAGCTTCAAAAACATTTTTTAAAAGACAGTTGGAAACATTGCTTTTTATTGTGTCGATACCAGCCTTTACTTCCATCTGTGTAGAACTGAGGGTCATACTATCTAAACTGTGTTAAAGCTATGTTCTTTTTCCACAAACATTTTAAAGTCCCACATTTTTAATCCCTGTAAATTTGAATCTCAATGGTTAAAAATATGTTTCACTTTTCCTCAATATACAGAAGTAGTGATAACTTCAAGACTGCACATTATACTTCTGTAGTAGTAGTTGCAAAGTGCAATGAAGCTTAGATCTGAGCTCCAAAAATTTGTCACAAATGTGTGTGCCGATCTGCCACTGGACTTGAAATTTTAGATGAGCAGAGAAAAACACCCTGACAATCTCAAACGCCACACAAAGATGATTCTGCACAGCGAAAAACAAATATTATAATTCAGTAACATGAAAAAAAAGCCAGTTATATCACGTATGTTCTTGTCACACGTTTAAGAAAGGCACTGTATTCATGTAAAAACAGAACCCATACTATCCACATAGTATATGTTGTCCATTAGCTGACCCAGTAGGTGTACTCACCGGTAGAGATGGTCCTGGCTGTGTGGAGCACAGTCCCAACAGACTGACAGAAAGACGACCCAGCTCTCAGTAAACCTCCCAGCAATGACATGTCCGAGGATATCTACGATCAAACCGAATCAATTAATTCATTTTCTTCTACATAGATGTATACATTATAATGTGGCACACTTTACAATCAGCCTGTTACATGTCGGTATCTATAAACAAGTGGGCTTCGTTAGCTTTTTTTTGACGATCTCTACATTGACCCTTAGCATTAGCTTTAGCTAGCACGTTAATTCAAAGTGATTAATATCAACATTACCTGTTTTAACCACTATTAACAATCCTATGGCAGTCTATTATTATAGCAACAATCATTAAATTTAATCCTCATGCGAATTTGTAGCAATTAAAGTAAATGTTATTGAGTTTGTAACACGCTCGTAGCAGCCGCATTCATGTTATCGTCTATCCCACAATGCATTGTGTTGGTAACGTAATATGACGAAGAAAGCTGAGAAGATTTACGACATTTGTTCTCCAGTAGAGGGAGATGACAACTGGAAATAATAAAAGTCGTGTGGAAGAGAGAATAAAGTTGTAGGGGTAGCTGGTTCATCACAGGGTTGTTTTACCTCCCAGGATTATATGACTTTTTATTGACCTACTTTTAAAGTTTTAGTTGACCATTGGACTTGTCTGTTTTACTCCATTAAGATGTGGGTACTGTGTTGGACAAAATAGTTAAGAGTTTTTGTGAATCTTTGTTGAATGTGAACACTGACCTATACATACACAGTAGTGACCAAAAATACAGATTTTTTTTTTTTACATCCTTCACTTCATTTTTAGATTAAATAAGTCTTACTGTCTTTTACCTTCATATTTACCTAGGGAGGATTGACCTTGTACATTCAACAGAATAACAGCAATGCCCTAAGACTCTTGTATAATTGTTTTAACCATGATTACACCTGACAATGATCACAGGATTTTGGATTCTTCTGTGAAGGTGCACGATTATGTGACATTGACAGTAAAGTGGGCTTAGTTTGGGTTTTTTGTTTGTTTGTTTTTGTATGGTACATCTGCAGTATTGTTTAGGAGCACAATGATGATTTTGTAGATATTTAATTCAATGTATGGGTATGGCAGGCAAGCAGACAGACAGACAGATAGATAATTTATTGATTCCTTACAGGAAATTACTTGGTTATGACAGCAGAACAATGGCCAAGTAATATTTTTAGGTTGGGATTCCTCATATTACACCTCTTGCTATCACATGTAAAATGTTCTAGACTCTCCACTGCATTGTTGAAAACGGATCACAGATATCCGATGGGCTTTATGCACATCCCCACTACTCTCTGAACTTCAGATGGCTCCTTTATTCCTGTCTTTCATTACTGGAGACACTGATTAATCCAGGTGTGCCTGACCACAGCCGTCACAACAAGAAGTAACAAACACAGCTGGATTAATCAGGGTGTCCAATAATAAAAGACATGAAATAAAAGACGTGCATGCAGTTCAGGAAGTGGTGGATCTGTGCAAAGAGCCCTTTGAATACAAGATAAACCACTAATACACTGACATTTATTTTTTCTTTGCTGATGTACCAAGATGGAGCATCAGTGAAGGGCATCATTCAACATCATGAAGTTATTGTATAATGGAAAGATGTGACCCTACAGGCAAGATAGAACACACATAAAGAACTATAACTATATTCATATTAATTATGATCATTTCAAGATTAACTTTCTTGTAATTCTGACACCATATTAACACAGGTACAGTGTAGAGCAAAATTACCTTTCATCAACTTCATACACAGAAACAAGGAATATAAAAACACCTTAGCAAATAAAAAACATCCACAGTTATTGACTTAATCTCAACTTAGACCTTTAAATACTCTGCATATTTAATATTTTATTTAATTAAAAACCTTGTAAACACTTTATGTCTCCATAACACAAGTACTTCACACACTCACACTGATAGTTTCAGTTTTACTGTTGTTGAGATGAAGTGGAATATTCAGTCATTTTCATAGAAACAAGTGTAGCAAAACTGATCTTTGTCTATATCTCATTCTTACTAAGACATCAATGAGCGGAAATTTAAACCATACAAAACTTAATAAACATTAAATTCCATGCAGCTTTAACACATCAACTCTAAACTAAGCTTCAGTTACAGAAAATACTTGCTGTACTACTGTAAACCAGCGGGTGTTTGTTCACCTTTAACTAAATAAGCCTGTCCTACAGAATGTTTTTAATTTCCTTTTACATATGTAAACATTTTCCGCCCACTTTAGTACTGTTATGACCATTGAGTTTGTCTGTGTTTTATTGTGTGTGTTTCTCTGTCTGTGTCTCCAGTGCTGCCCCTCATCCTTCCACAGCTGTTGCTGGGCCGACAGGTGGCTTCACTTGGGAATCAAAGCCTGCAGCCACATGAGCTGAATAAGTACAGACTGAGTGCGTGGAGCTACAGTAGAGATCAACCTGTGTGAACAACCAACAGGTTGAAGACCATGTGCGTTTAGTGACTTTGTGTTTGTTCTCTTTAGCTTACTCTGCTCCAGTTTTGTATGAGTTAGTTTTAGTTTAGTTTTTCTTTCCTAATATCTGTTTGGACCTTTGGGTGTGAATCAGCACCAATGAGAGTCCTTTTTTTTATTTTAAATTTATGGTGGAATCTCACTTGTTGTAGGTGCTCTTTAAGTTTAACTTAGCTTCTGTAGGAAGTTATTTTTATGTTCCAATTATTACCCCATGGTTTGCCCAAGGAAATTAGTTTTTTTAAATACATTTGTAAATGTTTCATTGGTAAAACAGATACATTTTCCTTTGTTAATTTATTCCCTTTTGTCACATCCCTCACTCCCTGGGAATGTAACCAGTAACATTGAGAGATATTCAGACAAACAAAACTTCATCAACGTGACATGGCATCCTTTTACATTTTGAAGCTGCATCTATAGAATTATTTATAAAATTCTTTTGTAATGCAGTTGATCTTTTGAATGCAAGTGATCGCAATATATATATAGAATAACATGAACATAAGGATGTATTGAGACACTGGACAAAGAAATTGGAAAACCAAAGAGTCAGTGAGCACTTTTTCAAATATAAATCACAGATGATTTCACTACAGAGCAGGGAAAATACACTGGGATTAAAGAAAAAACTAATTCAGACAATAATATACCTGCACACAGGAGACAGTGGAAGGACACTCATAAACTCTGGCCCCCATAGTCATCAGATCAGCCTCCAAATATACATCTGGACTAACATGCTAGATAGTACATGGCACAATCATCAGAGAAACATTAAATGAGGGAATGTCTTTAGTTAGAATAGTTGTTTATCCCTCCACTAGAATTGACACATTTGTCAGAGCTGTTGTAGCTCACACTCTTTTTTCCCTTTAATGTAACACTGTCAGCATATATTCTGCACAGCTTCATTTTCCACAATATGAAAAAAAATCTCACATTTGTCATTCAATAATGACATCTTTGACCAGGGTGATAGAATAGGGTACAGGATTTCTAGTAAACAATAAAGATGATGCAACAAGCCCAGCACCTCTGATATAAACATTTTCCTGGGTTTTGGTTTAGCATCACAGCTGCACTGTCACGATTTCATGTAACTCTGGATAGTGCTGACTTAACACAACCCTAACTCACCAGAGCAGTATTTTCTTTAACTGAGCTCCACTTCCTCTGCCAGTAAAATTCAGTGGAACAGCACTTATTCACCTACACACACAGACTAGGGTATTGTGATATTATTGTAGTGCTTATTGAACTGTAGCCAATCTTTATAATAACTCAGACAGTTGTAAACACAAATTTATTTGCTCCTTAAAATGAGCACTTATGCCAGATTAGACAAGAAAAATGTCTGTACAGGGTACAATAATGTGAGAATGTTGTATAGGAAGAAACTACTCATAAACTGAACTACTAAAAACGTCTTATTTGACTATTTTCCATGTTAATCCTGATTAACATAAAATAATCTGCATGTCAATAAGATCAAAAGTGTTTCCATGTGAAAGATTGTTTCCTTCACAGAGCCCTCACCACATATTCAGATGTAGGGAGTGATTAAAAATCAGCTGAAGGAAAGACCCCCTCACTGTACGTGACACAAATATCCCACCAACAGTGACAGCTTCACAGGTGCAGTTTGTGGTCTTCTACAGAAAACATCATCTGAGGTTGAAACTAAACTGTAACTGATCTACATCTGGAGACTGAAAGCGTGACAGAGGGAAGTCCTGCGTGGACGACATGAAAAGATTTGTCATAAGAAGCACACGCACACATTTCTTTCTTTCTTTCTTTCTTTCTTTCTTTCTTTCTTTCTTTCTTTCTTTCTTTCTTTCTTTCTTTCTTTCTTTCTTTCTTTCTTTCTTTCTTTCTTTCTTTCTTTCTTTCTTTCTTTCTTTCTTTCTTTCTTTCTTTCTTTCTTTCTCTTTTTTTTCTTTCTCTCTTTCTCTCTCTCTATCTATATGAATGCTATAAGAATGTTGTATATATATATATATATGTATATATATTTTCAGATTACTGATGACCAAGCAAATTGATTAGACCACCACCCAGTATAAAGTTCATGTGACATCTTTGTCAACAGCATTGACAAATACCAATGTCATTTTTATGTTTCTGTAATGGTTAATACATGAGTATGTAGAAGCTCTTTGACTAACAAAATTATCCATGAATTTTCATTTACTGCCCCCCCCACACCCTAAAAAGAAAACCTGAAAAATATTGAAAAGTATATTATTACTTCATGAATAATATGAATTGTGAAATTATACTTAGTTACATGCATTATTGAATAGAAGAACTAGATTTAGTGGTTCACTGTTATGATTTTTTTCAGAGAAGTCCAATGTGTTGGATCAAATCTGTAAATAAAAATGTGAATTCAGGTTGAAATTCATCAATATTGTTCAAATAGTAAAACATTAAGAACTCACTGAAATTGAGTCACAATAAAACATTTCATGATGATGGAGGGTGTCTGAAACAAATAGGGAAAGGTGGTCTAATAAATTTGCTCAACAGTATGTGCACAGTGTGAAAGATACAAAATCAAAACTAAATAGCTTCTTTGTTTTTCTACTGTCTATCAAAAATTATTCATTAGATTTAGAAGAGATAGAGAACAAATGGCAGAGGAAAGACAGGGAAAAGATGAGGTATAAGCCAGGGTTTGTGTGTTTTTTAAATATATATATAAAAAAACAACAACTATATTTTGCATTAAAGTCAATATAAAATACATTCTTCAAAATCAAAATGTGTGGCAAACTTTATTTACTAACGCTCAGTTTGTCCTAAGATACCAAACAACAACAACACTACTACTCTAGATTAACTAACAAAGAATGGTATGTGTTTGTTTATTATATAAATAAATATGTTATTGTAGGAACTTTTTCACTGATGGTGTTGGCCTGGTTCTTCTGTGGTGATAAAGCTTTGACAACTGGCAAAAAGGAAAGCACAGATATGACAGTGGAGGAGATGATTCACTTTTCATGAATATCCATATTATAGCTGCTACATGTCTTGGTTCTCATACTGGTGATGATGATGATGATGATGATAATGATGATGATGATGATGATGATGACGACGATGAAACTGCGTAACTGGGAGATAGTAAATACAACTAACTGGCAGTGACGGAGGAAAGACAGGGTGGTTTGCTGTTGCATTTTTGCCATTTCAATTTCAAATTCCTTATTGATATTGATTGATTGATTGATTGTTAAACAAATAACAGCTGAGTATGTTACATAGGAATTAAGTGGCTTATATTTACTATTCATTTGGCAGACAGGTTTCTCTGAAAAGGACCCTCATTCAAAAATACAATATTATGTCTTATAGATCATACCTTGTGCATACAATGCCGATTTGTTGCTGTGTGTATTTTAACCTTAACCTTAAATAATGTGAAATACTGTGGTAGATTTGAACTAGGAAACAATGAAGAGAATCCGTGGGAGGAAGTGAGTGGCTCCCCCTGTTTACATCTCTGTCTGACATTTTCCAAGATGAGAATGACAAACCGCATCAAAGTCTCTGAAGTCACATGATCAGCAGAGAAACTATCAAATGCTCCGCCCCTCCTTCCCCTCCATCATCCACACGCTTATTTAAACCTCGTCACCACATAGCAACATCCTACAAAGTATCGCAGAACACAACGCACTTGAGAAGTAAACGCAACAGCAACAATGTGGGATTATTCCATTTTTATTGTGATGACCTTTCTTTCAACAGGTAGTATTATCATTGGATGTTTACATTGACATTTTTATTTTCCACAAAACGTTTCCTGTATCCATTTGTCAAAATTACATTTCTGTTTCTTTTCAGGTGCTCAGTGTGAGACAACTGAGGTGTTAGCTGAAGCAGGTGCTAAGGCTGTACTACCATGTAAATGTAGCTCTTCGTCATCCATGTCTCCCATAATCATCTGGAGAAACAACAACTCAGGGTAAGAACCAGATGTGTGGCTTTACTTTTTGTTTGATTTCTCTGTGGTGTCTTGAGCTGACCATCTGCAACCCCTCTATAACCTTTCAGTCTCACCACTTATTTGATTTCTGTTAATTTCATTAGTAAAAAGTTGACTCTCTATGCTGATGATACTGCTCTTTTTTCCACAGCACTGTTTGGAGAAAAGACAAGAGTGGTCTGCAGTATTGGGGCCGCAGCTGGACAAAGGAAGGGTCTGTTCGTATTCACTGCCCCCACACCCTGTTTGAAAGAGGTGACTGCAGCCTCCACATCAGCCATGTGAGAGAGCAGGATGCTGGGATTTACTCCTGCAGTGTGCAACATAAGGAGCTTGTTGAAAGTATGGTCATGCTCAGAGTCATTAAAGGTAGGAATCATTAGTAGAAAGAATTTATCCAAAAGGCAATTTCTAGCTTCATAATAGTGTAATAAAACAATGTATCATGTATATATGTATATCATGGTTATTAAAGGTTCTCCGCATTAGAAAAGTGTTGTGAGACTATTGTCTGTCTCCTCTACAGTGTCTGTTGTCCCACCATCTCCTTTAATGGGACACCATGTGTCCATCAGCTGTGACGTGACCCCTTGGCCTTTGAAAGCCACTCTGTACTGGAGAGTGAATGACAGCCCATATGGTCTACAGACTACAAACAGAAATAACCACAGAAGAGTTTATACAAAAGCACATGAGAATCTGTCGGGAAAGTGGACCTGTGTCGTTGGCTACAAGAGCAAAACTGGGCAAGCTTCAGCACTTCTGTCTGTAAAAGGTAAAAGCAAAGACACCTCGGAGACTGAATGATTGTAGAGGTCAAACTTTTTGTTGAAGTGATCCCAAACGCTGTCTCCTTGTTTTTTATAGATATCCGCCTACCTCCTAAAGACAATACAAAGGTGTACGCAGCTGTGGGATCTGCTACGACACTCCCATGTGTTTTTCCTCCCAGCTTAATCCCCACTGATTTTAACTGGAAAAAAGTGAAAGTTGGATCTCTGTTTAAAACAGCTGTCGACCACCTTCCTGCTTCATTTTCTCCGCTGTCAACCTCCAAAGACACCGCTTGGGATAAGTCTGCCAGTTTGAGACAAGTTGGGTTTGAGGATGCTGGCGAGTACAGGTGCTCAGGAACCATTAAAGGACAAATAATGACTCGAAATATGAAGCTTGTTGTCGCCAAAGGTAAACTATCACTCCAAGCAAATACAGATTTAACATAAAAAAAAACCTGTCCATTTTCCTCTCTAATAATACATTTTTGGTTCTCAGTTGACACCAGTGTCTCTTCAAAGAAAAACATCTCCATGACGCTGACTTGCCAACTTACCGACCCCAGTGATGTCAGTGAATATGAGTGGGTTCATGTGACCTATGATGTTAACGGAACTCAGTCCATTGGGTCCACGTACAAAGGGAAAACAATTGTCCTCAACCAAGTGTCTGAGGAGAACAGGGGTGAATGGACATGCCGTTTTTATGGCAAGGAAGGCTTTTTAGGAAATGTTACATACAACATTAAGCTGATGAGTACGTCGTCTCTTGGTGCTTCTGAAGTATAATCTAATGCATTAATTCATCACAAGTACAAGTCACATAATACCATCATCTGACCATGTTGGTTTTGTACATTTTTTGGAACAGGTCCTCAGACTGGAGAAAAACCTGTAGGTCTTTCACAAAATCTTGGTGCAGTGGTCGGACTCAGTATTCTCCTACTTTTTCTTCTGCTGGTTTTGGTCCAGATGTACAAGAACCACCAAAGGGTAAAAATAAATAAATGATTCTTAAATTTGTACTTTCAAGATGAAAGCCTTGAAACTATCTATTCAACTGTTTTGGTGGATGAAAAAACTACTAATTAAAATAATCTCATCAACTAATTTGTCATATTATACAGACAATTATTAAATCTAAAAATGTTATCAATGGTTGTTACTATTTTTTTGTATTTTATTTTTATTTTTTTTACAAATTTTCATGTCATCTCTCCACAGAGGAAAAGGATATTTCAATACCCTGCGATGGAGACTATCATTCATACCATTGCCAATGAGCGTGAAGAGAGAGAAAGATACCACATGAAAAACTAAACCAATATCAACTGAGGCCATATGGAAAATGCAATGCAACTGCAGTCAGACATAATTTCTTCATGCTGGTGATAAGTTGGGAGACTGAACTTTGTACATATATGTAATTAAAGCAGACATTGTAGCAGTATGTTGTTATTTTGAGCAAACATAGTTGACGTGTAATGCTAAATACTACTCTGTATATTAGTTGTTTCTATTGTTTTAGCTTGTGTAAAAAAATGCTTGCAGATACACTGTATATATGTATTGAGAATAAAATGCCATGTCAATAAAGTTTAATACAATTAAAGGAGGATTTATTCATATTATATACAATCTGAAACCACACAGCAAAGTTAGAAGGAAACCCTTGTAAGAAAATTTGTATATAAATAAAAAAAAATTTCATTTAAAAACAACAACCATATTTACAGTATATGCATTACGTGAAAATACATATACATTATATATTATTTAACAGAAGTCTCTATAATTACATATGTAGTGACTATAAATTAGACTGTAGAGACCTCTTACATCTAATATCTGTACAATTTTATTTTTAGCTTCATATTGTTGCACAAACAGTTGTTTTTTTTGTTTGTTTTACTGTCATTTTATTCTATTTATTAACATTTTAAAGTCAGGTTCCTTCAGTTTCACAGCTACACCTGACTACACTCTCCATCTTCCTGCTCTGAAAGTTCATGCAGTTCCCAAAAGGCTATGGATTGGTTGACATCATCCATAAGAGCCTTGTCTCCAGGCTGTAAATGGTCCATGACTTCCTCATCATCAAAGCACCAGCCTGACCAGTCCACATTTACACCATCTGAAAAGATGACACTAAAGACAGAGACAGAATTTAAGTCCACATGCATTTTATAACCCTTACTCAGCAAATAGTTTGTTAAATGAACATTGTTTCTGTCGTAAAGTTGCAACTCAACCTCAAAATGAATGATGCGTGAGAAAAAAAGTACAAATGTAAAACAACAGGAAATGTAGGATTTAATTAACAGGATGCCGTTGCTCTCAGTACACTGAAGTCACTTTCGCAAATCTGTTGATCTGACTAAAAAAAGTAGAACCATATAATTAAATCAGAAGTTAAATTTGAGGTCATGTATGAAAAAAACCCAAGAGTAAGTCTTGCTTCTCACACAATAACCTGTCCATCATCTGCTGAACACTCTCCTCTGGGGTACAGATCTGACAGTAACATAATCTTCCTACTATAGTAGGTTACCAATGAAATAATTATCATTTAGAAGTACATGAAATAAACACATGCAGGTTTTTATTGAAAGGTGTCTATAAAGTTAATGAAGCATCCATGTAGATAACTAAATGAACACCTTTATGTGCATCAAGCTCAATATTCTATGCTTTGCTATATATACTTTAGACTGGACATTTTTGTTAATATTTACAGTATGTAAAGTTTGTTTTCATTGTATGAGTGTATGACTAGTGCAGCTAAAGAACTCAATGTTTCATTAATGTATATAGAAAACACATTATCTGCCATCAGTCATAAAGACACCACAATTTTGCAGCTCACTTTGGGTTAGTGGAAAATTTCATGTGCACATATATGCATATATACTGGTTTTCCACTCTGCGTGTCTCTCTTGGTACTTAGATGGAGATTGATAAAAAAAAAAAAATACAGATATACAAATACAGAACCACAATGTTCACTATCTGAATGTGACCCAGGCCAGTCTATCAGTGTCATCTGTCTTTTCTTTCACTATGACACATGGAGGGAAAATGCTGACAAAATAACTTAAAAGAAATATGGTGCATTGATTTGTCAGAAACAAATTATGTCACTTTTTTCATGGCAGTTAAATAAACTGCATACTCTCTCTGATGCTGGACATATTTTACCCATAATGACCCAGTACTACTTTTGTGGCAGCTTTCAAATGAATTTTTCTGTAGTTAATCTTTCTAAAGTGAGTTATCCACATTAATTATAATAATATTACCCCCTGTATTTAGTATTTTTTCAGTGAAAATCTGAAATGTTCTTATATTTAACTACATCTAAAACATGTAGGACAGTGGCTCTCGAGGGCCGGAGTTGCAGACCCCTGATGTAGATCATAATAAAAGCAAAGATTAAAGTTGAGGGTTACAGATTTTTTTTCCAAATAATTATTTATATTTATATTTATATTTATATTTATATTTATATTTATATTTATATTTATATTTATATTTATATAATAATAATAATAATAATAATAATAATAATAATAATAATAATAATAATAACAATAATAATAATAATTATTATTATTATTATTATTATTAACATTAACAGAAAAGTAGACTAGTCGACACGTCAACTCCCATAGCACAAGTCGACTCAAATTTGGAGGAGTCGACAAGTCGCACATTATTCTCTCTCTCTCTCTCTCTCTCTTTCTGCACGTAAACACAGACCAGTCAGATCTAAACAAGACATGGATGCTGAAGGTAAAACAGTTGTGGTGGGCTGACAAAACAAAAGAGAGTGACAGACACACATCGCATGTGTGGAAATACTTCACCTTAGATGAAAAAAAAAACCAGCACGACCATCTGAAGAGACATCCACTCGGTAACCTGACTGATATGAGCAGCAGTGCAGACAATGCATGTGCTCTTTTTTTTCCAAACTTGATGTGAACAAGTGTCTTGGCGGCCGCTGATTTAAACTTTTTGCACTTTATGTAAAAAGTGACGATGCGTGACAGACAGTTCGGTTTTAGAGCCCGTCGTTCCAGACACAATCGGGACATATGGTCACCCTACTGATGTTGTGCAGTTATATACAGAAAACTCAAGGTATTAGCCTTTGTTTTGTTGGAGTTAAAATGCTGATGCTTGTGTCTTGTAAGTGAACATTGTTACGTTGCAGTGAACTTTAATACAAGTTACTTATTGCTGGACAGCGGTGTGTCCATGTTTTTTTTTTTGTTGTTGTTTCTTTTAGCCGTGTGTCCAGTGTTGTTATTCCTCTGACAATGTGATGATGTCATCATGGCCCATCGACTCGACTTCAACTTGATTGATGAATAAGTCAACTTGAAAAAAACTTAAGTCGTTAATGCTCTACTTCCTATTCTAAAGTCTCTACATACAACTTTAAGAACAAACATTACAACGGAACAATTTATTATTGAGAGGGGGCCTAAATATTCACATTTTCTGCTTTTTTCCAACTTTATTATTTCTATTTTGTTCATGACTACTGGTTATGAATTTGTCATCTACATTCTTTTACTAGATATATTTTTCACTACTAGTCTGGGAATTTGCGTCTTTGAATTTGTATTGAAGAGTTAGTAAAAAAAAAATTTACATCCCTGTATGTTTTACACATGAAAAAATGTTAAATCTTACCAAGTGTATGTTTCACATTTCTAGTCAAAATACCCCATCACATTTGACCTGATTTGCCCTATCTCTTATCATTGTGACAACACATTTTTGATGACTGTGACCTTGACCTTTGACCTACATTTTCCTAAATGTAATGGAGGTTATTGTGGAATACCTAGCATCTTTTCAGAAAATTTCATGGAAATTGGTCTAGTTGTTTCTGCAAAATGTTGCTGATAGTACAGATAGATAAACAGACAGAAAAACAGACAACAAAACCAAAAACAATATCCATTTTCCCCTTTTGGGGGGCAGTGTAATAAGACACCATGTCTCCTATAGTTGAAGCTGAGAGTGTGTGTGGGTGTGTTGATGTGTGTTCTGTGAATATATGGAGGGAGGGATGGGTACTTGTTTTTAATGTTTTTAATGCTGTAAAGCACTCTGTGTTGCATTTCTTGTATGAAAAGTGCTATATAAATAAAGTTTGATTTTATTTGATTTGATAAAGAGTAACTTTTCAGTGAGATATAAGAACTTATTTTTAAACAATATATCTTGAAAATCCAATTTCAATAAATCTTACCATCTTACTTTAAATCTGCAAAGTTCTTATATGTCACTGACAAGTTACTTTTTAGGTAATTATGTCTTATTTTAAGTGCCAAGAGATTTGACTAGAAACTGGAAAAATACACCCGCAGTGAATAGCCACACATATCAAATGTAAAATAGAAAATCCATTCATTTCCTAATCAATGTGTTTATTATTCTCACAGTGGCCAAAATAAAAGGATCCTTGGTGATTCTCACCTGCTCCTCTTGTCGTCGTCATCGTCGTCTCCATCCACCAGCTGCTCCTTCCATCCTTTACTCACTGTAAGAGCTCTGTGTCGCATCACCCCCACCTCCTCCCACTCATTTTCTCTGTCTCCATCGCTGGGTGAGGGTGAAGGTGTGGTGGAGACCGAGGGAGAAGGAGGAGGATACCTTGACCTCACACTGGTATTCTTCATGTTCCTGTCTCTTTTTAGTCCATCTTGGTCTTTCATTCTGTCTTTGGCTCTTTCCAGAAGGCCCTCTAGAGATGAGGAGTGTCCGTTGCGATTTTGACCTGTGACTGGAAAAGGTTTACTGTTTGCATGAGGCAATGTGGACAAACTAACAGAGGATGGATATAGACCCTGCCTCTCTGGAATGATGATGTTTGGATTGGATGCACTCCTCTGGGTTTTCACTTTTGGTCTTTTATTGAAGTAATTCCCATTTGGTTGTTCAGGTTCAGAAAGTGTATCAGGTGAGGCTCTGTCATCATTCATGGTCCAAAACATGCCTTGGTTTGGCCTCAAAGCTCCAAGTTTGAGCACCCGGAATGACTCTGATCTATGCCCAGAGGAAAGAGAGGTCCTGTTGGTGGGTAGGTTACAGTCTGAGTCAGAGTTGGAGGAGGAATTATTTGAAGTAGACCGACTATGTCCTGGGTTCTCAAAAAGTTGTTTAGATGTTTGAGAAGGGCCCTGATGAGTGGGGACTGGCCTCCTCCTTCGCAAGCCAGGTGATTTTAGATTTTTAGAGAATCCCCAAGCTTCATGCGCAATCTCCATGTCTCCTGGTTGACTGTACGTAGAGTGTCTTCTGGTGTCCTGATCCACAGATTGTACATCTGAACTCCATCTTCTGGAGATCACTTCATTTCCTCCTTCTCTTTGAAACTCAAACACGTCCCTGGAAATTGTTTGTTGATACGGATTAGGTAAAGTTCTATCAAGTATTGGATAATCAATATCTGGATATCCATATGGAAACAGAGTATGTGATCTTGTGCTTTGTTTTGATGCATCTTCTGTATTACTAGAACTGAAATGTTCATTTAGGTTCGGGGTCGACTGAACCATATGGTTAGAGGTAGCTGGTTGTACTCTCATGCACCTTGACTGAACCATTTTCTCCTCTACCTCCTTTTGAGTCCCCACTTGTCCTCCTTTAACTCTCTCCATTTCTATCCATTCATATGGCACTTTTGGCTGAACAGGAAAGGCCTTACGTCCTGGTACGTGTCGATGCACACTATGCTGAGAGTGCCAAAAAGATAAATCAGTGTCATTAGATGTGTCATCATCTACAGGCAGAATCTGTTCTCCTGCTTCTCTTGATGACAACATCCCATTTACTGGCTGGGGAATAATGAGTGCATCACTAAGTTTGTCCACAAAACTTTCTTCTTGTTGTGTGAGAGGCTGCTGTGTTGTATCTTCTACATTTGGTTTGTCCTCTAGCTGCTCAATTTTCCACTTTTCCATTTGTCTGTTTTCCTCTGTCTCTCTCAGGTTCCTCAGTGTCTTCTAATAAATAAAAAAGTTATTATATAAATGTATCATTAACAAACCTGTCTAAACTTTTGTCAGTTAGATACATCTGTCTGTATCTTTTTGTACCTGTGTTTGGTGGATAGTGGAGACCCATGTGGAGCATATGTTTGAGGTGCTGGCTATAAATATGTAGACGTTCATAGCACTAGCAAGTTCTCCGACCTCCACAAGAACAAAAGAGCCTGAAGAAGGAAGGATAATGGATAAACGGTTAAAGGTGAACTGGTTTTATTATGCCCATAGGAAATTTTGGTCTCTATATTTTTTACTAATTGTAATACAAACGTCATACCTAGCATTAGCATAAGCACATAGCATACATCAGGAGCACTGAGTGTCCATTGAAGGCACACAGAACCCCCTACAGATGTTCCATGGTACCATTGTCAAGGACACTGACAAGAAAATCCCACACTACCAGACTCTCCAACAGCTTTTTTCCCTAAGCCATCCATCTCCTGAACAAACACCAATAACCACCGAGCACATCATGCTGTTACATACATACCACTGCCGGCAAACCTGACATTTACAGGTGGAAAAAGAATGTTAAAAATATATGACACTTTTACTTACTTTTCCAACCTTTTCACTTCTATGTTCCTGTTAAATTTGACAAGAAATGACTGCTTACGGTAACGGCGACTATGGTAATTCTGCTTCCAGTGGTCCATTAGAAAATATGGTCACTTCTGTTATGGCTTTCTGGTGTGTTGTGGCATTTGCATTTATTGTGAGTCATTTATTGTAGCTTTACAATTAAAATTTTAGGTTGTACATAGATAGATAGATAGATAGATAGATAGATAGATAGATAGATAGATAGATAGATAGATAGATAGATAGATAGATAGATAGATAGATAGATAGATAGATAGATAGATAGATAGATAGATAGATAGATAGATAGATAGATAGATAGATAGATAGATAGATAGATAGATAGATAGATAGATAGATAGATAGATAGATAGATAGATAGATAGATAGATAGATAGATAGATAGATAGATAGATCGATCGATCCTGTGTATGTGTAAACAGGCCCATAATCTTGATTTTTCTTTCATTAAAAATTATAGTTATTTTATAGTTATAGTATAGTTGCACCACTGTCATAGTGTTATGTAGTTGCTGAGGAGGGCTTGGAGATATTGTTGTCCTTCAAAGGGGTCCTGACAGAACCACTGCACTACAGACTGGAAACCACCAGTATCACCTGTTGTTTTAGAGATCCTCTGACTCACATTGTCGCCACAATTTAACCATGAGTGGTTAAATTGTGGTGACAATGTGAGTCAGAGCACTTTGTCACTTAGATTTTTCACTTGCCCACTCTGATGCTTCCAAAATATTAACTTCACTGACTGCTTAGTATGTCCTGCCCATTGACAGACACCATTACAGTGAGATAAACAACATGGTTAACAGTAAGTAACCAAAAAGATATAGCTGATTGATGCACTTAAATCTCATATTTCTATAGACAGTATATGTATACATGTATATAGTCACTGAGTGACTTCTGGGTTCAGTTACTTTAGGTAGCATTGTTGTGTGAATTCAACATTCATTCAAATATAATGTCAGACAATGTTGACGTAGTCCATAGTATGTAATACATCACAAAATAAATTATAGGTCATGTTGTGTGCAATCTAGATTGAAATATACTTCATAAGCCATGTGTATTATATATTAGTGCATATAATGCATGTAGTGCATAATAAATGCTTACTCACAGCCATCTTTGAGTGCTATGCAGTATGTTCTGTCCAGAGCCAGAGGAGGACGGATCACCTTCAGTCTTTCTCCTTTCTTCTGGACTTTAGTCATTAGAAGCACATCTGAGAACAGTAGAGCCACTACCTCTAGCTGCATCACAAGAAAAAGAGCCAGAAAAAGCAAGAGAGGGACATCTTGATAAAGACATGATTGTTAAACACACACAAAATACTGATTGCACTTACCTTGCTATCTTTTCTTCCACGAATCTTCAAGTTTTCCTCCAGCAGGAGCTTACGTACAACCCCAGGCCCCACCCCCCTGATGGGGCAGGTAAGGTTGAACTGACAAACCTCTCTTACATGCTGCAAAGAAGAAATCACATTAATCCCTATGTCTAATGCTGCTCATATAAAGTTCATTTTACATATTAATCCATGATGTTTTTAGCACTATAATAACTGTATATATCCTTTCCTAGAAATGATGCTAACTTTGTCACAAATGTATTTCATTGATTTTCATCAGTGTTTTTAATGTACAGGCCCTCTACTAAAAAGTGACTTTGGCAGAAGCTCAGATTACCAACTGAAATGCTACTCAAGTTAAAATCTTTCAGGGATATTTACTGTATTTAAGTGTATCAAGTATTCTACAATTAAATGCACTCGAATAATGAAAGTAAATGTAGAAGTAAGTACATGTCATTAACAACCAAAGGCTGTCAGTACTTTGAATATTCTAAGGTTTATCCAGAATTTTAAAACATGGTCAAGTAAAAGACCACCAGTCAAAACAATGAAAGGATGCCTACATCACACACTTTAAAAACAAGGTTTCAAACCCTTTAACAGGAGTAGGCCAGAGGTAAAAAAAGACCACAATGGAAACATAGCTTCCTCTAAGACATCAAACAATTAAATAGTCAAATATGTTCAGTTATTTAATTGCCTTCAAATGCCTTTGAACACATTCATGTCGAAGACAAATTGATTCAGAATACTGTTCACTTCTCATATATTCCCACTGTTTTCTTCAATGCTCAGTGTACATGGGATTCAATGGAGCTGTGTTTTTTCATTCTCTCGAAACTCATTGGGAAAATGCCAATACTTTGTCCCGCCACCAGATGCTCAGCATCTCTGAGGGTGAATGGAGCTGTGGGCGGGCCGTCAGCCAGCCAGTCTGTATGATGATTGGACAATCAGTTAAAAGACTGAATCCTGTTTTGATTGACAGGTATTTTAAGATATACACTGTCACTGACACCTCAGCCCAGCCTTGTCACATACTTTACATAAGAAGTCAAAACACACTGCAACCCATTTGTTGGTATTTGTTTGGTAACATTACTTGTTCATTTCTTACACTATAAATAAAACACAATTTAATTTTTTCTGTTTAACATAATTTCAACATTTCCTTGTTCAGGTCCCTGGAAAAGATGCCTACATTGTACAATAGGGTCACAATCTATTTTCTTGAAAATGAATGGAGGCATAATTTAATTAATCTACAAATGTTATTTCTCTTTGAAAGACCAGCACCTGCCACTGGAGTAAGCTACTGCCTGTAAGAATTAAGAAGAACAAAAAGGGAAAAAAATAGAATATAAAACTATGAAGCTTATGTGACACATCAAAACATCAAAAACACATTGTATTTCATAAACAAGGTATCCAAAGTCTAAACAATTTAAGGCCATAATAAATGATCTTTTGTTACCAGTAATCTCAGTGGTGAAAACACAAATTTTCCTTTAATTATTTTTTAAATGAATAATCATACTGTATAAAGGTAGAAGTATAGAATGTAGTGAAGTAGAAGTGAAAATAAACTGAATATTTTTAAGTACAAATTCTTCCAAATCATACCTGAGTACAGTAGTAAAATATTATTAGTTTGTTACTATACAACACTGATTTTCATTTATGACTGGAGATGCTATTTTTCAACACAACTGGATGAAAAGTGGGTTTTTTTTCTTACCCTGTCGATTTCTTCATTAATTCCCTCCACTTCATATCCTTCCACTCTCTGAGCAGAGATGGACAGAGCCAGCTCCTCATCTTTGAACCGCAGGTAGTCATTAATACTTTCCAAAAAACTGATGACACTGGATAACTGGTTATGAACAGGAAGATTATGAGTAAGTGGGGTTTTAGTCAAAGGACACAAATATTCATTAAATGAACAGTGGGTTCAAGGACTACAGATGGAAACTAGCTATTTATCTATAATCTGGTACAGTACATTTCTGTCTCTGTAACCTTAATGTTCTCTGTACATTGTCCTTTAAATAAAGGTAATAAAGGTAAAGGTTAATAGGTCCACACCATGGCTCTGAGTGCTTGCTGTACATCAGTGTCAGTGGTGGTTTTGAGCATGGCTTTGAGCAGAAGGGGGTACTTGGTGATCCTCTGATGGGGTTTAGCCTGCATGTCTCCAACCCGCATCCGTTCACAAAGAGGGTGAGACTCCACCCACTGGACATAACAACCACACAACAATAACAACTCAGGTTAGTTAGTTAAAGACTCTAGAAACCATTAAACAGGTAGAAACATGCTGTTGACTTTCTGAAAAGTCAGGCAGACATGGATAAAGTCACACATGCACTGTGGAAAAAAATAATAATTCAGAATAGTCATATAAAAACACATCAAACCATCAACATATTTACAGAGTAGCATATATATTTAACATTTGAAACACCTACATTTAACATTGAATACAAACAGTAAATGGACTGCCACTTACATGGGATTTTCTAAATCCACCAGGACTAATCTGGGAGGCATTTAGAGTTTATTGTCTAGGACACTTGCAAAACTCAAACTACTAACCTTTTAGCCACTTGGCGACCCACAACTACCCCTTATTTTACATATTACTTCTTTACAAGTGACACCAACAGATTGGACAAAATCCTCAGGAAAGCTGCCTCTGTTATCAGTCTGAGGCTGGACAACTTTCAGACCGTGGTGGACAGGATGATGTCCAGGAAACTAAAGACAATCATGGACAATACCAAGCATCCTCTCCGACACACATTGGACAGACAGCAGAGCACTTTCTCCAGCAGACTATTACAGTTCTGCTGTCGAACAGACAGATTCAGTAAATTCTTCCTTCCACAAGCCATCACACAATTCACTAAAATCACTTCTCCTCCCTCAGTGCTCAACATATTTCAATTCTGATTGATTCATTAGATAGATCTAAGCACTTTGTCAAAATTTGCCTTTGTAAATAATTTGTTTACAACTTTGTTTATTTTTCCCAGTTGCTCACTAAACTCATTACTCTTCCCTCAGTTCTCAACAGGTTTCATTTCTGATTGATTCACTGAGTTCAGTTTCAATCCAGGTCAAAGAATGTAATTGCCCCAATATTAGTTTCCACCAACAACCTCCTGCATAGCATTTAACAGCTTTAACCACAGTAATATGTCATTACCCAGTTACCTACTGTTGTTCAGTCAGATGTTACCCCAGAAGAGCTTTGGGGGCTTCCTACACCATTCACACTGTTTTTGGCATTTGTTGATAAAAACACACAGCCACATAGTGGGATTGATTTTATGATCTATTGAATGACTCCCTTTTGTTGATAGCAATACATCACCTGCTGTGAGGCCTGGATGAGCACAGGGACATTAACATTATATTTTATGTTGCAATTTTACAACTTTTTTACTGTTAATTCTGTGTCGCTTTTTACAGTTTGAATTCAAAATCTGACAGTAAAATGTCCTGAATTAAATACATAAATTCACAATCCTTTAGAGGAAGGTGTACCTGCAGCCTCTCTTCACTGTTTATGGAAGGAAAGGTTTCTGCTTTTGCATTTATGACAACTTTCTGCACCTGACGCAGTACCAAAGCCTTGACACAAACCACAAAAGAACACATGACATCAGTTGTTTTTTACTTGTATGATGTGGTCAAGCCCTCCAAGTGTTACTTCTTGTCAAAGTATGTCATTTTCTTTTAAAGTTTCATTTCCCACTCAAAGTTGAGAGGTACGAGGGTATGATAAATGGAAACACATAGGTGCTAAAGTAAACAAATACATTTCTAACATGTACATATGCCATGTATTGTATATGCAGATCTATTGATGTTTACCAGCATCCTGTCTTTGTCTAAATTTTGCATTAAAAACCCTGCTTTAAGATTTGGCATGCTGTAGGAATGTGCTTCAGTTTTGTTTGTTTTCCCATAAATGTCCTGTATTCAGTTTTGTGAAGTAGAAATCGTTTAAAGCAAAGTTAAGACTGAATCATTTGGAGAAAATGTTGGCGTTAAACGTGGTTGCCCTTCAGGAAGTGTTATGACAAGCCGCCCACAAGATTATATGAAAAAAAAAAAAAAACACAAGCCACACGTTAATAGCAGAACAGTTAGTCATGACATTGTCTTCCATTCTTGTATAATAATGTGGGAGAAAATGTAAGTGTGCAAGTGCTCATCCTCAGGAGTTTGCACCTCATGCATGTCTGCTGTTTGTTATACCTGAACAAAAGTGAGGAAATGTGGGTTGCTCTCCATTTGCCTGCGTGTGAATTCAAGATTGTTTTCTTCTTCCCAACAGTAATGCTGATAAGAAGAGAAGCGCTCATGGAACTGTAGGAAACAAGAAAAAAAGATAAATTATGACACTATGTAAAAAGAACATCCTGCAGTTAAAACTGAATGAACAAAATAATTAGTTTGTAGAGGGATGAGATGAAGTGTGTGCATCATATTTTTTTCTGCCTTTGTTAAATATACATCTACTTTGTTTTATACATCATACATGTCATGACAACAGGCAATAGAGTCAAAAATGAAAATGAATCGTGAATTGTGTCCAGAACATGAAAATAAATGACCCTCTAAGCTGAGAAATGAACAAAGGAAGGAAATGAAAAGTAACAATAACATTACAAACTGAGTAAAATAGCAAAAGATTGAGGTATTTTATGTTATACCCAATAGTGACAATAAACTAAATACAGAGGAAGTAAGAAAAAATTAATACTGTGATAGTGATAATTGTTACAGTAAAGATGAGTAGAGCTAGTGTTTTTTTAAAGGCTGGTTTGGAGGAGGAAAAAGCTGAAATCTGATTAAGCCATAAACACCTAAACAGCCACGAGTGACCAAAACCATGTACTAATCTAAAATGTTTAATACCTGTTGATCCACTAACCTTATCACTACATGTAAATAATTATTGTAAAATACAGTTTTTCAGCTTTTCAAAAGTATCAGATTTCATTTTGCATAGTGTTAGGGGTCATAAAAAAAGGTAATTGGGCCGAAATACACATGAAAGGCTTCTTCTAAAAGGAAACATCTTCTAGTTTATGACTTTAGCACATGGCTAATAACACAAACTCAACTGCAGTTCTGTCTGTGCAAAAGTTTTAAATCACTGTTTTTGCAAGGGCATACATATTTAGCTATTATAAAAGGGGAATAAAGGGAATATGTGCACAGCCTTAAAAGACACACAAATAACTGGCCTAAATGAGTTCTAAAGGTTAAAGACATGACATGAAACAGCATAAACAGTTTAAAACATCTGAAAGGTGTTGAATGACACTTAATCCAATAAACATCATATGGTCTGAAAACAAGGGTCAAAGACATTTGAACCCTTTATCAGGCAAGTGACTATTTTTTAGTCATTTCCACACAGAAGAGAGTCACAACAAGAGTTACAGTAAGAACAGTGAGTCAACAATCTGAGACCCAATGTGGTCTACAGGGTCTGTAAGGTTCACCGCTGTATGAACTGTAAGTGTACCTGCTTTGTTAGGTACCATGAAGTTATGGTACTGATGTAAGGAATGATGTTCAAACGAATGTGGACAATGGTCTGCATCAGCACTTATGCATGTTGGTCTAATGTTCTAAAAGTGATGTTCTAATGTTCTAAAATACATGTTCCTTTCACCTTGCATGTGTTTTTCTTATATTTTTCATGTTTACATGTTGCATTTTTTCCCTTTTTGTCATTTATGGGTAAGGATTGGAACCTAATATTGGTAACTTTGTTTACCTTGAAAGTAATACTTCTTGTCATTAGGGGTGTAAGAAAATATTGGTTGTGCAATATATTGTGATATTTCATATCACAATACTATATCGATATTACAAAGTACTATACTGATACTTTTTAGGTATTCTTTCAAATGCAGACATGGCAGAGGTTCAACTTTGTTTTTTGTTTTTGTTTATTAAGCTATTCTACTTATAGAGTAGGATCTTAAATTAATCTCTGTGTCAAACATAATTTTATTTATTTAATTTTGTGCGTGTGTATTTTGAACTGGTAAAGCTGCATGTTATAACTTTATCTAAATCCTGCACTTTAGGTTTTTACGGGAGGAAGTTTTTGATAAAGTATTACATCCTGTTCTGATCAAATAAAAATGTGTTTAGTATTTGTGATGTAACCTAATTACATTTTTACAGGAATTAATCTTAAAAAAAAGAAGAAACAAACAAAACACTAAAAAATATCGCCTTCCTAACAGTATTGTGATATATTGCAATGCGGTCCTAGCATAACTTTATTGTATTGTCAGATTATTGCCGATACACACCCTTACTTGTTATGTCCTCCCATAATACACTAAGGTGAAAATGTTGAATTTCACAGTATTTCTATAAGTGCCCTATAAACGAAGGTACTATTAAATACTGCAGATTTGATTTATAGAATTTGTTTTTTTCCCTAAAGCTTTGGTTTTTACTGCTGTACATACTTCACATATCCAGATCATATGTTATTACAAACACTTAAAAATGCATATGTGTGGTCATTAGAACTTTACTAAACTACTTAAGCTACAGATACAATCACCATACTGCACATGCATGACATTCAGACATTGAGCTCTTACCTGCAGACAACCGGCCTCTAACCTCATGGGGTCAAAGGGCTTGCCTGTGTTTCGGACTTCCTGTAACATTGGATAAATCACCTCCTGCCAGAACAACTGATGTGCACTGATGATGGAGGGGAGGTTTGAGAACAGCAACTCAGGGGTCACCTAGCACAAGAAAGAGTGAGCAACACAAGTACAGACACATAATGATAAAGCTGAAGTCTTCTCTTTTGACAGACATTTTCCATCATCTTAGTGGAAATGTGCTGCTGTGCTACATTTTCCGCTTGCATGCCCTGTTCATGTTGTATTCTGTAGCAGTGAGAGCGGATGTTGTCAGTTAATATGTGTCAATAGTATGCAAAAGAGTGGAAAGTACTTGTGCGCATTAAATATGTTGTGCAGGTTTATACATTATATCATTAGATGATGCTGAATGAAAGCAGACTGACCTCCAGGAGGAATCTGTTTTGGTGCAAGTATAGAAGTGCAGCAATCACCAGCTGTGACGAGCAAACAGAGAAGCTGTGTTTGTAGAAAAAACCTTTAAAAACATGCAATAAAAACAAAAGAAGAGACGTCGACAGTGATATCTTACGTCTCGGATGATTATTAATTTGTTAATGTAGGTGAGCTCAGTATGGACAAACTCCCACAGCGCCTCCTGTTGGTGTCTCTGCACCTTAGACATTGTCTGGTCATGAAAGAAGAGCAAAGGGGACAGA
This sequence comes from Siphamia tubifer, assembly GCA_020466265.1. NCBI lineage: Eukaryota > Metazoa > Chordata > Actinopteri > Kurtiformes > Apogonidae > Siphamia > Siphamia tubifer. Next base: position 61,135,355 of record CM035798.1, on the reverse strand, counting down.
TGGTTAAAAACTATGAACACTGAAAAGATACTTTAAGAGAATGAAGGCAGTATTTAAAGGCTCGTACAGAATGGGAGTTGACCAGATCTGTCCAGTTTTTCTCCAACGTAGTTCCTTGATTTTCTACACTCCATTTCCATTTGAGATTGGCTGCCACAGTGAAAACTTCTAAGGCCTGTTTCAACAAATCCAACTGACCCCGCTCCTGAGATTGTTAAGAACAGGGGGGAAAAATGTAGAGTAAAAAAAAAACAAAAAACAAGACCAAACTAGCAATGACTGTTTATTCTGGTTTCTGCTTATGCTGTTTATCAATGTGAGATAAAATCTTCTGAAACAAATGCATCATTAATTACTTAATATCTTATTTAAATAAGACACACAAACAAAGACTCTCCCATTAACCTTTTTCCCCAGGATGTGGTTCTTTAAAATGTGAAGCCTTTTTTTTTCCATTGACAAGAAAAATGTCTCTAATGTAAAATATGTAAGAACAATTGATTGTGTTTAAAACTATGGTCACATAAATAATGGTACATTGAACAACAGAGTAACAGAAGCACTGGAGATGACAAATTCTGTAGTCATACTTTGACAGTAAAAGTATGGAACAGACTGAGCAGACCTGCATTTGTGTGAACTGTTTCAGTGAGTGGGCTCAGTTGAAGCAAGTCTGTATTTGTTTCTGATCATGTCAGCATGTACTGTGATGAGCAGGAGACAACATAATACCTCAGACGCCGGGTTCTTGTCAGACACTCCCTGACTAAACAGGACCTGTCTCAGTGCAGCTCTGGGTTTGGCTCCTGCAGATGTTCCTTTGCTCAATGTTGCAAAGTCAGTTACGACCTTCTGCTTGGTCCGCCTCTGGAAATGGAAAATAGCCTACAGTCAGACATTTTATCTTCAAGTTCAGTGCAGTGTAGTCACACCGTAACCTTGCATTCATGACCATGACAACAGAAATAACATAGGACGAGGAGGATATGAGTGTAAAACTGCAATTACTTATATGTTAAGTCACGTTGTCTGTAAATCATCCACCTTTGTACTGTTCTTCAGGTGTAATGTGTGCATTTCTGCCTTGGTTCACTTGCCTGATAGCCCAAAGTGTTGAACTTGTGTTTGTCTGCTGACCCCCTGTGGTGCAGGTTTGTATCTGCAGCTGCTGTTGTCCCATCGACACCGTCCGTCTCTCTGCTCTCAGGGTCCCTCTGCCTCTCTCCGTCCACACTGTCCCTCCAAGGCACCACTGTGTCGTCCATTGGTGATTCATTTCCTCCTCTGTTGTTTACATGTAGTGCTTTGGAGGAAAGGCTGTGGACAAGCATGTAGGGTTATTCATTGCCAAAATAAGGTGTGTGTATAAAGGCACAGTGGAGAATAGTTTGCTTTAAGAAAAGGCTTTGAAAGAGAGGACTTAAACCAGAGAAGTGATACACATTGTACTCTTTGTTATCCTTTAAAGTGGTTCACCTGATCTTTCTTTGGAGGAACAAAGCTTAAAACAACTAGTTTGTAAAAACAAGACAAAACAAAACAAACAAACAATAAAGTCGAATATGATGAATAATAATAAATAAACCTTTCACTGACAAAACAAAGGTATTTATTGTGGGGATCTGTACTGGCATTGGTTATATATATATTTCAGGAGGCATTAGCTATAACTCTTATGTTGTGGTCTTCATTCTCTTATTATATTACACTTGTTATTCTTTTTTTCTTTTTTAGTTATTCTATTCCTTTTAGGTTTTCTTTTACTGCTCTGATCAATAGGGCAAGGCAATGGATGCACTTTGTTCATTTAGCCTACATTTAAGACTTGAAAATGGTGTGAGATGTGTTTGTTTTTGAGAGCTAGAGGACGTGTATGTATGTCTGTATGTCTGTATGTATGGATGGATGGATGGAGGTACAAATAACAAGTCATAAATAAGCTAGCTGACAAATGCTAAATAATGTTTCTAACTTTATACATATAGTACACATTTTAAAGCTGAATAATGTTAGGATGACAAAATGTAAGGATGACTGCAGGAATATAATGATAATAAAGATGATTGTGAAATGAAATGATTGTCTTTTTTGAGCAGGCCACTGGGGCCAGTGAAGGGGGGCGAAAGAGCTGCAGGATGTTTAGGAAGTGTGAGTTTCCTCCCACTCTTGTAAGCAGACATAGTCATTCACTACATATAAACAAAGATCAGAGTAGAGTTTGAGAAAGTTTGTGTCAGTGAAATACTGGTTATGTAAGCATTCAGATACAATTTCAGACCTCATGAATGGCCCCAGCAATACATGTGTGTCCTCTGTAGGGGACAAGTGTTTCACAGTTTTAATTACAAGGCCTGAAAGGGACATTCCACACACACACAAAAAAATGTAATTAACCCTTGTGTGGTGTCAGGTCTGTGGGACTCGTTTTCATTATTTATGAAAAGAAAAATGATACAATTAATACATTTTCCAAACTGAGATTCACTGACTTTGGCTCATTTTCTGTGAAGAACATATATCAGAATACATATTTAATGACCACACACCCTACACCCCCCCTACACATTTCTATTACATATAAGATGTCTGGGTCCACTGGACCCGGGGCTAATAGAAGTGTGGAAATCGATGTTCTGTGTAGCACACAGCAGGTCTAGACAGGAGGAGGACAGAGTGTTGGTACACAGAACATCAAAGGGTCAAATGTGCTAGAAAATGAGAGCAGACAGTGTTGACAAACAATGTTGCAACGTTGTATGCAAACTGCAGGTGCAGAATTTGACCTTCTGTATTGCGGGAATCTTTATTTTTTCACACTATATGATACAAATTGGAGGCAGGACACTATAATTATAGCTTTGCCAGTGTGGTTTCTTATCAGAACCGATCAAGATGGGCAAACCCATTCTACAGAACCACAATCTGCAGAGCCTGAAGTAAGTGTGTGATACTGTTGCGTACATGTCTGGCACTCATGTCCTGTGTCTATTAGAGACAGACATTATTCTAATCTAGTGTGTGAACACCAGCAACAAGAAGAAGCGGTGCAAAGTGTGCGGCCCCAAGATGGACAGGAAAACACAATATACATGCATCAAGTGCAAAAAGTATATCTGCAACACACACACAGCAAAGCTCTGCCCCTCATGGGATGTATAGGCTCGTGGCTAAAGGCCATGCATTCAATGGGGCTGATGTGTTGTCTTGACTGATATGTTTACTCTGTGTTCATGTGGTCAGCTTGTGTTGTGCACCCGAATGGGTTAAATTTCAAGTTCAAAGAAATCAAAGTCAGTAGTTTTGAAAAACCTTGCTTCACTTGTAAATTTGTTTCCACTCATATCTTGATTTTAATTGATTTTCTTTATTATGTTTTAAATATTAAGTTATAAATGTGACCTAAAAATTGTAAAGGGATAATATTAACCATATATATTGTTTATACTGCTTGTAATTGGGATAAGGTAAACACCTGTTCAGTATTTTAACATAAAAGTGTTTGATTGTTAGGTATTAAAAGCCACAAAATGCAACGGGTCCATCAGACCCACAAACACCGGCTGAGTAACAACAATATGAACATTACACATGGGTTAAATTAAAAATATATATAATAACTCTTCCAACTAAACGGATGTGGCTCATTTCGTAGAGTGGGTCACCCAATGACCGAGAGGTTGGTGGTTTGTGTCCTGGCTCTGGCTGTCCACATGCCACTGTGTCCTTGGGCAAGACACTGAACCCTGACTTAGGCTCCCAGTAGGACTGACAGACCTTAGAAACCTACTGGATGTGTGTGTGTGTGTGTGTGTGAGTGTGTGTGCGCGTGTGTGTGCGCGCGCGTGTGTGTGTGTGTGTGTGTGTGTGTGTGTGTGTGTGTGTGTGTGTGTGTGTGTGTGTGAATGGGTGAATGTGAAAAAGCACTATATAAGTGCAGACCAATTAATAATAAAAAAAAATTCCAATTACTGTAAAAAAATTAATCCAATTAATGCAAAAAAAAAAAGTTTTAAAAAATTACTTACTGAGTCTCAGGAATATATAAGCTAATATCACACATTATAAGTCTGTCTGAACAAATCTTTCCATTCGAGTAAGAGAAGAGACCATCTCTGTTTCAGGACAAACAAGTGTACAAAACATCTCTTTATAAGGATGAATATGAGATAATCAAAGTCTCACTGACTTATTCAGGCTGATAAAGTGTACTTCAATAACTACAAATCACTGCTGTCATAATATATTGACAGTGATGTTTGGAGCATTGAATGTGGCTACAGCTCCAGTTACCTCCAGTTGTGTAGGTCAAAGCATAAGTGTGTACCTCTTGTGTTTCCACAGACTAGTCTTCTCATGACATCACCTGATAACTCAGAGCATGTCCGGCGGTAGATTAGAGTTACAGCAAAGAATGCATCTCCGTTCTCAGGGAGCTACTGTAACTAAATGAACAATTTCTCTTCTTTTACTGATACTAGAAAGAGCATACTGCTGATACTATACGTAGGTGCAGTGTACGGTCTTTAACCTTTACAGTGAAGACTCACATAAGAAAAACACTGCAGACATGTACAGCAGACTTTGAGCTGCTGCATTCACACACACACACACACACACAAACACACACACACACATCAAAAGACTGACGCAAGTGCTTTCATCACACTGTCAGTACTTATTTACAACCACTGAATCTTACAATAACACTCTTAGGGTGCCTGAAATATGAGAACATAGTGGCACAAACACATATAATGGGTCTATAAAAAGTGGCCTCAGGTTATTGCACGCGCTCAGTAAATCAATCAGTGCCCATGGATTCACACAGTAACACAAGCAGCTCTAATAAACATATTCAACTAATCGTCACTCAGACTGTATTCTCTTACCTTCCTCTAAAGTCACCTTAAGATTAAATAAGTTAAATTTTAGACTTTACCTGGCTTTGATTGGATCCATTTTGTTTCAGACAGTCATCTTTGGTTTCTGTTAGGTTTCTCCTCCTCTTTCTTTTTTTTACCTGTGGTCGGTCCCTCCCTCTCTTCCTTTCACCTGCAACCCTGACATCTACAACTGGCCCAACGGGAACAACTGGATTCTGCAGCCAACAAATCAGTGTTCAGAGCTGGTTAATGTACTGCACTTAAGTGTTTAGAGGAGCGGAGGTGGTGACGGATTGTTGTGCAGATTATGCTGGTGCTGTTTCATGTCAGTCAAGTTTATTGATCTCTGTGAGCAAACAGAAGAAAAGTATTTTTTTTAATACAGGAAGGGAACTCCTGATTTTTCATTCCACAACTGAGGGAGAACATGAAATGAATATGTAAAATGTCAGAAAATGTTTGTTTGATAGGGTAGTGGGATGGAAAACAATAGATAAGTTATAGGGAAGTCATAGAAGCAGAAGTATGCAGATATGGGGAAGGAAAAAAATATTTACAAATGGAGGTTAGGTTCAAAAACCAACATAGGCTTCTGTACTAAATCTCCAAAACTAATGCTAAAGATATGTGGAAAACACTTTAAATACACTGTTATTGTTCGTGACTGAAGACACATTTGTGACACAGTTAATGTAGATACTTCACATTTATTTGAACTTGACACTGCTGGTATTTAACTTTCTCCCAAGAAAAAAAACCTGAATGTTGAATAAATGATCGATAAACAGTTGTGGTAACAGAGTATGATACAGTTAGAGGGTCAAAGTGCTTGTCTGTGTGACTGAGTCATATCTGAATCTGCAGGCTGAGACTGGTATTAAAAAACGTTCCTTAGCTGAAACAGAGACAAGGCGTGTCCTGTTTTTGTCTGCCATATGCGTAATGCTTGTGTGATAGGACATTTAGGAATGCAAATGAAGCTGTGAAGAGCCTGCTGGGGGGTCGAGGATCAATATGCAATTGGCATATTGTAAATTAAAGTCTCTACATTAATATCATTGTACTTTGGCAATATATCTTTTAAAGCTAATTTAGTGATATGTTTCATAAAAGGACACAAATTAAGTAGCTTACATGACCATTATATAAATCATTTGCTGTTCAATTAAAAAAGGTGCATACATAACATGCTGTGCACTACAAAATATGTTTGATACTCAGAAATTGTACAGTATATAGTTACAGCAATTTCCCTCCAGTACATCACTATATGAGTCACATGTTGATAATTTGGTGTCTCAGCCTTAAAACCATACATGTTTAATGTTCTTTACAGAAGGAATGAGTTGCATTATCAGTGTACATCCTATTTCTTGGGCTCTCATTCCCTGAGCCATTTGCTCTGTCGCTCTCAGTAGTTTGATCCCATCATCTCAGTGAGAGCAGGATGAGAGGTAGAGTGCTCAGTGATGCTTCAGAAATAAAACGGCTGCTTTGGAGTTTGCTCTGAGGGAGTCTCTAAGAACAGTACTTGGTTTCATGAGCTTTTGTTCCACTTGGCATGCGTCGCAGTATTACTGAATGCTATACTTTGTCTCCAGCTCCTCTGCTGCCTGTCCCAGGTGCATCAGTCTTAGTTTGTCCAACAACTCCTGTAACAAGGGCTGGTGAAGCATTCCTCCTCGTCCACCCCCACCTGCGCGTGATCCCCTCTCAGCCCACACCCTCAGCATCTGGTAGTGGGCCTCCTTGCAGGGTCGGTGGTCTATTTCTGCCCATTCGATTTCTTTGTCTGGCACGTTGAGAGAGCGCACCAGCTGCTTCACCTGCGCCACAGGAACCACATCCAGCACGGTGTAGATCAGGTCAGAGGCTGCAAGGAAATGTAATGGAAGAGTGGAGAAAGTGTTAAAGAGATAAAGATAAGTATAAAAGGTTTTTTTTTGTACATTGTGCTGCAAAGATGGCATCAAATAAACTCACTCCTTATTTCCAGGGGAACACAGTCTGGCAGTTTGAATGGTTCTCTTTCGACAAATGCAGCATGTGAAGGAACCGCCTGAACGGTGATGCTGCTGGAGGCTTCCTCACTTCTGATCAAAACTTCCTATAAGACACAGGCAGATGTAATTCAACTAAATGAAGATATAGATGCAGTGGAAATCAGTCACTAAATAAGACTGAATGTTTGTTACACCCAGGTGAAAAAAGTTCAGAAATTCACACTCATAAGAATCCATGCCAAAAAACATGATGTATTATACATCATAAATCTCTACAATAACACCTTTCACAGTGTAGATAAGGATTTGATTTCCATAATATGTTATGTCATAATATGTTGAATTTCTTTTTTTTTGGACACACACATTCGCACACACAAGTACTTGAATAGATAGGGGCTTTATGTAGTATATGTAATATGTACTGTAACCAAACTTGCTGAAACCTTCTGAAATCTTCACGTTTCTTCTACATAGCAGAGTTTGATCATGAAGCTTATGAAAATATTAAGTTATTATCTGATGTGTGTTTATATCACATAATAATTTGTTCATTAATTGTTGATCCATGGTTCAGACTAAACCCTGACCTTGTTCAGACAATTCCAAACAGATCTTTAATGCAGCTACTGAAAGTACAAACTACAGAAAACAAAGGTGAGGGGGGGGGGGGTTCCCCCTGTTGCTCGTTTCTGTCTAAAACAATTCTAAGCAAAAAGAGCTCTAACGTAAACTATCAGCTGATCCATGGTGTGAATATGACATGCAAGACAGTGTTCTTTTGACTGTCAAAATAACCAGCTATGTGTTCTTATATGAAGAAGACAATTGATAAAACCATTATACAGATGTGTAGAGACAATGAACTTTTTGCTTTATTCAGTGACTGATACAGTCTGTGGATAAGTAGCATTGAGTTGTTGGTGGTTTTGGACCGAAGTGTGTTCTGGTACATGACTTCCTCCTGCTGTCCAGAGTTTGTAATATCAACACTACATATAAACCCTTACAGAACAAATCATAGTTTGGAAAGGAGTACCCTGGTTTGTGATAGATGTCTGGGTGCAGATAGCATATGTTCACTAATAAATCAACAAACCTTGCATGACTGTGAGGATGCATCTGAGGACTTGGAGGAGGACTCCGAAAACTTCTTCTTGATTTGCTGTTTTGTAGCTAGATGGGTTATGATAACTATGAGAAGAATTAAAACAGCAGCTCCAACTACACCTCCAGAAATTACGTTGATCAGAAAATGACTCTCATCTTTAGGAGCTTCAAACAAAACAAAAACAACAAGATGTCATGATAGAGCTTAGAACATACATTTAACATTATGAGCTAAATATTCTGAAAACTATGTCAGGCTTTCAAAATGTCAAATGAAGAGTTGCCCCTTATTAACAGCTCACCTACTGTCCTTCCATCAAGACAAAGATGTCCACACTCAGCTGTACAACTGTTCAGAAGAGAAGGAAGTTTCACAACATTTAGGAGGAAGCAACAATTAAGAGGAAGTGATTAACACAAGAGCAACACCAGCAACTTCAATCTGCTTCTTTTTCCATGTTGGTGTCTGGTCATTTACTTAATAATATAGTGTGTTTCTACCACATGTATTAGTCATTGTTAAAATTATATATTTTCAGTTGTGAATCTACTTAAGGACTGTTAGTATGGCCTTTTCTCTTTTAACTGTGACAAACATCCCTTATCTAACAGTATGTCAAACAATTTATCAAGTTTCATAAATTATTTTTTTAATTTAAGTTTCAAATTAAAATTTGACATATTTGCCTTGTGTCTAAGTATATAATAAATTAACATATTTGTCTATAATTAATATTTAAAGACCGAGAACAATTTTTGTAACAACTTCAAAATGAAACATTCAACATTTCCAAAAAGATTCATCACCACATATACTATATATTTTCTCTGAATGTTGTGTGTTTTGGTGAAAATCTGTTATTTGCAGTTATATTTAATTGTTCGTTCATCCAGATGGTTCATCCCAATTCAAAGACTATTAGATCAAAACTGAGAAAATTAAAGAAAAACTGACTTTGCCAGCAGAATTAACCCAACACAAAATAAGCAACTACAAACATTGTAATTTATCTACTACATGAGTTTCATTGGTGAATCAATGCTGCAAGAGAATGACAGTGTTTCCATATTCACTACAGAACACCCAAATGGACCTTACTTGATGACAATGAAAAGCAAAGAAACAGTATTTTTCCTGCATTATACTTAATGTATTAATAGGAATAGTAGTTCCGAACTTATTAAGCATTTTAGAGCAATAGATGTTTTTAGTTGCAGATGGTTATTTATGTCTTTAAGGTTAATATTCCAAACAATTTGTAATATTCTGTAACAAATAGAATCTGAATGCAAATATTTTTTCGCTTTTTTTTCCCGGGTTGTATTTTTTTATGACATTACTATTGAGCAAACAAAAACTCTAAAGGGAAAACCAAGTCAGTAAGTCTTTAGTAATTTTGGCAATTACATTAACTCAGTTTTAGGGTCTTGTAACTTCTGTATTCTGCTGACAACAAATGGAAAAAATAACATTGTATGTTTGTTTGTGTGTGTGTGTGTGTGTGTGTGTGTGTGTGTGTGTGTGTGTGTGTGTGTGTGTGTGTGTGTGTGTGTGTGTTAGAGCTCTAAGTTTCATTTCAACAAACCAACTTCCCCAAGAACAGTTTTAAATAAACTGATTCCCACTAACATAAAGGGAACAAAACATGAACCAAACGCTCATTCACAGTGGTAAACTCACTTCCTGCATGGCTGACACTTGCCCTTGACTTTGTAGTACTTGTCCTTACACACGCACACTGTGTTGTTCATTGGTAAACCTGTTAAACAAAATGACAGACCACACATTAAGAAAACATGAAAAGGCTTCTACTTAACTAAGATCAATTCTATCATTTTTTTAGACTTACATTTCTGTTGTTCTGTTTCATAAAGTCCACACTCTTTACATTTGCGACATTCAAATGTTCTTAAGTCAATGAATTTTTTGTAGAAACCATCCACACAGCCACAGATAGTGTTCTTGGTAGGTTTACATGGAGATATTTCAATCTCTGATCTGTCAGCTGTGAAAACAGAGTAAATGGCAACAGAGCAAACAATTAACTGATGATACAAATGTAAAATCAAAAGATCGGTATGTTTTAAATAAGGCTAATATCACTGTACATCTGCATTTGGTGCAGCTGAAGCAGTTGTGGTTGTAGTTGGTATGCTCGATGTATTGATGAGGAGGGCAAGGGGTGCAGTTACTCCTTTGGTGTTTATTCTGACATGCCTTCAAAAGCTTAAAACCTGTAAAATATGACCATCAGCAGATAATACTGTTAATAGTTTTTAGGGAAACTGATCTACTGTTAGCAAATTAACCTATCTTCTAAATAGGCCGAAATGTGTTTGTATTTTGAGGAAGCCATACAGCACCTGGAAGGCACACGTTGCAACATATTCCCTTGTCACTCAGAAATTCATCAGATCCGCAATTTTCTGCAGCAACAGGGATGAATATGCACTGAAACACAGAGTGGACAGTCAGTACAGGTTGTATTACATCATTATGAACATTAATTGTTTCATATTTATACTTCTGTCTTTGACATTTTGCAGGATTGTATATTCAAAACACCTTATTAGATATTACATGAACCACTTCAACAGTTTCTCACCACAAGGAGCAGTACTGTGCTCATAGATGTTATTTTATTGCATCCTCTTCTAAGTCCAGTGCCCTCCATTATCTTTTAAGTTTAGTTCAATCCATCTGATACAACCTGCAAAAACAAGAGAAAAATAATCCATTAGCTAAGTAACTAGTGATACAATACACAAGTCTATATTAAGTTACATTTACTTAATGACTGAGCAAACACTCTACTGTTAAAATATTAGTACATACTTTGATGACTGATGGCTTTTAAAAATGTATTTAGACTTCTTTTCATAGTTGTCTAGAGAGTAAGCATAAGTATTGTGCATTTTAAAGGAATTTCTTCATACTGGATACTGTACGTTGGCTAGTTGTAATGTTATTTCTTTCAGTCGGACTGTTAAAATATCTCTTTAATCACTGGAAAAGTCAGTGACGTTTATGAACAGGACCAAGTCACCTTCAATGCATAGGCTGAATTCAGAATGTGACTAAATATTATTCCCATCAAGAATTGTTGAACATTAGATATGCTTAGCTTGAAAACATGTTCAAACATCAGTGGCATGGGATAAAATGATGGTTTTATGGCCCAAATTAATTCTATGGAAATACATTCTCTGCCTTTCAGTTTTTTAGAGTATGCACAATATAGGGATACAATCTGGATATAAAATACATCAGATATTTACCTTTTCATTCAGACTGAAAACAGAAGGAACAGTCTCAAAATATTTCAACCAGCATCTCTAAACATCAGTAATTGTTTATACATGAACTCTGTTGTAGTTTATTACTTATTTTTAATATTATTTTTGTATTGTTTGTCTTTTACTCTATTTTTATGCATGCATATTTTTCTTGTGCTTTATTCTGTTGCTGCCTTCACCAGTGAATTTTACTGTAGTGAGATTGGTTATGTCTAATCAAATCGAATCGTAGCCATGTCATTTGTTAAACCTATGCAAAAGTTGAACTATAAAAACTGTGTTGAAGACAGTGACTTGCAGGGGTCCTGTACTGATTGGGAGGTTAACAGACACCCAGGGGTCCATACTGTCAGCCACATCAACAGCTAGTATGTTATTACAATGATCCATATCAACTCAAGGTCATTTATCACATTAATGTACATGAGATTCATAAACATTATTACATGACATTAGATACTCATTCATACTCATTTTAGAGACTGTATTGGCAGGAATTTATTTTCTTTGACAGTTTATTCAATCAATCTGAACTTAATATGACTAAATACACATTTGTAAAAACTAAGCAGAGGTTTTGAAACTTTGCAGCATTATTAAATTAATGAAACACATTATTATTAACTCTTGAAGATACAATCAACATGAAACTGAAACTAAATCAAAATTCTAAAAAAGTTTGTTCAGTTGATTTTATCAGTTCTGTCTTATAAATATATTGTACAGTTAATCTATAGGCTAAATGAACTGTGAAGGGTATAGAAATATATTCATGCTTTCCTTCAAATAAATCCTACAAAAAGCGGTTCGCGGGTTGTCTCGAAAATGTATTTTATAAACACTACAACAACAACAAATAATAATAATAATAATAATAATAATAATAATAATAATAATAATAATAATAATAATAATAATAATAATAATAAAAAGAACCTCTTGTGAAGCATATAATTAAAACAGATGTGATATTACTTTTTTTTTTTCATCATTTCCACTTCCCCGTTAAAGCCACATTTCTGAGCCACCTCTATGTCCTCGTGCACTGATACGAACAAATCGACTTAAAAGTTGACGTCTATAGGTAAAGTTCAGATAAGGTGAAGTTTAACAGCTGGTGGTTTGTGTATTTACAGATAACACTGACGTATTTACCAACTTAATCAAACTTTTTTTTTGACTTTACATGGTTTCGGTTTAACTCCACCACAACCGCCCACTTGAGTCTAACTGCTGATATGAATCTTCCTTCCCACACTGACACGTAAAGGTATTTTACCGTCACTTACCTGGACCAGCCGCTGTCACAGGCCAAGGTTCACTTTATTTCAGCCCCATATGTCGAGGAAAGTGTACATTAAATAGTATTTGGGTTTATTTTTCAGAGTTTGGAAGTTCGGCGGCAGCTCCGTCGGCTTTCAGGACGGGTGGAGGCGGACTCATACGAGAAGGAACTGCGTCACGAAATGATTTCAAGGAATTGGGAGGCAGCTTGGCAAGAAGGCACCTGCGGGTAAAAAGTAAAGCTATAAAGTAAACTAACATGACCAAATAACAATCACGGTAGCGTAATTAGATAAGGATTCTTATCACAGGAAGACAGACAATATGACAATGCAAAACCAAAGCCCTGAATCAATCACAGAAATAATAATAATAATAATAATACTAATAATAATAATAATAATAATAATAATAATAATAATAATAATAATAATAATAATAATAATAATAATAATAATAATAATAATAATAATAATACAAACTAAACACAGACACAGTAATAATAGCTAAGGAAAGTTCCCTCCACTGCTCCAGTATCACTATCAGATTTTTTCCTGTTATATAAAAATCTGTGATTTATGTCACACAGCCTTCAACCTTCTTTTTTGTTTGTTTTTGGTAGCTAATTATCTGTTATTACACTGGTAAGTGAAATGCTTCAAGAGTAAAACTAATGACATTTTTACCACGTGTGTTACTAATAAAGAAAACACAAGTCTTAAATGCTGGTTGGCTTAAGTTTCCAAGATAAGTCTTAGGTCAAAGTGTGAGAATAGGTTTTAGTCCAAAAGAATATTAGTCTCAGATCTACCAGATGTACTGCAAAACACTGTCTGCACATTATGATCCATTCACTTTACAGGTTCTATGTAGTGAAATATTTATAAATCCAATGTATAAATGTACATAAAGCACTATATGTAATAACACACCATCATATATATTAAAACATGAGCTAACCAGCACTTTTGTCATTTGTTTTCTGATTTATATTATTAAAGAATTTAACATTTAGCACATTTAATGTCTGAAGCAAATACTTTATTAAAAAAATGTAGAGCAGTGTTATTGGGTTTTTTTTTCACTCTGCATCTTTGCGATTTACACCGTGTACATGACTTATACGTATGTGAAAATAATAATAAATAAATACAAATATACTCAAACAGTATAGTATTGGGGGCAGCACAGTGGTGCAGTGGTTAGCACTTGTGCCTCACAGCAAGAAGGACCCTGGTTCAATTCCCACACCAGACCATTCTGTGTGGAGCTTGCATGTTCTCTCCATGTCTGCGTGGGTTTTCTCTGGGAACTCTGGTTTCCTCCCACCATCCAAACAGATGTTAATTGGTTAATGTAAATTCTCCATAGGTGTGAATGTGACAGTGATTGTTTGTCTGTATATGTTTGGGTAAGGGTAAAGTACTTTATTTGTCATTATACATTGTACAATGAAATTTGTCCTCTGCATTTAACCCATCCTTCAGGCTGTTAGGGCACCTGTAAGGAGCAGTGGGCAGCCATGTGCGGCACCCAGGGACCCATCTCCAGCTGTAGAGCCAGGCTCATGGTCAGAATCACTTTGCTGGAGGATTTTATCCTCACAAACAAAAGGAAATATGGTGAGGGCAGGGAGATGATGAGAGAAAAATACTGTACTTTGCTGAGCTGTTGTCATGCATTAGTTTAATAGTGTGGTGTTGTGTCACAGCCAGTGGCATAAACCTTTTTCACAACTTCCGCATTTCACACAAGAAATACGTAAGTGCAGCGTAACCTTCCTTCCGCACTGGCAAAAGTTAAATGGCAAAGATGACATAGTAATGACCAAAAGTTATTGTAGCACACCGGAGTGTTCTTGTAATGCCCAGAAGCAGTCATATATTTCATTCCACTCCTTTCCTGTTAACGACGAAGAAAGACGAAAATGGGTCCAGGCTATTTGGATGAAGGAGCACTTACGTCTACAGCAGACACTTCACATCGGAAGACTACATCTTGGGGATGACTGTTTGCTGGTTGAAACCAGAGTCTTTTCCTTGGAAAAAGGCTAGGGACACTCCTTCAGGAAAAAGGGATCCAGTATATGAACGATGGCAAAAACGGCAGCTGTTAACGTCGGTATGAGTTGAGATAAAAAAAAAAAAGCCATCGTTTTGAAAGTTATGGTGAACACAAATAAGTAATTTTCAACTTAAACTGTAGATAGGACCTTTTGCCTTTACATGTCAGTACATCAGTGTCAGCAGTAAACAACAGTAGCATTGTAAGGAACAAGTTGAAATAGTGATAGAGCTGCAACTGCAGCCAGTGAACAATAGTTACTGCAACAGCAGTAAGTCACCGTAAATGTATGCACAGTGATCGAACCTGGAGTTTGTGAGGCTCCTCTTTTTTTCTTTGCGATGGGTAGCATCTAGCTCTCACAAAAACCTGCTACTACATTTAATACTATGACAAGCAAACACCAACATAAACACACACTGCCAGAGAAAAACAGGATTCGGCTAACGTTAACATTATGCTAACGAGACGTTGCCTTGAACCATAGACAGAACAAATTGAAAATAGTGAAATAGTGCATGTCCTCTATACTATCCATACATAACCCTATAACCCTAATCCTAGGTAGTAGTTATCATTTCAATTGCACTGATCTCTCCTTTGATACTTATTCCTCATGGAAAAATTTTAGCCTTTATCATTTTTTTTTTAAATTAGTGACTTTTCCTCCACGATCGTTCCCATATGTGCAAATGTTAAAAGTGGCAAATTTCTTCAGGAACTGAAAAATCAATATTACTGGCTTTCTATTGTCTTGACGTTTAACAGGAAGTTCGGTTGCACTCCTCTGATATATTTTGCTTCTTGTGAAAAAGGTCCATAGTATTGCTTTAATTGCTATCAGGAAATTATAAAAGCCCCCCCCCCCCCTCCAAAGGTGTGGTTTTTGGAGGGGATTTTTTTTTCTGCCTCCATGGTGCTGGAATTGGCCTGGATGCTGCGGGATATTCCCAGCCTGAAATCCTGATCCTGTCCGGCCCTGACTGACTGACTGACAGACAGACAGACAGACACATGAATAGGTTAAGTTTGTTTTGGTTTGTTCCATTCTTCTATAATGTGCAGCCAACACAGTGGAGAATGATGTGGGCTGTTTGTTTACGGCAGACTAGTCTCACGTGAACTTAAACTACTTAAAACACCTTCCTCAGCAGAGCAAGGTGAGCACTTCCTCAGAAGAACCACATCCTTCCTTTTCAATAAGCAAACACATAAAAAGGTCTTCATCCCTATGTCCATCTCTCTGTGTATCAGTATCTCTCTCACTTACACAGCAACAGTTGGCAAACACACTTCAGTGAAGCGAGTGTTTTGAGTGGAGTCCACATACAGCTTGGGAGGCCACTGTGTCGAGGGGCCACACCAACACTACATGATGACGAGAAAAATATCCTGTATTTATCACCATTTTAATTCATCAGAGAAATGTGGAAAAATCATATGAAGCTCTAAACTAACATACTGTAGAAATTCTCATCATGTCTTTATACTAAGCCCCATAATACTGAAACCTCATGATAAGCAGGTTTAGACTGGCTCTAAGTCAACACAGTGTAAATTTGATGCTCAGTCATGTCTTTTCCACTCATCTCTATACTCTGCCTGAGTGGCACTGATCAGTCAGATACAGACCCAGAGACAGCCCCTTCAAATGTTCCTTCCTCACCCTAAGACCCGTTTGCCGGCGATCACGTGTTTATGGCCTGGTTTCTGTGAATACTGAGGTCACAAACAACAAATGTGGTGGTTTAATGACTACAACATGAGAGCTCACAGGTGTAAAAAGAAGTGTTTCAGTCTGTCAACTTAGTTTTACATAAGGAAGTTGACTCAATATTTAAGAAAGAAGGTCTTCACATAAATGCAAATTAACAGGCTATTAGTAATGACCTGCATACATAAAAATGAATTACAACTGCGTAAAAGAGGGAATTTACTGTTAACCAGTCTGCCTGAAGCTAGCTGCACTTTAACTCTGCTCTGAATTACTCAAGTCAAAGGCAGATAATGATGTCTCTGCTACACAGAATTTAAAACAGAAAATGCAATAGGAGCTGTGTATGAAACTGACCCAAACCATCACATTATATACACATTTCTTTGTGTGCATAAGAAAGTAAGAGACTATAGGGGGGATAATATTTACCCTTTAACTGACAGTAGATTTATCAGATCTTACCACCTCTTCATGTTTTGATGACTCAACTCATTATTTATAAGGAATTTTAGTCATTGGGTGGCTTAAAGAAACCACATTTATTACCAATACCGAGTGTCATTGAGAGACATAGTATATTAGTATAATTTAATTTCTTGGAATAACATTTATATTCTTCACAGCTTTCTGTAAAGCTGACTGGGTGCTTCAGAGACAAAGGCGTGGTGTCTTATATTTTTAACTTGTCATCCAACAGAGAAAAAAAGGAGAGAGAGAGAGAAAGAAAGAGAGAGAGAGAGAGAGAGAGAGAGAGAGAGAGAGAGAGAGAGAGAGAGAGAGAGGAAGGAAGGAAGAAAACTGAGATGTTTTGGAAATACAAGCATTAGTTTTTGATGAAACGAGAGAGACGCTGTCTTTGGAAAAAGGCGGAGGTTGGAGGAGTATGTGTTTGTGAAGACGATAGCAGCTGTACATGCAGCTGAGCCAGAGGGGTCTCGATAAACACCGGCACACACCATGAGAGAGCAGGGCCCTTTGGTGTCAAAGATAGAAGCAGGTTCTCATAATGAGTCATCGTTGACATCTTTTGAATAACCCCCTGACACATTTCTGATCCATTGTTCAGTCTCACACTCAGAGGGTCCCAAGTCACATCTAGACTCAATCTCTCTTCCATGGTAAGTAGTATTTCAACATGTTACAGACTATATTGTTAAAAAATATATACAGTGATAGTGCTGTGCTTTTTCAGGTGCTTAAATCAGTACTAGGTTGATTTTTTTTTTACTCTGTACCTACTCTGTATGTTAAGAATTTTAAAAGTAACAACTACTTCACTGGAAAAGTATTTGCACATTTGTCTTTTCTGAATATGTAAAACCTCTATTGATATTGATGTGCCATTTTTATAAAGCATATTTTCTTGTAGTAATATGTGACTATTTTGTACATGACCAGTGTAGTTTTCCTCTTCTTCGTTTTGGCTATACTTTATGGTCATCCTCTTTTTTTTCTCCTCTTTCCAGATGAGGCCAATCATTTACCTCACTATAATTCTCCAGTGCAGTTACTCCATACTCTCATCTGTGCTTGATTGCAATAATGAAACACAATATGAATGGCCCATGAAGAACCCAACACTTTGCTGCAACAAATGCAAACCAGGTACAGAGAATTCTCATTAATACGTCATAGTTTTGGTGCAAACAGCTACAGATATATGTCCTATATTTATGTTCATTCCAGGTCACTATATGGACTGGCGGAGCGAAAAATCTTGTGAAATTACCTGTAAATCCTGTCCTGACAATCGATACATGGACACCCACACAATCAAAATGAAGTGTGATCTTTGTATAAATTGCAACAAATGTGAGTAACTTTGAACCAAACTATCTGTGATATAGGAATTAACCACATATATTCAGTTATATACATCTTTTAGTTATTAATTATCTTTTTCTCAGTATTAAACTGATCATCGTGATAACTATGGCCTAATAAAACATTAGTTTAATCTTCCCTCTTTTCATTTTACAGTCAATTTAGACTTGGAGTTTGAGAGAGACTGTAGTTCTACTCAAAATGCAAAGTGCAAGTGTAAAGCCGGCTATTCATTGAAAGACAATTCCTGTGTATCCTATGTACCGACAACCAGCCAACAACCTACTCCATCCCCTCCAGGTAGGACACACCTGGACATGTACCTGTTTACTCATTGCTCTCATTTTCTTACTTCATCACATAGAACACTGAAAACAGATTCTTAAGGGCTTTATATATATTATCTGACATGGGTTAGAAGATGGACTGACATAAATAAGACACTGAAATACAGTCATTAAACAAAGAAATGGTAATGTAACCTCTAACCTCTCTAACCTGATAACTGAGAATGATGTGAGCTTTGCTGTTAACAATGATAATAATGCCACTACCCTGAATATTGTGATGCAGTTTGCTGGTTATAATTTACTTGACTTCAAAGGCAATTTTAAGTAGTTATGGTTAAAAGTAAATTCACAACCAGCAAACCAAAATTAGGGGTGTAAAGTAACAAAGTAAAAGTACTTCATTACTGTACTTTAGATTTTTTACATATCTGTAATTTGTACTTGAGTATTTATTTTTCTGGCAACTTTTTACTTTTACTCCCTACATATTTTGTATAAATATCTGTACTTTATACTCTTTACATTCTCAGAATAGACTCATTACTTTCTCAAACTAAACAGATGTGACAGTATGAAAAATCAGTCGCTTCAGAGAGAAAATCAAAGAAACTGACTTTATATATTGTAGTTATATGACTATTGTCTCATAAGTTTGACTTTTTATCTCATAATTTTGACTTTTTATCTTAAAATTATGCATTTTATCTCAGATTTATAGCTTTTTAAAAAATCTCATGGCATTTTATCTGAAATGTGACTTTTCTTCTCTGATTTTTCCTAAATTTCCTAACCATATCCACAAAGCCGAGTAACTGTGACTTGATCAAACACATTATCTACACAGTAACTCACTTTTAAAGGCTTAATTTTAGATACTTATTATTTTATTATTATTTTATTTTTTGATTTTACTTTCTGAAGTATTATTGCATTCATGATCCAAAAAAAGCAGTTTTACTTTTTAATTTTGTACTTTATTACAATTGAGAAGTTGTATTTTTTAACTTTTACTTAACTAGAGGAGTTGAATCAGTAATTCTACTTTTACCAGAGTATTTTTTCACACAAGTAGCTGTACTTCTACTTAGGTACAGAATGTGAGTACTTTGACCACCTCTAACCAAAATTCAGCTGTATTTTTAATGATGTGTGAGTCATCATTTTTACGCTACTGTGACCATAAATTTCATGTTACAACATAGAGCTTCAAAGAAGACAAACTTTTCATCAGACTGTATCTAATGATCATAATTTCAGAGAAGTTTGCCCATAGAGACCTACAGTCATGTATGTGAGGGGATTTCCCATTCAGTGTCGTGGTGGGATACAGTCAGACAGAGACAAAGAGGGACGGAGGGGAGCATCAGAAACATCATTAAACCCCTTAAGGGGGGTTAGGTGGGATTCTGTTGCTCTAGTGCATGTTTACAAAGTAATAAAACCACCAGCAGCAGCAGCTCAGCCCACCAGTTGAGGTTAGAAGGAAAAAGGTAAAAGTTCGATCATAATCATGTCAGTGGAAAAGATAGAAAAACACAAAAAAGTGGTAAACATCGGAAAGAGCAGTACATACAAATGTCAAAGTTTGTGTTGTGATTCAGGTCTATGCCTTGCCCCAGGTGAGCAAAAACAGACTGCTATGCATTTTTGAAAATGTCACAGTAAAAAAATCTAGAAAACACAAAAACAGAAGTGAGAGAAAGCGTCTGTCTCAGTCTGAATTCTGAGTTTGACTTCAGCACGTACGCACACCTAAAAGTATTTGACCTATTTCATAGTGTGTTTGTACACCTGTGTGCAAAATCAGGGGGGTGATCTAAAACCAAGCATATGCGTGGGCTTCAAACCAATTAACGGCTGCGGAAAATGATATTGGCAGAAATGATTCCTCCTACACTTTTCTCCTGTACTTCATCACTATTATTACTGTGTAAACATCAGATAAAAATGTTAACTTTACATATAAATGTCTATGCAGTAGAACATCAATTTAAAGTCTCAAATTGTTTAAAATTCAAAAGAATATAGTGATTGGATGGCCATTAAAATCTGACTTTCCTAGTGGCTTATAGACATATTTTTCTTCTTATTAAATATTCAATGAGTATTTACAATGGGATGAAAATAGTCAGACTGAACACCTTCTTGGGTCTCGACTGAAAGACTCCTGATGAAGAATACACTTCCAATGTCTGTTTGTATTGAAATGTGACGCTGAGGATAAATTAACAAAAAAAAAAGAGAAAAATATTATTTCCAATTGTGCAGCTGTTAGATCAGGAAATTGCTGAATGTAGCCAGAGCACTATTCTGAGGATTGTACGTTCATAGTATAAACTAAAATAGCCAAAAGAGTGTTATATAATTACATAATATTATATCAAAATATGTAGCTACTGACCCGTGTATAGTGTGGTAGTTCCATCAGGGAACATATGTCTTTTGCACTGTGGCCTTCCATGATGTAAAATTATTACTTTCAGTTGTTTTCTACTCATTGTGAGCTGTTTTGTGATTTCTGTGTCATGTTAAGTCATGTAAGTAGTTTTCTGCTTGCTAATTTGTGAACCTGTCTGCAAGCATGTAAGTGAAATGTGGTTTTCATTGAGAAATAACAGCTGTGGTTGTCACTAAGAGTGGCATCCTAAGTGATAATCAAACGGTCATCTTAGTTAAAACTAGAATCCTTATCTGCTGTGCCCAGTGTGTGATTCAGTTCTTACTTTCTGATTGATGTTATATTTTTAAGTCATGTGCATGTTTGCAAAAACATGCTGAGCAGTAGCTTATCTTATCTTATCTTTTTACCTCTTTTCTACTGAAACTGTGGAGTACATGACATCCTGTAATAACAGCCATAGGCCTGTATGCCAATGTAAAGCTGGTGACTGTAGACCAGTAACTGCCATAAACAGACCCACGCCACATTCGTCCACTTCAAGTAGGATACCCTCACTATGAATATTCAGCTTTCAAAATAGCAGTTAGCCTTTTTTTTTTTTGTTAACATTTTGTGCATAACAGGCTGAACATCTCTGTTTTAGATGGTTTGTATTTCCAACAATTTGATGTCAAGTTAATCTGTAATTAGGAAAGCTATTTTATAATCTATTCATTACAGTTCTTCTATATTATTATAGAAGCATTAAATGTATTTTAAGTGATCTCATGTCTAAGATGAAAGATCACCATAAAAGTTGTCATATTACCCTAAATACCTCAACCAAACACTTTGGTTCAACATCTGTTTCACCAAAACCAAAATCAGTCTTGGGTGTGGTCAGATATGCGGTCTTTTCAGTCCTCAGCCACATTTCATGTGATGTGATATAAGAGTCTATAAAAGAGAACTAAAGACCACAGAAGATCAGCAAAAGAAAAATTATGATTTGTCATCTATTATATAATCACATTAAATAAGTAACTGATGTTGTGTTTAACATACCAAAAATATAGACATAAACATAAAGATGATTCATCTTCAAGTATTACTACGTCCTTATGGGAGGGTTTATGTGATGTCTTTTTGCAACTGAGGCTCAAGAAGATAGAGGAAAACAAAAACATAAGAACATTTAGTTACTCCCTGATGAAGGCCATTTTTGCCGAAACGCGTTGGGGTTTTTTATATGATTTTATAGGTTTTGTTAACCAAGCCGGTTTAATAAAGGCTTTTTATCTTTCACTTTTAAGAGAGTGCCTTGGAATTTTTCTTTGTTTTATAAGAACATTTAGATTTAAAATAATGGATGACATTGTGTTTGGTATTCATTATCTCCCATCTCTAATTGAAAAAAAAATCTAATTTATAATCTGTTAGGGATTTCTAATTGAAACATCGCACATGTTGTGACCACAAACACCTCAGTGACATTGTTAAAATTGCACACAAACTAATAAATTATTTCAGTACATTTTAGAAGGTCAGAAAATTACAGATGGATATATCAAATAAAATCAGATCATTCTTATTATTTATTCAACCTGAGAATACTTGTACATCAGTGGTGATAAAAAAAAAATACTTTCAGACAATTCAGTATTAAAAAATTAAACATTAAGAGTAATTGGAAGCTTAAATAAACAAAACATATGAGATAAAAAATAGTAAAAGGAAATTAAGTAAACCAATAAATCAATAAAACTTATGATACTTATGAAACTTATGAACTTATAAAACACAATGGCAGCATTTACACTTTAAAATGAATTAGGTAAAACAAGAACATGCAATAATGAAACAAGAAATTACATTTCTCCTGGTGGTAACAAAAACAAGCAATCTTGAGCTTTTTTGTGTGCTGTTACAGACCGCAGGTTAACCATGAATGAAGGAGAATTATTAAAAACAACAACAAAAAACAGCATCTCTAACATAATACAATATTTTTAGCCTTTTCCAAAAGGCCCACATTAAAACATAGCAATGTAATAATGAAGACAAAAATTAATATATAAATACAATCCAATGGCTGTCACACATTATATATAAAGAAAGGGACACCAACCTTTACATTAAGTTCACAATAATATGGAGTCTATAAATATCACTTCTTACATCATCAGTTCAGACTGATAAACACCCATAACGTTCAGGGTCTAAAATTTTGTCATGAATCCAAATTTTGAGGCAGTTGAACACTATGATTCTTTCAATATATTTTCAATAGCAACAACAAGATTATGATAATCAAAAAGTTTAGATCTAGAGAATAACTTGAATTTGTTTAATCTGCACTATGAATAATGCTAGGGTTATTAATTGTATCTTGAAAATCTGAAGAGTAGAGCTGAATAATGAAACAGCCAAACATACAGTATTTGGAGTACAGTACATGATAGTGTCATCAGCATAAAGACGAATACAACACCCATTAAAAAAAAATCAACATATACATAAATAGTGAACAAAACTGGTCCCAGAAATGAATGTGTGGAACACCTTTTTGTGAAGATGTAACCTTATACATAACATTTTCAATAGCACACACTTTGTTTTGTGTTTATGTACAGATCCTGAGATCCTTATATATAGTTGAAAAACACTAATTGTTTGATCCAGAAATCCTCATGCTTTAATATATTTAGTTGGCAGAACTTTTGACTGCATATTTTTTTTAACATACTATCAGAATAACATTTGAATTTAACATGTTTGTTTTTGTACAGTTCAATTCAATTCAATTCAATTTTATTTATAAAGCCCTAAATCACAACAAAGTCGTCTCACAGGGCTTTACAAAAACACAATCAACTAGCTAATAAGTAGTAACAAACAACAATAACAAGCTAATAAGAAGTTGGATTTGTTGCTATTTTAATGTACAGTGGTGTAATTAAATGTGCTGTTTATCACATTGCACCACAATTGAAACCTGCACTTAAAGCAGGAAATATACCAGAGTCATACCTAAAAAGTCTGTCATAGTTCAAATGAAACACTTATAAGAAACACTTATGAAACACTAATTATTACAAATCATGCAAACAAATCACTTCACAGCAAAGTTGATCATTTCTTCACATAAGTAACTACTCCTTGAGTAATTTCACATAAGTTATTATAAAAAATCATGCTATGATGAACCCAAATGTTATAAAGAGTTAACAAATAGGCTGCTATATCACCAAACATGTTCTTTAATTTGTGTCTGCACTGAGCTGATAAGTGTTTTAATCTCCACATTCCAGACAAGGAACCTCAAACACCCTCCGCTAAACCTGCCATACTAATCAAAGGTAAAGTAACCCAATAGTTCTATGCCAACATCAAAAAAGAAACGCTTCAATTCCCCTTCTAGTGGAATTAATGTTTAACACATTTACTCTCACTCATTATTACAGATACAGTATATTTCCTGGTGATAATCTTCATCCTGTGTGCAGTGATGGTCATGGTTTTTGCAACAAAAATTAGGCTTGTTCTGCATTGGATCAGATCAAAGCACGGTCAGTAGATCACGATGAAAAGAATTAAAATGACAACATAGCAATCATGATGCTTGTTGTAATCTGTATTTAAGTGCTTTTTCCACCTTTCGATGTTTTGCAGGTTACTTTTTAGCCGATTCAATTTCAGGAACATTACAAATGCCAACGTGCACAAAGGAAGATGAAGTATCCAAGCCTGTCCAGGAGATGTGTGGGAAATGTGACCAGCCTATTGATGTTTGAGTTAAAGCCATAAGAATAAAACTTGGATTAACAAGAACATGACAGGGAAAAACTAAAAATACTGTTTTTCCTTTGGAAATGTAACATACTGGAGTGAAAGTCCCTTCAGTTCATGTTATCGAGCTGTACCACAGAAGGCATGTTGGAGGCTGCTACCGTTTCCTGAGAGGAAATGTGATATTACATTGCTAAAGGTCTATAAAACACCAACTTAAATAATAGACTGTGACCAGTGTTAATGAGTCATAAATTGTACAATGTATTCAATGTGGTATGTACTATTGTACATAATAGTTGAAGATATTCCACATCTTCACCTTTATGATTGTATATATTCACAGACATAGTGCTGCAGTTTTACCAGTCAGATCATTCACAAAGGAATGTTTGTATATTCTTATTGAAATGTCTAGAATATATTTGTAAAAAGTCTTTTCTTTGAATTTTTAATAAATGTCATTGCTAACAGAGTGCCTAGAATTTATTGAAAGCATTAAATAATTGTATTAGCACCCGCTGGAGAATCTGATGACAAAAAAATACCTTATAAAGAGATGCTATCCCAGCACACTGATCACAAACCGTCCAAGAACATGTAGAAAAGATATCACAGCTGTTTGACAGAGAAAGATAAAGCTGCTCCATTCTACACTTTGATGCTCTTCCTTTTAAAGAGTTTTTTTTTCTTTCAGTCTGCACACCCGTGGTCATAATCACAAACAAAGCCTTTGGGGTTTTCACTGGTGTGTTATGATCCTTCCTCTTTGGACACATGGAAGTCCTTTCCCTGTTCCTGTGAGGGAAAGAAGATGCTGTCAGTCTCTCCCCTCCTTTCTTCCTCCTCAGACAGGTGAATGCTGGGAGAAGATGTGGGGTGAAACACAGGACAGTCTCGTTCATCCTCCTCTTCACTGCTCTCTGCTCTCTCAGCTGCCTTCTCTGTTTCACCAGTTGGACTGACTTGGTTTGTAAAGTGATTAAGCAAGCTGAAGATGACGGTCCCTGGATTATACACATAGACTTGACCTTAAAAATAAAAATAAAAATGCATACATTAATATTCTGTATCAACCTACAAAGGTGATTTGGCATTAACTACACAGAGAATGATAACTACTTACAATTCAGACACATAACTATAACAAAGATACTTTTTTTTTTTTTTACATAAAATGAGTCAAGTATTTTACATCAGAATTATAATTTCACTCATCAGTACCTAGACCAGCTGTTGACATGGATGACGGCTGCTGCTTTGCACTGAATGACTCTGTGGGGATCTGATTACATGGGTTTGCTTTATGAGAGGCATCTTTCCCCTCCTAAAGAACAGTATTACTCAGTCAGTATGGGGTACAACAAACACAAACAACATCCAGTTTCATTATGAAATATAAGAGACCATGAAGTGAACTGATTACCTTACTCCATAGCTTCTCAATGGCTGGAAAAGAGTGGAAAAATACAAGTAAAAACATAATATTTTCTCAACTTCATCACAAATCTCTGATCAGAATCATTTCTAAACTCCTTTAGTCAACTGGTTTCCTAAAAATTATATAATAACAAACAGACTTCAGAGACTGGACCTATCCTGCACATAAACACATTCTTACTTTGTTTGAAACATGTTTCATCTCCTGGCCGACGGATGCAGAACAAGATTACAAGGCCTATAACACATCCTATGGCAACCATTGGACACAAGATGGCTGCCAGCTGATTGTTCACTGTGCCTGAGAGAGAGAGAGAAACAACTGACACTCAGCAACACATTGTGAGGTGTTTCCCAATTGTGGAATCATTAAAGTACTTCTATTCTATTTTAAACCTTCATCACAAACACACCTCATAGTTACACATGCACAAGCACTCACCTGTTTTGGGATGCGTGCCATTTTCTGGTGCCGAGACTGGCTTAGAGACACACCTGTTGGAGATAAAGTTGAAATGCTGAATATTTCAAGTATGTCACCTCTGCTTTATCTGGAAAGCCACTTGGTAAAACTTTACCAATTGACTGTGACTGTCCACAGTCCAGCTGTGATACTGATTCAAGTCTGGAACACATGTTTTGATTTTCACTGTATTATTTATAGTGTGAAGGGAAATCCACAACTCACTCAGGAAAGCGGCAGGGCTGGGTTGAAGTGCGGCCCTGTTCTGATGAAGGAGTCTGTTTGACACTGGGTGGCACTGGAGAACAACAAAAAAGAGTTGGAACCATCTGCGTCAGAGGACCACCAGTGTAATACATGTTTTAAATCAAGGAGTAGGTGTGCTTCTGAAGCTGCTGGGACAATAATGCCCCAATGTTTGACTCTTAATCTGCACCTTCTTTCTGACAAACCATTCCTTATCATGACTTTGTATTTGTAAATCTACCCTCACTCCATATTTATGTAGAAATGCACTCTATGCAGCTGATAACTAAAATATCTTTAATGTTCTTTTTTTTTTTTTTTTTACATGAGATACACATGATAATATGAGGAAGAAACAAAAACTGGACAGTGCAATCTTTTCCAATTATAGTTAAACACATCAGACAGTCAGAAAAGTTTTTTAAAAGTTAAAAATGTTTTCAGGTTATAAAAACCCTAAATGGATTTCCACTTTATATCTTTCATATGTCATAGTTAAATTTGGGGGGATTTTCAGTACCATATCATTTCTTCATCATCTTTCTGAGGGACGTTTTATCAGAATGACTTTTATTTATTTATTTATATTATTGTGTATATTTTTTTATTTTTACAAATTAACTTTAAATTAACAGGTGATCATCTCATATTTATAGTATAGTAATCATCTTCTGTTAGGCAGTAAACCAATGTACTATATGTTGTTTGTTATGACGCCCCCTGCTGGTCAAACACACACGTCACAAACACATCACGCCTGTGCTCCAAACCCTTCACTGGCTACCAGTTGAGTCTAGAATTAAATTTAAAATCCTCCTCCTTACATATAAAACCATCAATGGTATGGGCCCCTCTTATCTTAAAGATGATCTGGTTCCGTACCAACCCAATAGAACCCTTCGTTCTCAGAATGCAGGTTTACTGAAAGTTCCTAGGGTTTCTAAAAGTACAGTAGGAGCTAGAGCCTTTAGTTATCAGGCCCCTGTCTTATGGAATCAGCTTCCCTTTAATACTAAAAACGCCGAAACAGTCTCTACATTTAAAATTAGGCTTAAAACATTCCTGTTTGAGAAAGCCTATGGTCAGGTTAGTTAAAAATTATGTGACTCATATATCATGTATACATGATGTATGAGTCACAGTTCAGTCTAGGCTGCCCTAGGAGTTAGAATGCTGGGGGAAGTACAGACACTGAGTTCTTTCTTCTCTTTCTCTTCCTCACATCTGTTTCTGTCATTTTTATAACATATCTTTCTTACCAAGTCTGTTCATGACTAGTCACCTGGTGTCCCCTTTCCCCCCTCCCCCCCTGGGGGGAGTGGTGGCTCTCCTGACAGTGCCTGCACGGGAGCCATGGACGACAGGATCTGGAGTATCTCGCCTGTGCTGACCTGTGACCCCGGACCACCGCCCCTGCCTGTCTGGACCAGCCCCCCTTCCTGCATTTATACATGGACGTTCATCTATAGCCTGTCCGTCCATGGGAGTGGATCTCTCCTTCAATGTGGTTCTCCTCAAGATTTCTTCTTTTTCCCACTGGGTTTGGAAGTTTTTTCTTGCCGAGAAGGAGGGTCTAAGGACAGGGGATGCCTGGGACTTTTCATGTATTTCTGTAGTTGATTATGTTTTTGTAAAGCCCTCTGAGACGACTTTGTTGTGATTTAGGGCTTTATAAATAAAATTGAATTGAATTGAAAATTGAATCAAAGCATGTTACATCAGAGTAGAGTTCACACTGCAGAGTATTTACCAGTTGTGTGCTGGATCTTCTCACAGGATCTGCAGTTCTCTGAATCATGAACTCTCTCACTGCAGATGAAACCGTCTTCACAGTTGCACTTGAGATCAGAGGTTCTGGTACAGTTTTGATCAATCTTCAAATGAAAGTCTGAGGCAGAAGTTGTATTTGTGATTAATAATATGGTCTTGGTATTAGTAGATTTTGAGGTTATTATAGAACCTCAGAAATTCTCAGAAGAAGAAGTGATTCTTATTGTCTCAACCTCGTCTGCAGTCGCTGAAGCAGCGATGACAGGTGTCCTCAGTGTTCCAGTCCCGTGTATATTGTCCAAGAGGACAGGGCTCACACACAGTACACGACTTCTGATACTCACCTGACAGAAGAGAGCAGAAACAAATGAGAACAACCGGATGACAGGCAGAGTGACTGCTCACCCAGAGTGCATGTTAATGAAGGATGTGGTCTTACAGCAGTGGCTCAGTCTGCACACTACGTCATTTTTCATCAAGACAGAAAAACAGCACAGAAAGCACACAAAAAAAGTACAGACAGAAGGATAGACAGAAACCAATGTATTGTTATTTCATAGTAATTTCCAGATATTGATGCTGATTTTGAGTTATAACAACAATTCCAAAAATGTTGCATAATTTAAATAAAAACAGATTATTTGCACATGAAATAAATCCATATTTCATTCACAATAGAACATAAAACATATTAAATGTTTAAACTGAGAAAATTAAGCATTTGGATTTAAAAAAAAAAAACAACGTAATTTTTAACTTTTGCAAACATCAAATCTCCCAAAAGCTGAAATTGGTAAGACACAAAGCTGGAAAAGTAAGTATTACAAAAAAAAAAAGAACCAGGTGAAGGAAGATTTGACAAATAGTGACAAAGGATTAGAGGGTTTTTTTTTAGAGGTACACTATGGGCAGAGGTTCAAATAAAACTGTGAGCATAAATTGTTGAACATTCTCAGATAAATATTCCTTAACCTACAATTGTGAAAAATAAAACTGGTTATGATTATGTAGTAGAAATCATTGCATAGATTTAAGAATGTATCTAGAAACCATTGTCGTTGAACATAGACCTCTGATGCTGGTTAAAAATTGGTTATGCAATACTAAGCCTCATGCAACAGCTACACCTATGTACAACAGAATGTCTCACAGTATCAGACAACATGAAAACATTTGGTGTATCAGGAAAAATTTCAAATATGACAAAGACAGAGGACTTCTGAGCAACTAAAGCCTTTATCGAGCAACAATGAGACAACATTCTTCCGCAAAACTCCATTACCTTAATTCTTAGACAATTGATAGACAATTCATATATTAAATGAAAATGTGTAGTGGTAAATGTAGCCTTCTCCTAACTTTTTAGAGATGTGTTGTAACCAGAAAATTCCATATCACCCCCCCCCACACACACACACACATACATACACCCCACCCCTTAAAATACCGCTTTTTTTTTTGTTTAAACATTTGCTATTGTAATAGATTTTTGTATGTTGGTGAGATGTACAACTCTCCTTCTGGTCCCTTTTTGGTTACTATAATCAGACACCTCACCAACATAGAAAAGTCTGTTACATTTTTTATGTTCTATAGTTTATGAAACATCCTATATTTTTTTGTTTTTGGGGGGCTGTATAACTGTGAGTTGCATGTGAAGCTGTGTGATAAATTGGCAGAAAGCAACAGAAAGAACAACGCACTAGCTACTTTTCTTACCTGCAGGACAACGTTTACAATTTCTGTCCTCCCATGAGTACATGGATGCCTGATGAAACAGGAGCACAACTACATATCAACTGTGTACCATATTTAACAAATTCCTTAATAATTTATCGATATAGGTCATGTACATACATTCAAACCATTTAGCTATTTATTGTTTTGTTTTGTTTTTTTAATTAAATATATAGATAGATCAATATAGAAAGAAGAAAATACCACTGGAGATGAGAGCACCAAGTGTGCAGGTAACATCAGCACAGTCAAAAAGCATTGCACTAGCCTCATCCTGTGGAGAAAAATGTAAAAGCGACAGCCGTTTCAAAAGCTTCGGAATAAAGCAATTTATGTTTCTATAATTCACTGCTCCATGTGCTTGCTTGATAAATAATACAGTGAAAAAACAATAATGAAAATACTTTTTACCTTCAGCTTTAATGGTCTTTTTGTTTTCTGTTGTTTTGTTAACTTCCTCAAGGTGTGCCCTATTTCTTCTTGTCTTCTCACTCACTCACTCACTCTACCCATCTTCTGTGTCACTGTTTCCTCACCTGGTTACATCTTCCTGTCTTCCTGTCTAATCCGCCCACTGCTCTACTATAATCTACTGCTGCTGCTGCTTACATGTTCAGCTCTTGCACTAAACTCATCAGCACTCTGACTAATGTTTCTGCATCAAACACCTTCATTTTCCACACAATCTGACGAAGAAATGTCCTCTCTCTTCAGTTCACTCACACAAACAACATGGTTGAAGCACATCTAATGGTTTTTATCCCACTCCTGATTTTAAGTAATAGTATTTTTTATCAATTTACTTGAATCTGTCAGTGCAAAAGAAAACTCTGAATGACATTATGGCCACAGCTCTTGTTTTCCTTTTAACAAATAATCACACAACCAGTTCAGTTCAGCACAGTTGCTTCTTTTATTCTTCCCGTCTCTCCTCACACATTACATACAGTAGCTTTGCAGTGAAGCTTATTGTCTTAAAATTTAAACACATTTTCAGTAAATTTTTCAGTCACTTACAGAGGATTATGATCAAATTGTTGAATTAAATAACATATTTTTGAGGCAAGGCATTTTGCTCTGTAAAGATGAGGAAAAAGTGACAAAACCCTTTTTTCCGTTGGAAAGCTAAACAGAGCAATCATATCATTTTATCTTAATTCAAAGCTTCTTTAAGTTTCTTTTTGTGTGTGTGTGACTGTTCATCATATGCAGTCTTTAAACACAAGTATATACTCAAAGCTATATTCCTTGACACATATAATATCAAAGCCATCATACAGTCGTTTTGCTGAAGCATTTGCATTTCAGTAGTTTTTCGAGTTATTTTTAAATTGACTTTACTTGGCAACCACACACACGTATAGAGAAAGAGTACCAATGGAAAAACAGATAATACCGTTGGATTGAATCACTGTTTTTAGTTGGTGGCTAATGGTAAAGGCCACTTCATACTGTAGGCTACATTCACACTGACATTCACCTTATGCTCTATTCATTCAGATTTATGGCTCAGATTTGGGTTGTGTTTTTTTTGTTTTTTGGCTGGCTATCTTATTTTCTTAAAATGTGAATGGGTCATGGAGCCACATGCAGAAAAACTGCGGCGTCAGAGGATCATACCTTCAGTTTAACCCATAAAAACCCAAACAGCTGCTGGTGACCAAAAGGATTTACTCAAATCTGATGTTTAATACTCATTGACCCACTAATCTTATCAATACATGTCAGTAATTGGTGTAAAATGCAGTTTGTCATTTTTTGATGGTCATCAGATACTGTATAACCCATTTCTAAGTCCAGAGGCTCTGATTCAACAGTAAAACCCATGTAGTTTAATAAATGACATTTGATGGACATACTTGTTTTTATGTTAAGTTGGTGAAAAAAGTCAGTTCTTCAGTTTTCTCTGTTGTAAAATAATAACCTTTGAATTTACTCAGAATTTTTATTAACATATACACTAATGGAAAAAAGTTTTTACACAACCAACATTTAAAAAAAAAAAAGATTTAGCTGCATCAGACAAACATAAACAATTGATTTATTACTATAATTATTATTGTTGTTTATAAGATTTTTTTAAATTATTGACAGTTTCAACATGTCATATCTTAGATGATTTCTGCTGAAACATTCAGTTTTGACCTCGATGGAACAGAGCATGTGCAGTCAGGAGCATGTGGGTTTGGAGAAGGGAACAATTGGCACATTTTAGTGACTTAAGACAGATGTTTAATGCATTATATCACAAATCCATTGGGTGTCCAAAAGCTTTTTTTCCACGCTGTAGATTTTGCAGTGTTAATTTGGAGACAATGGGACCAAATACACTCTAGAAGAAGTTAAATAAACTCTCTAAGTGTTGATTTAACACTGCAAAATTTACTGTGCACTGCTGTACATGATCAATGAATTAAATATAGGGAAAAATATATGATTTCCTACAAAGCACAATATTATAACAAATGGGATAAAAATGTATGTGGGCACTGCCACATAAGTAGTTCTAGGTATTTATGGGTTAAGTAATAAAAGCATTCAGGGAAAAATTGTGCCTTCCAAATGTTACTGTTAAGAAGAAATGTTTTATTATTATCTGTATATGTATCATGTTTTGGATTAATTTTCCTGCTGCACTTGTATATACTGAGTTCATTTGAGCTATTTCATAGTGTTTGAATGACTCCCTGGAGTCCAGTGTTGGTGCAAATCTCAATCAAGCGTGAAATGAAAGACACATGAATTCTGATCTGACCGTTTTGATTGAGGCCACTGTGCAAACCATCAGCCCAAGGTGAACCTGAAGCTGAGGTGGCCCAGATCAGTGCTGAAAAGATCAAAGTCCATGTGATTTGTGCTGTTCACACTGTCATAAAAAAAAAGGCAGACTCAAATACGAGCAAACCCATCAACTTTGTATCCACAGTGTCAATGTAGCCATATTGATGTAAAATTGAAGTTGAACGTGGAGTCAAATTTGGACTTGTTTTTCATGTTGTACATTTGCCTCAGTAAAAGTCTTTTTAAAAACACTCAAACAATATACAATACAGAACGCCCATTAACATACACACTGGCACATGCTTACATAAGGACTCACTCAGTGCGTGAAAGTTAAGCTATACAAAGAGAAATGATTGGTTATACACCTCACACATTTAACCTCGCTAACATTCTCCTTCTTAAATTCACTTAGACCGACACTCGGCCGAGTCCAAGAGCCGCACATGCACAAGTGTATTTAAGCCTGTCCGCAGCAGAAGAAACACATTTCATCTGTTTTAACCTCACAGAAGAGGAAACTATAGCCACGACTATATTTAGCATCTTATAGAGCAGTGATGATAACTGTGACAAATGTTTTGTTTTCCTGCTGCAGCAGCATCACATTAACAGTAAAGTTCATGGTTTGTGTGGTTAAAGCTTGAGAAAATGTTAAATATGTCAAGAAAACAATTAAATTGTAAAAATGAGGTATGTGTTCATGTTAATTTCTTACTCTAATCACAAATATACTGTACAATAGTTTGCTATTTGCAGCATGGCAACTTCTTTCCTAACAAGTAATAGTGCTAATTATTTGATACACATTTTGTTTGCTCTTTCTTTCTATGTGCAAATGTCTACAGGCTCAAAAATAGGTTTAGTTATTTACATCAAGCACCTTGGTGAAATAGCTTCGGCAGCTATAATTAGTCTTTCTTTCTTTCGGCCATTCCTATCATGATCTGTCTGTACATTTTATTTTGGCACTCAATGGCTAAACTACATTATTTTACTCCCACCCAGCATCTTTTTTTCTGTCTCTGCAGAATAGAGAGATTCAGTTGGACCATGAAGTTCTGCTCAAATATAACAGGGCCTGTCTCTAACCTAAGCGTTACTGCTGAAAATAAACTTCAGCTCCAGTGTGGATATCAGTGTATATACTGATAACATACCTTTATCCACCTTAATTTATCCAGCACTGACTTCAGATCAGCTTCTTGAGTCAGTATTTTCAGTATTTTAAATGCACCAGATGCAAATGCACTCACTCCTGTCTGACATCGACAGCTGTCACCTGCTCCTCAGCTCTCATCAGGTACTTTGGGTTTCTTAATATGAAGCACCATTTTATGAATATACAAACTTCATAGTTATTCATTGTGTTTCAGACTATTTTTATTCAATTTTTTTTTTTTACTGATGAAGTATTGTAATGTTCCTGAAGTACCCTTATGCTTCTGGTGAATAATTTGGTGAATTTGTTTACAGTGATCTCAGACCTTGAAAACCAGTTTTTAAGTGGAGAAATTCTCATTTCTCCCTTTCCTACAACTAATTTTACTGCATATTATCAAATACGCTTGATTTAGGTGTTGTTTTTGCTGCAGTTATATGAACATCTATAGTAACTACACTGAAAACATTGCAATATCATGATTCATTTTGTCTATATGTCCCTAAAAATAATATATACAGTATGTGAGGAAAAAATCAATGGTACATCAGTCATGTATATGATGCTTAAACAGTTAGAATGTGATCATGCTTTATGAGGAAAACAGGTAATTGACCAAACCTTCTTTTTAGAGCCAAAACTAGCAATATTTTCAAGACGCATGTGGATATTTCGAGACACTTCTGCAGCTCCATGTTGATGTTTTGCTAAATAAAGCAGGTGTTATAATTTATTCATGACTTTCAAGTTACTTTGGTCATGGCTTCATCAGAAAAAAAGCCTGAATCTGCGCCATTAAGGCCATAAAATGCTGACAGATGACATCTTATTGGATTTCTATTAACTTCCTGAAAAGAAAACTGTGAGTATCGCTCAGATTTGAGATTCATGTCTATTATTTTTACTTGTTCCAAGCATTCAGGATAGTGCACATAACTATTTTAGGCCCTTTTATTGAAAGTTCATTGAAGGAAGGTTTAATTATTTTAACATTCGATTGCTGAAGTTACACTTATGTTTATTTTGTGATAATAAGTCATAGTCTCCATCCCTGTAGCCTGCAGCACTGCACAGCCTCACAGGACTACAGCCTCTACACTTACAGTATTTTGACTGTACAAAATACACTGTTGTCAAACACAAGATTAATTTTCTTAGTCGCTGCCATGTAACATAAGATGACAGGCAGACCTCTTCCCCAAGCAGTAACATCTGACATTATTATGGTCTGCTATGCGATCACCGCGTCTGAGCTCATGAGCAAAAAATCAAACTACAGCACAAAAAGTAAATGAAGAGATGTATATGATGTAAACATGGTGTTGCCATAGCTGAAGGTGTCTATTGCATTGGTGTGGTGCTGTAACTGGATGGAGTGGAAATCACATGACCATAACAGCCGTCAGTGTCATCAGAGTGAGATGGTGTCAAGATTTTCCCACCGAGCTGGAACAAGAGGGTGGTGAGCCCGAAGACTTGTCGCTTTCCCTTTGGTCGCTCTCCTCAGTGGAGGCAGGTGCTGCAGAGTTACTGCAACAAAAACACCCTGATGAACAACATGATGATGGTAGAGTACATATTCTTTACTCCAGAGGAACACATGCTTGTCGAAATAAACACAAAAACAGATGTAAAAGTAGAAGCACTGACTGAACTTCTTCACTTAAATAAAAGCAAAAGTGCAGATTCTACCCTTTCTGTGCAAAATAAGAGTTTAAGTCTAGCTTGAAATAAAATACAAAGCTACAAACTGAAAATAATGACTTTATAACCGCTTTCGATGTCAGCAACAGAACTAAAACAAAATACAGAATATTGTTTTTTCCTGGGTCCAGCCTCCTGTTCATTTGATTTGTCTTGACATTGGAGCTGTGTTACAACGCAAAATAAAAATAATCAATTATTGCTTTCATATATAAACGTGTTCTGAAAAAGGAAGGAGCCGAAAGTACAGATGTTGATGTTAAAATATAGGGAGTAGAAATAAAATGCTGTCAGAAAAATAAAGACCATGGAAAACTCTACTAAAGTATTAATATTTCATCCCTTCTACTTCTGAAAATGGGGAAAAGATCGTTTACATGTACATGCAGGTGAACAGGATGTGTTTGTACCTGTCTCCACTTTGCGTGATGAGTCTCCTGCAGGTCTCCATCTGAACATCCAGGCCTCGTTTCATGGAGCACATTTCCATGTACTCATGAAGATGTCGATTCATGTCACTCTTTGCTGTGGCCAGTTCCAGCTGGAGTCAATCATCATATAATCAAATACAAATACTCAACAAAAAGATCATGAAAAACAAGAGAAACACCGGTATTCTATTGTAAACATGTCATGTGTGCACAGGTCTGGAGTGTTTTCAGTGGAAAAAATCATGAGTGGTTGTGGTTGTTTGTGTGAAATGTCCTACAATAGAAGATCATGACATATTGACTCAGTCATATTTTCAGTGTGTCACACCTGAGGGAAAATTTA
Organism: Siphamia tubifer; assembly: GCA_020466265.1. Taxonomy (NCBI): domain Eukaryota; kingdom Metazoa; phylum Chordata; class Actinopteri; order Kurtiformes; family Apogonidae; genus Siphamia; species Siphamia tubifer. The sequence continues at coordinate 61,098,637 of CM035798.1, read as the reverse complement.
CATGATTAAATTATAGACAGCTAATCTGATCATATGTAAAATATGTAAGTGAATGTTACTACTCCATTTCAGGAGAGGATGTCACAAAATGTTATTGATGATGTGATTTTTTTTTTTACAGTGTTTGATGTAAAGAAATAAAACAAATGAAACAATTTTCATTATCACAATAGCACAAGATTATGAACATGCATTATTATATCTAAATAAACATATGCTTAATTATCTTTAAACCATTGCAGATTTTCTTATTCTGTTGTTTGCTCACATATGCCCGTAAACAACAGAATAATAATATTAATTAAAAAAAAAGAGCAAATTTTGCTATTTTCCCATCCAATAGAGCACCTCTAATTATTATTACTTATTTTGAGTCCAGGTAGCGCTCCTTAAGCAAATGTTTTTTAATAATATTAATGAATTTGAACATGAGTGAAACATGTTCTAAAATCTATACGTTGTACCAACCCTCAATGATCTAAAGAGCATCTACTAAAATACATTATTTTCACTGAAAAAAGACATGTACAGAATAACAATAAGAAATAAATAAGAAAACTAACAAGAAAAGGTTAAATGTATCCAAAAATTAATTTGGAAATCACCGAAACATTAATTCTAGGTCTTAAGGGGTTAGAAGAAGGACAAAGCATTACAAAGAAAATACACAAAACACAAACCTTATGCACAAGTAAAGATAACCTATATAACATTATGTAATATAATTCATAGTAGTGCATATCACTTAAAAGTGTAGCAACTAACTGACCTCAATCTGGTCAATGGTCTCCTGGTATTCCTTCTCTCTGGACTTGAACAGACACTCTGTATCATTAATCACCTTTTCCAGACAGTCCTCCTGGAGGAGAAGGCAGACAGAAAAGTCTGATATGAAGAATAATGTGATCTAAATATGATAATAAAATAATGCACTGATACTGACAGTAAACAAAGCATGTGTTTGAGCGAACTTCACACAGTTACACAGGACATTTACTCTACTGAAAACACACACACACACACACACACACACACAGACTTTATGCTTCCATCAGCTCATATTTCACTGACTAATGCAGCTCCTCCCTTCAGTGGGACATCAGACTGTTCCAATAGCACACAGCTGATAAATGAAAACAAATACCTACATGTATTTCTTAGAAACAAACACACTGTACACCGATAGAGACTGGACACTGCATCTGTCTGTGTGTCCTGAAACAGCACGGCCATTCTCGAACAGTGAAGGTCATCAGGTTCGTCTAAAGGCAGACGAGGCCCTACGTGACCACACAGCACCCACTGTCTGCAAGTCAATATCACTCTTGAGAATCATAAGTGTTTGAATCAAACCCAACCTAATAATATCTACACATGAACAGCTGCTTCACTCACAGCAAATCTTAAAGAGCAGCACAGTCAGTTGGCTTCAATTGATCAAAATTTTTATTTCACACCAAATTGTGAATCAAATTACTCACTAAGCTATATTTTAAATGGTTTGTATGTAAATCATCCTTATCATTAATATGTAGCTATATATATATATATATATATATATATATATATATATATATATATATATATATATATATATATATATATATATATATATATATATATATATATATATATATATATATATATATATATATATATAGTTGTTTTTTGTTTTGTTTTTTTAATACCCTGAAATTACTAGAACTCAGTGCTAAAAATTACTTAGAGAGTCTTAAAGGAAATACAAAAAATACAGCTCATCCATTTGATTACATCTAAATTCTGTACATTTCTTGAATTCCTTATTTATGTCAGTCTTTATTGTATATAACTGTATTTTTAATTTTTTTTACCGTTTTATTGAGTCTTGATTTGTTGTATGTATGTTTGTACTGTCTATATTGGAAAATAGCTTTAATCTCAGTAGGATTTCCACATGGTTAAATAAAGTATACTGGATGACATAAGACTGCCTGAATTACAATTATTATAATTCTTCAGAAGCCTGGCATGAAAATTAAAAAATCCCCCAAAATTAATGAAAATAAACATTCCAGTCACATTCTGACTGACATCAAACATTAGATAATGTCTCCCCTCTGGACGCAGGCTCAGATGCCCTGGCTGCAGAACTCCGAAGAGGAGGGCCACCTTTGTTCCGAAGGCTGTCCTCCTCAACTCTTAATATCTCTACCTTCCCCCTAACACACACACATACATGCACAGTGCCCCTCCTTCATTAATCATACTTAATTTCATAACACCTACACTTCCACCATGCAGTTTTGTGATTCATGTTACACCATGACAGTCTTTTGCTCATTTCCACTTGTTGCTCCATAGGATGTTTTTGTGTATGTGTGTGTGTGTGTGTGTGTGTTTAATTATTTATTTAATTTGTGTTCTTTTTATATACTTTTATGTTGATATTTTATATTTATATTGCTGACTCTTCACTGTTTTTAAATTGCCCCTTTGGGGATAAATAAAGTCTTTTGAATTTGAATTTAAGATAAACCATTATGGTTATATTTTATATTTGGAAAGGCACAAACTTCTAACACTTTACTATGTATGTAAAGCTGTTGGGTTCACAGGCTAGAAATAGACATAGATATATTGCTATCATTGGAGTTTAAACTGGATGTATTTGCACCACAATTAACCTTAACCTTAATAACCTTATGTAGATTATATAGTTGACAGACACACACACACACACACACACACACACGTAGTGTTATAGGCTATAGTTTAAAATAAGTCCAGGTCGCTCTTGGAAAACAAGTTTTAATTTCATTGGGGAACACTGGTATCTCAAGCCCTTAGCACCTCAAAGGAAATAAAAATAACCTTAACAAATCCAATTAAAATAATAAAGAGGCAGCATTGTTTTATCAAATCACAAGCAGTGTGTTTGATATATACACAAAGTATCAAGTAATGTAAAGAGAATCAGTGGTATAGTCAGCTCCATTGTGTCACAGAAGCTTATCAAATGCAGTAGCCTTTCTATGAAGATAATTGTATGAAAGACTCCTAAAGGCTTATGAATTAATGAAGATGACATATCAGACCATATAGTAGACTTATAGACCAGCAGATTAACACATACAAATGGAAGAAGGTCAACTTGTTCTAACAATAGAGGCCTTCTGAGTAGGAAAATTATTTTTATTTTTCAACTGTTTTCCAATTTGTGGCCCTCTAAAAAATAAACCCTCCTGTGCTATAGACAGTCATGATAAAACAACAAACCACATACTGGTGGATTATTTAAACCCATTAAAAATAGGTAAACATGAGTTGATTCTCTTGTCAGTGCCTTAGACTGCAGAACCGATGAAGATCTCCTTCAATGACAGCTCACTGCTCCTGATATGCTAATTGCTAATGCTAATGCTAGGTGATGTGTGTATTAGCAAGGGTAAAATGCAGACAACGAATTCCCCTATGAGGATAATAATGTTATTTTTTAAATGTAACTTTCTTACCTCTCCTGGCGGATGGGTTGGGTCAGGAGGCAGAGTGCACCCTGGGAAGTCCTCCCACAGAAGCAGCGTCTCCTCAGTCTCCTCCCAGGCCAGACTGTCACAGTCATCTTCAAATTCACATTCACGCCTGGATTAATCACACAAACACATGCAGGTTAATAACAAAATGCCTACATTTGAGCTCTATTTTAGTGTCTTAGTCACCACATGTCACGTCTGACAGCTCACAGTTGGTTCAGCATCCTCTGCATCTCCTCATTGATCTGATTGGCTGATGAGCCGCAGTGCTCCTCCTCTTTGACCACACCCCCATCACTCTCAGAGGTACTGACGGGTTCATCACACTCACTTCCATTGAATGACAGAGGTGTTGTTTTCCGGCGGCAGTTTAAAGATGTTTGATTGTTTGGAACCTGCAGGGACAAAGTGAGGATTCAGCTTTAGAGATCGAAATATTAACACTGAACAAAACAGCAAACTGGTCTGCCCATGTCGCCCATAAATGATACAGATTAGTTTTACTCCTGATACCTGGTACATCTGAATAACATCCTCACAGTTCCTCTGCTGAGCGACATCACAGAGCCGAGCAGTAATGTCAATTCTGCGGCAGATGTCCATGTCCACTTTCATGGCTTTTTCCTGTATCTTACTGTCCAACTCTGACAGGTTCTGTGAAAGGATGGAGAAACTGAGGAGGAGAAGCAGCAGCAAGAGGCAAATGGCAAATGCCTAAAACTAACAGCAATACAACATTAGCTCATCACCAAACAACAAGAAGATGGACAGTAAAGAATTATGGCTTAACCCATGCAACCAGCATAAATGTCCTAAAATTAACAGTACAATGTGTTGTATTTTTAACTAAATATACTTTGGAGGCTGCCTGTGTTATATCTGTGCAACAGCTGCCTCTGTGTGGAATCCACACCTTATTTTGACACACGTGTGGTAACAGGCCACTGTGGTCACTATGGAGACGTGGCACATGCCACTATTGGCCATAGATGAAGATTATTTTTTGGGTTGGTGATCTCATGATGTCTGGTTTCTGCACATAATGTGGTCATGTTGGCTTCATATCAAGCTGTAACATCCATGGTGCACTGGGGCGGTTTTCCCCTCATGTTGTAATATTCTGAAATGATCCTCTGACTGTTTGGCAAAATGAATAACTAATGACACCATCAGCCCGTTTGAGACAAACTGAGATTATCTAGGTCTAGTTGAACTACTTTAATGCTACCTTTAACTGGTTTCATCTCAAATGCCAAATTTGTCTAAACTAAAGACCTGAAAGAATGAATGTGGATCATTTTATGTGCAGTTTAGTTAAGATATGATGTAAGATATTGCAGTAAAATGTGTTATTTCCATGATTTTAACAAAAGACTAGGTTGTATTTCACAGTTTTGTTTTGTTTTCTGTTACCAGCACAGCAAAGCTATTTTGGAAAAAATGCCACTTTGTCTTGTTTGCTGTTAATTTCCTAATTAAATGATTCTATTTTTTTATACATCTTAAATTCTCTTTACATTTAGTGGGGACAGGAAAGAAAGATTTTTATTGAATCAGAATCAGGTTTATTTATTGTACATCTGATTGTTTGAACTTAGTAACAAAATATTAAAGTTGAGAAAGCTTAGGACAAAAGTCAACATTTTTTTCATAGCATAGGCCTACTATTTAGATTTTATTTGAAAGTACCTATGGTATAAATAATAGGTGATGAATGAATTAACGATACATCCAAATATTGCAGAGTGATCCAGGATAATTTAAGTCCGCAACCAATAAATGATTGTTTAAATGAACTGTAACCATCATGTCAGCTTTTTCACTTGCATGACCTGCAGAATTAGAAATCTAAACTATTGACAGGCATGGCATATGCTTATGTGAATCTGTACAACAGGATGTTGCATCCTGCTCAAACAGATATTTCACCATATCCTTACACTAAAAATACAGGGTGCGATTTATCAAAAAAACAGAGGGGGAGTGTTTTTTTCCTCCTTTTTTCCCCTTTTCACTGTCTGTAGTAGGTCACAGTTTTTGGGAGATGGGCGCAAGTCTCTGCTGAGGGGGGGCATCACAGACGACTTGACTTTAGAGTATAAATCCAGCCTCATGGTGATGTCCAAAACCAGAGGGGGGATGACCCCCCTCGCCGCCAAGTCGCACCCAACACACACACACTCTTCCTCAGTGATACATTGTGCAGTAAATTATACTGACTGTGGTTTTGCAGTGTCTTCCTCACCATCATAACTTACAGTTATACAACCTCAAAATGATGCTAAAACACACATAGAGTTTGCTTACAAAAAAGATCTGCAATACTTATTGGTCTGTTCAATCAAATGCCATTTTTGGAACAAAATATTTTTTTATCTTTTTAATTTAGATAAATATTTTTTTTATTTGTAAAAACTAATCTGTTATAAATAAATCAAATCTGGACAGGATGCTTTGCAGCTGTTTTTCAGCCTTGCCTTTGACTCAAAGCACTGCAATCACTTAAAAGACAAAGTGTATTGATGAAAATGCTTTTAACTAGCAAAAGCTCAGATGCTACATCCAACCTTATAAATCCATTTAAAAAGTAAAGCCACAGTGCATTCACTGAGACACAAAAGGTCTATTAATGAACATGAAGCATAAGCGGGTTATGTATGGGCTGAACTCACATTGCTCATCAGGCCTTTGAACAAAACCAGTTCGGCTTTCAGCTGCTGGACTCTGAGAGCCAGTTCATCCTGACAGCCTTCACTTTCCTGCAGGTCCTGCACATTAAAGAAACCATGCAGATGTGAATGCAGCAAATGCAAAAACACATACCCACTAAGAACTGCTTTTACTACGGTCTTTATCTTTACAGCAATCTAGAACAAATATGTATCACTAAAATGGCTAAATGGTTTATCACAAAAGCAGATTATTAAAAAAAACATTGTAAGTCTCTAAGATATAACCATTCTGCTACAGCTTTGTACAATGACATGGTGATTACCCCCCCCCCTTGTTTATTTATTCATATGTGCTACAATACTGGTCCAGCATTTTTGTGTCTTTAGTGCTTTTTTCCCCACATGATGTGATGCTGTTGGGTTCTAAATGTGGTTAGCAGAAGATTCTCAGCAATAGCAGACACACATATACCCACACACACACACAGGAAACCATGAGAAAAGGATACGTGAGAAGATGACATTACAATCTGTAGATGGTTAGTGGTCACATAAATCAAATATGTAAGTTTTGCAAAACATTAACTGGAACCAAAACAACAGGGACAATTCTGCAGAAAGGAAATAATGACAACAAAGAGTAAATGTTGACATGCACACAGAGTACTGTATGTCAACAACCTTAACTTGAATCTAAAATGTTCATCACTTGAGCTTTAAAAACACTTTAGGCCATCCTGTCTGCTTACATATACAAACACACACACACATGTAATATTACCTCCTGCAGATCTGCAATCTTCTGCTGCAAATCCACTCTTACTGTGTATTCTTCTTCCCATCTAAGGAACAAATAAATAGGATAAGTAAACAGTTAACAATTTCATGTGGACTGAGAACTGACAAGTTTGGACACAGTTAAAATTGGCAGATTTTGATCAATTGCAGCAGCAAGGATTTGCTTACAAAAGAGGTAAATGTGCACCTACATATCTGCTGCATTGGCATACAGCGTATCAATTCTGCAAAATTGCAATTCAAACAGACATAAGAAGAAATGGTAAAAATAAATGAATAAATTGGGAAGTATAAAAAACCTGTAAATAGTGCAGCAGATAGTGCTTTTCCTGTTCCAACAATAGGTTGGAGCAGGAAAATCCCAATATCAATCCCACCTTCAAAACATTTTGGACTTTAAAAATACATCATTCTTGTCAAAAATGTTCTTTTACTTCTTTAAAAAAATGCAAATTCTGAAATATGGAGGGGATTCAGTTGAACAAATTTAACCTGCTTTAGTAGAACAGTAGGTGCCTCACTACACAACAACACTACAGCGGATCAGGGTGTGGGATTATAGAGGTTAAAAATTCTCAGATTTTCTGGAAATGTACAAAAATAAGACTGTGTTGGCAAAATATTAATGCAACTAATAAAATCATTTTGGCCCATGAAATTCTAAATACCAAATCCAGTGGCTCTAAAACATTTTTAACTGGCCCACCTATGGAGGAAGAACCATCTCCAGGCCCTCCACAACCCAAATAAAACTGCAGCCATGGTTTAAATAAAACTTTTATTGAATGAAGGAACAATATTATAATCATTATTTTTGCTTTTCTGTGAATAATTTAACAAATATTTTTTAATTATTTTTGAATAATACAGAGCAGAGGTGGGGATTTCCAGGTCCATCAAGTCAAAGTCCTGCCATGTATTGGTTCAAACCTGTTCATTGAACCAGCCCATTTTGATGAGCACAATGCCTCATCCAGGTAAATGGGATAATTCGTGGAATCACCTGTGTTCAGTGAACAGGTTTGAAGTAATACATGGTAGGACTTTGACTTGATGGACCTGGAATTACCCACCTCTGATACAGAGTAAACTAAATACATATAAGCTACTTTTCCAAATAAAAATATGAGATGTGCACTTATGTTGTTAAATATCTTATTAGACAAACAGATATTTGGAAACAAAGATGAATATTTTAACAGTGGTGGCGATGAATCCACATTTCACATTGTACATATTCTCAGAGAAATAAGATGAAGAATGTATGAAAGGTAAAAAACCTGAATCATTATACATTTTTCTTTTCACCCCAAAAACATTCTCCAAAATGACACTCTTGTTCCACTCAAGTGAGAGGTCACCATGGCAACGGATTTGGTTGTTGTGTGTCCCTAAAATGAGTTCAGGGAGCTCTGCTGCCAAAACATTAGTTCTACCTGCTACATGGGCTGATGTCCAAGACCAGACCAGTGACTACAAAACTTTAGAGATACCTATGTTATGAAGAAATCCAGTTATATGTCAAGAACAAAAGATTACATTTTCATAAAAACAAGAAGAAAATTAACTGTATATGAAACACTGAGACTTCCTAATTAGTGCTATATACAAAACCAAATGAATCCCAGACAAATGGCTATGGTGTATTTTCTGTTGTTCTAATAGTCACTTTTTTATACTTCTGTCAAAGTTGAATAAAAACTTAAGTGAAACAAAAACAGGAACATTGTGATGCATGCTTGTCCCAATGTGAAGCATCTTTGAGTGTCCAAAAAAGCGCTATACAAGTTTGATTTATTATTATTATTATGAACATTCAATGGATAAATCTGAAGATTTAAATCACTTAACATCAAGCTTAAAACTATTAATGAGTAAAAGTGAGAGTGAACATTGAACTACCTGTAAAAACTTATGGTTTCACAAAGCCAGATAACTTCTTATGTAAAATAATAAAGTGAGATACATCTGCTTATGTTGGCAAAACTGCAAATTGACAAGCATTAGTTGTTGGTGAAGTGTTGAAAGGATTACACGATGAAACTCAGACTCTTGCACATCTAAGGAGATAAAGTCAAAGTGTGAAAAAATATTCATCGAATGTGTTAACTGATGGTTTTGTGTCACATATTTGAAGACAGCCTGAAGTTCACCATATCAAATATGCGCAATTTTGTACAAAATAAACACCTACAACTGATTTATAATATACATGCACAAAGATGGCGAAGCTGGATGAGATAGTAAAAAGTAAAGGTAATGTTAAGTTAAAACAGGCTACACTGTATATACAGCGTGTATGAAATGACTAGGTGATGTGCTGTTTCACCGACTGATAAATTAATCAGTGTGATTAATTGTGCACCTCAATGATGAAGCTCAGCCCATGACCAGCTGCTACATATGGATTTTAATACACATAAAAGCCTCAGCATGCAGTCGAGGTGTGATCTTACATATTTCATGACACATGTGCCCTGGGGAAATCCACTTGGTGCAGAGCCTGTCGCCCCTTACACAAATGCTGTATAAAATGGAGAAGGCTGCGGTACATCAAGACCTTGAGGGAATACTAAATCTGAAAGGAACTGAGTCATGAAATCAGATTTGTTGTTGTCGTAGAGGATCCTTGTTTGATCGGAAAGGTGAGAACGCAAAGAAAGTCGAGAAATGCTTCCTTCTGCAAGCCAAGCCCCCATTCAGCAGTGACAGCTTGCAGTGCATGCTGCATTGCAGATACAGTGTGGAGCGAGGAGAAGAGGGGGGTGCAGTGGAGGAGAAGTATGAAGAGAGGGGGAGAGGAAGTGTTTAGTGAGTGGGACTATGCACAGTGTGTGTGTGTGTGTGTGTGTGTGTGTCAAAAATACCATGACATATAGTGTTGTAAGAGTAAAGACCAGGTGTATATGGAGGATACAAAAGCTTGTAAAAAAAAAAAAAAAGACACAAAACAATCACAGGAAAACATTAAAACATTAAAAAATATGTAAAATTAAATTAATTAAATCTCATTTGGGTTGTTCCTTTCCTGTGATGTTAATAAAGTCATCAGATTAATACATACATGGTCTAATAAATAGGATGTTTTGTTATTTAATTCAGGGTGTTTCACTTGAAAAACTGGTTTTGTTTCCATTATTGGATGTAAACTGATATGGTCTCCAGGTAAGGGGCAGTCCAGACCCTTTCCAGACAGTGTGAGCAGTTGAGTATAAACACACTAGACAGCAGAAGACACACAGGGAAATGCCAAGTGTCCATGTAATCAAAGGCTCTATAAATACAATCAAACACGTGTCTAATGTCACAGACTTTGGACATTCAGAGTCGACCCTATTACATGTTCACAAAGAGCTGGCTACCCAGCAGTCAGGATCTCCTCTGTGGAGAATGCATGGCTGCTCATTTGGACATAATAGGAAGGAATTCAGTGATGAATGTGTTGGGACATTCATCATCACTGTGCAGTGACTCACTCCTCTGATCAACTAATCCACACTATCACACACTTGTGAAAACGTGGAGTGTGTTCTGTTGCTTTTTGACTCTTAACATCTCATCCACTTGGTGCCACTTTGTTATTTCTTCTTTTTAAGTCAATTTCTGCAGAATCCCAGTCAGCTCTATAAACTGCAAATCCCAGCGTTCGGGTCTGAACTGATGATGTAATCAGCTGACTGTTGTAAACACTCTGACTAAGTAATGATCGTGAGCTCAACTATGAAACACTGTATTGATTATTGCATTGACTGGTCTAGGTAAGTTTCAAGATGACAGAACACATAGGAATATTTGAACTAATAGAACACGATCATTAACAATGGAAATGTTATGTTTCAAAAGTTGGAGTTTTTTAACGTAGAATTTAAAGTTTTCTATCATTCAACTATAAAAGTATCTGTGTCCTATATGTAAACATGTTGGGAGCAGTTAGTGCCTGCTGGTGTTTATTTCATCATTCCCAGTGGCCTACATGGACTACATCCAGGATTGTGTTTAAGTGGCCTCGTTATTCCCGTGTTTTATGTGGGGAAAATTTTTCGGTTTGACAAATTAAAAATAAACATGACTCAGGATGAATGTTTCCTGTTGTTATTGTAAACTGTGTTATTAATGGGTGAGTCAGGCTGATCTTTACACAACCCCACTAAGCTTTGACCTTCATTCTCCTTTATATTTAGCATGTGACATGTTAATTTTGATGTGTATTAGTAGAAGTAGCACCTGCCACTGTGGTCAGACATGGATGCAGGGTCAGGCTGAAGGTGATGGATGTGCAGGCTTTGACTGTGCTGACTCTGCTCTATTGGAGACAACTGGTCTGCAGCTGCTTCAGGGCCCTGCTCACTCCTCCAAAGTACAGCACTGCACACACTTAAGGACACTAAAGGAGCCCCATGCCTTTATGAGCATGTAAAGTGGAATCAGTAAAAGGGTTTTGTCCATTTACCTGCGTTTATACTCGTCTCTCTCCCTCTTCACTTTAGCCAGGACATTATACAGGGCTCTTATCTCAGGGGTGATGGTGTCGATCTGGACCCCGACGCCGTCCGGGTGCACCCAGGACACACCTGGGCTGGTCAGACGCTCCACACCTGCAGATCCAAATCTACGGGTGTGGTTGTAGGACCAGATGGTTCCTGGCAGGAATCGTGGAGGTGGATTGGTGGAGCCTCCTGGGCCAGTGTTGATGTTGTGGGCAGGAGCAGAGCCAGAGCTGGGGGAGTCCACACAGGGGGAGGACTGGCTGATGGTTATAGCTGGGTTACAACTGATGTGTGTTTGGGTTGAACTAGTGTTGTCAGTGTTGACTCCCACTGCAGTTGGAACGGTGGTGAACAGTGTCGTAGGCCTTCTGGCTGAGTTGTTAGTGTTGTGAAAAGGTAGGGAACCAGGCCTGAGTGGGATGGTCCCCACAAAGCCGGTCTGAACACTTGCCTCCTGGGTGTGTGCCCTGTTCTCACAGCATCCACCTTGGCACCCTTTATTGGCATCCAAGGCCTGCTGCAGCTGCTTCTCCAAAATCTTATTTCTCCTCTCTAATTCGTGCACTTTAGCCAGAAAGCATCTAAATCTCAGGTTGAGGGTTTTGAGGACGCTGATGTTGGATCCTAGGTCGTTTCTCAGAGCCATAGCTGCAGGAGGATGCGGAACAACGCGGTGCGGGAAGGGGCTGTGGTTGTGGCTGAGGTAAGGTGAGGTCTGTGAGGGTGCGGTGAAGTCAGGCCCCTGTTGTTCAGGCCCAGATCCAGGCTGTTCACCCAGCAGCTCCGGTCCACCAAAAACAACGTCGGGTAGGAGGCCTGAGGGGGAGTCCGGGTGTGCGGGGGTCTGGCTCTGCTGCGGATGCTGTTGGAGATGCGTGTTTGCCCCCAACAAAGGATTCATGCTATGGTATGGAAAACTAAAGCGCTGCAGATCTGGCATGAACACGGACGGAAATAATCTAACTACAATAGAATAGAATGAGTGGATAGAAAAGATTCACCTTACGAAGGAGACGCCTTGCGATCAGACGCCGGCGTTTACCTGCTTATATAAGCACCTTGAAATAAGAATCTTATCCTTAAAGCTCTTAGCGTCAGATGGAAGGATGGAGGGATGGATCAGCACACCAACACTGTCCGCAAACACAGCAGCCAAGAAGCAAATCCAGAAAGAACAGGGCACTGCGACCCCCTGATGTGCGCAACGGTGGCAGATTTTGCCAAATAAACGGAATGAATTCAAGCAAAAGACGCAGAGCTTTGAATGAATAACAGAGAAATCCAGTGTCACCGCGTCACTGAAGTTCTGGCAACAAGATGTGACCGCAGGAGGAGCAGGAGCTGCGGGTTGGAGGAGCCCACAACAGATACCGTAAATACACATGTAGATGCGCACGTCCTTTAGCTGCTGACTGTCTGCAGAAATAGACTGACGCACAGGGATTTAGTTTAGGAGTAAACATATACAGGTTTACTAGGAAATATCCTGAAAAAGTCCATGCATTTCTGTTATTTGAAATCTATATATTAAGTCAAGTTTATTTATATAGCAGCAGTTTCAGCAATAAGGTAATTCAAGATGTTTTACAAATACAGTGATAGAGAAAAAGGAAACACATTTAAAACATTATAAAATAAACATGTAAAAAGTGATTAAAAACAAACATAAAACCCAGAAATATAAAAACACACATATATTAAAAAAGAAAAGTTGCAGTGCAGAGTTTTGAAGAAGTAAGAAGCCTTTTATTCAAAGGGTGAACAGACAAGGCTTAAACTCTGATTTAAAATAACTTAGACTATCTGCAGACCTGATATTTTTCATATATATGGAATAAACTACAACTTTTATACCATATTCAAATTTTCCGAGTAGCATCTGTACTCTCTCTATGTTATATAGACAAATAGTATGCAAATCAATACATTTCAAGCCTTTATTTGTTTAGATTTTGCTGATTAAGACTTACAACTTCAGAAAACTCACTTTCAAGCAATAATCCAATTTTTGAAGAATAAACTGTAAATCATAATCTACGGTGGCTCATTGCATTCACACAATAATACAAATTTGATCAGATTTTCTCATAATTATGAGATAATTACAATGATTATAATTATGACACAATATCTTAATTATTATCCCATCTTCCAAATCACAGTGAATTTACAAAAGTACAAAACATTTAGCAACAAGCTTGATATTGTTAAAAATTTCACTTATTTTTCTTGACATTTCAGGTTGTTCATATTTATTTAGCTTCTTCATTTTTCTAAGTAGTAGTTTTTTTTCTTGTACTATAGCTAAACTAATCCAGTTGAACCCAGAAGAATGATAACCTGGACAAATGATGAACTTATATGATTTGTAAATATGAATAACTTCATAATATAATTGGACTTTTTTCATATTAGACCAAAATCAAAATTACAGTTATCATTAATTAATCTTCATGTTTAACCCATAAAGCCCTAGGTGTACTTTTGTGTCAGTTCCCCCAAAATAACAAAAAAAATGTATCTATATCTATATATGTATCTATATGTAACCATTCTTAAATGATTCATCACTATGTATTTATATTATCCTTTGTATTTTATAACTATAAATCAGGTATTCTCCTGTATTTAATGTTCTGTAAATGTTCATAACATTTCAGATTAAAAATGAGAATTATTGTATGAAAAACAGAAAATGCTAGAAAAAAGTTTATTTTTTACTTTAAAAAAATATCAGTAACTGAACATAAATGAAGCATATCCATTTACTGTCATTGATCCAACTCCATGGGTTTTATTGGTGAATCAATGTTGTAGAAGATGACAATGTTTCCATGTTTAATATGAAGCCTCTGAACATCCAAATGTGTCATATCTGATGACCATGAAAAGAAGAATGACTGTATTTTACACCGATTATTTACATGTATTGATAAGATTATTGGATCAACAGGTATTAAACAGTTTAGCTCTGTAGATAGTTTTGGTCACTGGTAGATGTTGGAGTCTCTATGGGTTAATATCTTCAGTATAATAATATTTGTACTTCACACAATCACCCCACTGGCCAGATCTAATCCTTTCCCAGGACAGTTTTGGCTCATGGGCTGGATATTTGACACCCAAGGATTAGCTTTTCCTCCCTCCAGTCATAGCCTTTTCCATCACTTTTCGGTGAAACTATGGTTGGATCTTTCTCCAGGGGAAACTGTGAAGTACATTTCATGGAAACTACTTTAGCACAGACTGTCTTGTATGGCTGCATGACATAAACTATGTTTCACTCACTGGTGTGGACGTTAGAGAAATCCTCACATTTATTAACTTTAAAAAAAACAACTAAAAGCATGGTTGAGTATGGATTAAGGCTGTGTGCACTATCTAGAGCATTTATTTACAGCAGGGGTGTCCAATCCTGGTCCTTGAAGGCCAGACGTCTATCTCCCAGGTCTACATCCATTTAGCTAAAGACATTCTGATATTGTACTATAGTGCCCCCTAAAAATGTGCTTTTACTACAATGGCTGCCCATAGAAAAGGTGAAATAGCATCGTTTTTGTGCTACGCTGTCGCAAAGTTTGCGAAGATTTCGGGAAAAATTACCAATAAATTGCTTCAGCTCGGACATACGAAAACCAATTTGGTAGTACCCTGTGTGTTTTAGATGTTTCCCTTTTCCAACACACCTGATTCAAATGATCAGCCCATCATCAAGCTCTGCAGAAGCCTCATAATGATAATCAGATATGATGAAAGAGGAAAACATCTATAACAGGCATGATACTGGCCTTCAAGGACCAGGATTGGACACTCGTGATCTAGAAGCACTTTACATTTTTATATATATTCACACTCATACACCGTCTACTGGTGTATGAATGTGAATGTGAGGAATTGTAAAGAAGTGCTTTCGGGCACCCACTGGTGCATATAAGTGCAGTTCATTTTCCATATATATATATATATATATATATATATATATATATATATATATATATATATATATATATATATATATATATATATATATATATATATATATATATATATATATATATATATATATATATATATATATATATATATATATATATATATATATATATATATATATATATATATATATATATATATATATATATATATATATATATATATATATATATATATATATATATATATATATATATAGTTAACAATAAGGTACATGTGGTATTTCTTTTGTTTTATTCCGGAAGCATTTTACTTGTAGACCAATGTTCTTGATGGATGGAATTTACTGATTAAAAACAAACAAATAAACAAACAAGTAGCAGCTGTGAAAGGATGTTTCCACACTGACTCTTTTGAATGAGACTATAAAGGGATTTGTGTCCTCTAGACCATTTTTTCTGAACCATCAGGGTTGAAAAGTGAAGCCAATGTATTTTACAAAATCTGCTTTAACTTGAATTTCCACTAGGGGGCAGTATCCAAAAGGCAGATGATCCTCACAGATCCCACATGTTAAAATGCCCATATTTCCACTACAAATAATTAGAGCTGATTTCTTTTTATTCAGTTATTTTATATACATTTCTGGGGGAAAAATAGGAAAATGGAGGCAAATTTGTGCTGATTGTCCAGCATCTAAACCAAACATATACTGATTTGTGGTGATTATCATAAAGATATTAACCCAAAAAAAGCCAGTGTCAGTTCCCAAATTATTTTTCCTCTATATTGAACCTTTCTTAAGTGATTTATCACAATTTATTGTACCATTATCATCTTTAGTTTGTTTTTTTTGTGTGTAAATCACATATTTTCCTATATCTAATTAACTTTTATTTAGCTGTTCATAAAAGCTCAGAGTAAAGTTGAGGATTTTTATATCAAAAACTAAGGAAAAACTGAAGCAAAATCTTTCATTAACTGATAATGATGGTATTTCCACTTCTGCTACGGAGCCTCTGAATGTCCAAATGGTCTGTATCTGACCATGGTTCCTGCAGCAGTCTTTTCACAGCCATGGGGAAGAAGCTATATTTCAGTCTATTGGTGTGAGCTCTCATAACTCTGAGTCTGCCAGAGGGAACACTGGTGAATATGTGAATAATATGTGAATATCATCAAATGTATTTGTGTATCTAATCAGTAACTCCAGTGAGCTAAAAAAAAATAATCTACAGCAATAAAATACAATATGAACATTAATACAGTAGCAAAATGAATCAAAAATAGAGATTTTACTCATGAGTATTTTCAGCCTGTGATTTAAGTGTTTTTAATTGGTATGAATAAATCTTCTTCCAGTAATAGAGACTTGTAATTGTATCACTTTTTATTTGGCATTAAAGTTATTTAAATTTTTGGTTGCCAGCTTTTGGTCAGACAAGTCAAAATGTCAAAACTTTGCCTCCTGCCTACACAGAAATGTTTTATTTAATACTAGCACAAGAAGGAGCCAGAGGTTTCATCTCTTAGCTCCGAAAAGGATAAAGTGTTCAAAAGAGCGGAAGTGTAACTTTCGACAGCATTGAATTCAGCCATGTCATTGTGTCCTGATAATTGAACTCATCTGAATATTATAGATGTATTGTGATGCCAGTACGGTGATGAGGGAACTGCAATAACAGTGTGTCATATGTTATTAAACATTTGTATTGAGTCTGTGATAAAACTAGAAGGGACAATGTGGTGATGAAAACATCAATGACATGTAATGAGCTGGCAGATGATAAATTATAGATGTCTAAAAGTGTAACATTAAAGTGTGTGGTTACACAATGTGTATTTAGTTTTGTTAAAAACTAAACTGTTGCTTTCAAATCAATTCCTATAAAAGTTTTGCTTGGATCCAGGTAAACCATTGTCACGTTTCTAGCATGAACATTTAACAAACTTGTTAAATTTAAATGCAGACAATCTTCCCCATTTGTGAAAAACAACCAAGAGGCAGAAAAGCACTCAACTGAATACTGCTTTTATGACACCTTTGGTCTTAATGTTTAACATGACCTAACTAAAAGAAGAAAGAGCAGAGGCTGTGAATCTCACAAACGGAGGACTTTATTCCACCACTGACTGTAGCAGCACAGTACTACAGACAGACAAAGACTCTCACACCTTCACCGTCTCACACAAGAACAGGGGAGGAATTAAACAATACAAAAAAATATATATTGGTCAGCAATTTATATCTTTGCTTTGAGTGGGACCATTCCTCAGGCTTAGAATGGGATCATGGAACCAGGCAGAGTCATCCAAATACAAAGCCTTATTGTAAATGTACAACTCTGGGATCAGGAGAATGTGGGTGAAGCCCAGTGCAGTGACATCACACAGCCAGAAGATTTACTCCTTGGAAGCCATGTGAGCCATCAGGTCGCAGACGCGGTTGCTGTATCCGAACTCATTGTCGTACCTGTAGAAACCAAAGTGAATGTTTAGGTATGCATCTTTCTAAAGAACTAATGTGTCAATATTGTATGAATGGAAGCATACCATGAGACCAGCTTGACAAAATGGTCGTTCAGGGCGATGCCAGCACCAGCATCAAAGATGGAGGAGTGGCAGTCACCGTTGAAGTCTGTGGAGACAACCTGTAGGAGAACGAGGAGAGGATGATGCATTAAAGAGCGCACAGATGGAGAACACTACTTAACAAGTGCAGAAAAAGCTCTAAACATACCTGGTGATCTGTGTATCCCAGAATGCCCTTCAGGGGACCTTCAGCTGCATCCTTAACCACCTTCTTGATGTCATCGTACTTGGCCTGTGAAGTAGAAAGTAAGCCAGAGTGAACTTTAAGCATAAGTAAGCTCATTTTTAATGCATTAATATTTTTCTAATGGGATTTTTTCAGGTTTTGTAGCACTCACAGGTTTCTCCAGACGGACTGTAAGGTCAACCACGGACACGTTGGGGGTGGGGACACGGAAGGCCATGCCGGTCAGTTTGCTGTGAAATACAATACAACCCAGGGTCAACATTTTGGGGGTGTGATTCTGAATTTTATATCAACTACAGCTTTTATATCAACTACAAGTCTATGTTGTGGATTGTACTGACCCGTTGAGTTCAGGGATGACTTTGCCGACAGCCTTGGCGGCACCAGTAGAAGCGGGGATGATGTTCTGGCTGGCACCACGGCCGTCCCTCCACAGCTTGCCAGAGGGACCGTCCACGGTCTTCTGGGTGGCGGTGATGGCGTGAACTGTGCTCTGATGTTCAAAAGATGACAAATTTGATTAATAGAAGATTCGACATCTTATTGGTGCTCTTAGATTGTGTATAGTTAAACATGGTTCTTCAGCATCTGTGTGAGGCAGAGTATTTTTATTCTCACCATAAGACCCTCAATGATGCCAAAGTTGTCATTGATGACCTTGGCCAGAGGAGCCAGGCAGTTGGTTGTGCAGGAGGCATTGCTATGACGATGAAAACAAACCATGTTAGTAGACTGAAGCTAATCAAAATAACATTGAGGATTTCTTAGAAGTTTAACTTATTTTGCACTTGTGAGATGGTTACATTTCAACCTAATCTTTAGTCTTATAAGTGAGCAGTAAAAACAGTTCACATTTTTGGGTTCTTACCTGACAACCTGAAGGGTGTTGTTGTACTTCTCGTGGTTGACACCCATGACAAACATGGGGGCATCAGCGCTGGGGGCAGAGATGATAACTCTCTTGGCACCACCCTTCAGATGAAGCTGTGAAGTGATTAAGAACCACATTTAGCAAGTACTAAAAAAAAAATAAAAATAATCATATAATAACTCCATAGAGAATGAATACACACAGAGGCCTTCTCGATGGTGGTGAACACACCAGTGGACTCAACCACATACTGGGCACCAGCATCACCCCACTTAATGTTGGCGGGGTCCCTCCTGCAGAAAGAAACAGAGTAAGTCAATGTTTCTGCACTTAAAACTGACATTTTCTATGCATTAAGTGTGTTAGTATTTAAAGACATTATGTGAACTCACTCGTGGAAGACTGTGATTTTGTGGCCATCGATGACCAGCTTGTCACCCTCAATCTTGACCTCACCCTTGAAGCGGCCATGGGTAGAGTCATACTTGAACATGTAAACCTGTCAAAGAAAAATACAAACTGAGGAAATCTGACAAACACAGAGGAGGTTTAAAAAAAAAAAAAGTTTAGAAGCACCAAATCCCAAACTGGAAAAGCAGTTATTACTGTTTAAAAACTCCCTCATCCATTTGGGAGTCAGAATAATAAAACCATTATGCTTCTGTAATATAATTTCTGGGTTTTACTTTTAGGTGTGAACAAAACTGTGGAACCAGAATGTTGGGCATCATCTTAAAGAGCCTTGAGTGTTTGATTAAACACATCCAATATCCTTCAGGGATAAGAGTAATTTTCTGCAGCAGCTTTAAAATATCCTCAGACTCACCATGTACTCCAGGTCGATGAAGGGGTCATTGATGGCCACAATCTCCACCACCTTAGAGTGGAAAGCAGCACGGGTCACCAGACGACCGATACGGCCAAATCTGTAATGTTAAAAGCGTTGTTAGATACTGCGACCTCTAGGTGGGGGTATAATAAAATTCACCTCAGATCACAGTTGCTGGGTGATGTGATGCTTAACAGACTCAGGGGCTAAAATGAAATTAAGCCATGCAGTGTCTCAAATAACTATGGGGGAGGGGGTGTTAATGACAAATGTCAATAAATGAAGAAAGATTGTGACAGTTATTTTCCAATCCAATTCAGCTTCTTTACTTTGCTGTTCAACTCTTTCCTATATGCAAGGGGACACCTAAGGGAGTTAAAGGGTAGGGGTCAGGGGGTGGGGCGGAAGGGGGTGGATCTACTCTGCTGGAGGCTAAAGTCGAAAATCAGCCTCTAATGTGGTAATACTGATGACGGCAGAGTACTGTTTGATCAGTGGCCGAGTTACTTTTTAACTGGAGTCCATGCAGACTAGCATAGACATACCGTCCTCAAATGCTGGTGGAGGAGGGGATTATTACCTCCCCCACACACAAAGCATACAAATACCAAAGTCTGAATATAGATTTAGACATGCAAAGTCCTCTACCACCTGCTTTAACAGCAATAAAGACTGACCAAGCCTTATGTCACAGTATGTGCCCATATTGTTATCTGCTGGGGGCAAAGTTACAAAGTTCAAAAGGAGAAGAAAAACAACAGGTTTAACTATAAACAGGTTTAAGTCTGGGCCAAAGCATTTTCTTCACCTAGTGTGCAGTTCTTCCTGATATTTAGGACAAGGTCAGTTTGTTTTTTTCAGCTGTTGTTTGAGGAAAAGTTAGTTTAATAAATGCCTTTATCTTTCCAGCCATGGCTGACATCATTTCAGATTTATTTTTCCATACCAGGAAAATTAAAGTAATGGGATGCTTCTAAAGTGTAATGCCATTAGCTGCAAGAAGCATGTTGTCACTTTGATAAATGAACTAAGGAAACCATTGCAGTAAATGACTGTTAAACACTCCCTCTGTGCACAGATAAGAGGTGTGGCCTTGCAAAATGACTCCCCATGGAGCTAAATTAATCACCAAACATGCATTTGTCATCAATCCAAAAGTGTAAAGATGAGGAAGTTGCTCCTAATGAGTGGATGTCAGTGTGTACTTACCCATTGATACCAACTTTCACCATTTTGCCTGAGTAGGTCTAGTCCTCTGAAAAGACATACAAAGTGTAATAAGTATAAGGAATCTGTTGAATATTAACCAATTGTCATAAACAGTGCCATATATTTCAGTTAATATGAGACAATCGCTTACATTATATTCTGAGATAAGAAAAGATCAACTGGATGTGTACTGATAAGAGTAAGTTTCAATGTTGTTTTAAAAGAGAACTGAAAAAAAAACAACTTTGCTCTACATCTTTATGAGCCACTAATTCAAAGAGTCAACAATCAGATTACAGTGCATGGATGGAGTTTTACTTATACTTATTCCCTCAAAACAAACCAGTCCATGCACAGTGTCCCTGAGTGATCTGAATAATATATAATAATAATAAAGTCATGCAGGCTGATTCTGAAGCCCTGCAGGTCCCTACTCCTTCTGTCTGAAAGGATTCAATAGGTATTTACCGTTTGTGAGTCACCTCAGCCTGTCTTGACTCCGGGTGTGAGTGGGGAGGAAGAATGAGAAGCGCTGTGTTTTTATGATGAACAGAGTTTTTGACCACGCCTCCTTACGGGCCACAGCTCCTCACCCCGCCCCCTTTTAATGTCAAGGTCAGACGTGCACACAGACATGCAGGACGGGCTCATAGTAGTAGTTTGTCAGAATGTGCCTAATTATAGGGTCTAGACTCTACATATTTGTTCACATTTCTGTGAGTCTTGCAGGACTTTGAGTATATTCAAGTCTCTCTTTTGCCTCCATCACCTAAAAGTTATAAATATGGTGATATAATCTACTGAAAAAAGAGAGGGGTCCCCCACTGACCTTCTCTGAAGATACAGACACAGAGGAGCACATGAGGGATCATATCTCCGTCTTACAGTGTGACATTTAATGTCCAAAGACCATGACCCTTAACTTTCAGATGCTCTGCTCTGGCACCGCTGATCCTTCCACCTCAGTAACAGCACAAAAAGTTTAAGGTTGAACTCTGATTACTCAACATGAACACATGACCATTACGCATGTGCAGTCGAGACAGAAGTCCTCCACAGTCTGTCAGCTAAACCATGGCTTTGTCAGTTTATTTGGACAAGAATAACACGCCAAAATCATATTAACTGTATTACTGTTGTTCTTAAGACAGGTATTTTTGTCTGATTAAAAACATAATACTATTTATGAGATATTCTTCTGCTGTCCTCACTCTTCTTTATTTCACACAGGACATGACAAAGGCTGCATGCTTTTTTTGGTATTTTGGCTGTTTTGTCTCATCAGTGTTGGCACTCGAAAAGAAACCTGTCCCGAGGGAATTAGAAAGTGTTTAATCAGAACAATGGGGGTGTCAATTTTAAGCAGAAGTCTATTCACATACAATATGGTGGGAAATATCCCTACAGGGTTGTACTGCATTGTGAATTCAAATCTTGTACATGGTGTGGCATCTTGTCACCACAATAAAACATGAAAGTGCAGCACATTATGTAGATAAACACAACAAAGATGGTGTTAAATAATACTCATTTCTGGCCATGATTCTAGCACACTTGCAGATTGGTTGTTCTAATACAAGGCAGTGTTGATGTCTTTTATGGCAGGGGTCCAGTGGTTGAAGCATAGCTGAACTACCACAACCCTGAGTGCATGCATGCCAGTCTTGGCCTCTACTTTGCAGAGCTTAAGGTCAAAGAGGGGACCTAAAGGTCAGTCTAATATTAGAATCTGGCTCGGTTACTATGTTATACTCTTGGTACTGTAAATGCTGCCACTTATAAATCACATGTTCCTTCTATTATAACAGCTAAATGCTGCCCACTGTAAGGGGACTGCCCTTTAAGAACTGAGCAGACCAGGTATTGGAGAAAACTCCAACCTGGTGAAACAGAGTAAATATGCAGTAAAACACAAGCCGTGCTTTTAATCTGTTTTATTTGACTCTGTTGTACTTAAAGTTATAGAAGGGATAACATGTATCCTTGTTGGTGATCTGTGCACAGTCATGTATGTGTGTTAAAACTAGAATAACACTCCTTCTATCTGAGGTCTGGTGCAAAGTCCAGAGGGCAGATGCACAGATGTAAGGGGTGAGGAGCAAATAAACCAAAACCAGACCCAGACTGCCATCTACTGTTGTGTAAGGAACAACTCAAACACAACTAAGTATTATACAAAGTACATAGTTAACCATCAGTTTTTTCAGGAAATATTTATTTTATGCGGGACTGATGTTCATATTATGAGCAGCTGGTATTTAACTTTTGTTACATTTTGTCTGATGGTCATGTTTAACATTAACCTCAGTAGTCAGAAAATCAGCAAAACCATTATCACCAAGATATGCATTCATCTATACTCTAGAATAAAACCTTCAAGACCAACTTGAGTCTAAATTCTGTGAGACATTAAGACTTCACAGCTACAGGTAATCACATTATTAAACACAAAATGTCCCCGAAATACAAACAAAAAATTATGTTCTTGAGAATGTTCTGTTGCATCATGGACTATTTATGAAATATCTGAGGGCTGTTATATGGGGGTTTTCTGTCAAGCATGCCAGAATATTTATCTTCTCTTACTCTTTTGAATAGTATTCTATAATTTTGCCCCCCGGAACCTGGCTAAGATCCCTGGCTGAAATCTGCTTTGGAAGCTCAGCATACGACAGCTACCCATGTGGTAATGTGAATCAACATTTATTCAATGCACTGGCAGAACTAATAAAGCATCATGTATATATGTGTATATATATATATATATATATATATATATATATATATATATATATATATATATATATATATATATATATATATATATATATAAACATCTGTCAGGAAAAGTTAATGCTCCACTTTTAGGGATATGCGAGTGTATTTGTACATGTGAGAAACAGGCGCATATCAAATCTGAACACCAAACATGTCAAATCAATTTATTCATGCAAATCATAGTCAACAGGAAAAAAACAAACACAACAGGGTTTGCAGCTATAATCTTTTTTGGATCTCCATGTGAATTTCACCTGGTTTTCCACACAATGCCCAGTCACAGAACCCATCTAAACACACTTTTATTTGATAATACATTGACAGAAACTAGAAATACATAAAGTGCCAATTTACTTAAAAAATAAAAATAAAAAAAATCAATAAAAACAAGCCAAACAAGGACAGACATCTGATGTCTCACATGGTCTAATATCCACTTTAATGCTTACACATGGGATAAACTACAGCCACAATAGTATGAAGTGCCTGAGCTATGGGAACTACTCTGGATGAAATCACATTAACACTACATGTAGTCTACACATATGTAAACACCCCACACTGCATGTGAACACCTTTGCACATGTTTCTACTCTAAGAAGGATGTAATCAGTCTTTATTTTCTGTCTTGTCACCCTCTCCACCCACTAACAGCCCAATCCACTCATGGACCCGATCCGGTCCAGTTTCAGGCCAAAGCATCCCCGGTTCCAGCCCCTCCGTGACCGGTCCGGTTCCGCTCTCTTCTGATTGACCAAGGCCCCTTTGAGAAGACGCAGCCAGGGGGTCTCAGCCTGTGTTTGTGCATCACCCCACTTGGGGTTATCGACTTTGGCCCCTGAGGAGAATGTTGGCTCCTCTGGTTGGCTGTTCAACATGTTCTCCAAGTCGTCCAGGGTCAGAAGGTCATTATAGCGTTCCAGAAACTGCTCCATAAACTACACAGGAGAAAACAGATTCAATTTAATTGTCAGGGAGTGTACAAGGGAGAATAATTAAATCAGTGATACATTTCATTACTCTTCTTTCCTGCTCTCCCTCCCTCCCTTCAAGACTATTTTCTTATAACCTCAACATTTCTCCATCCACTCTGAAATTCCACAAAATCAATCCACTCTTTGCTTTCTTCCTCTTTATCCCCATTTCCACAACATCCTTCCTTCCTCCATCCTGCTCTCTCTCTTTTTTCCATCCATCCATACCTGCACAGCATCAGGAGAAGGGTGCAGAGCCCGAGCCTCTGTGATCTCCAGGGGCGTCAGGAGGAGCAGAGTGGCACAAAGCAGCACAGGAAACAGCATGGCAGTGGAGATAATGGGCAGGAATGAGTGGAGCAGCAGGACTGGAAACACACCGGCTACAAAAGGCAACAGCAAGGAGCACAATGAATGAGGGGGGGCACAACATTTCATTGAGACTGGACTTTAGATTTTAGCTTTTTAAGCTTGTTTCACCCATTCTCACTTTGTGCCTGCTGGAATTGCTAGAAAATACAAACTTTTAGATGTATAAATAGCTTCTAAGGCAGACAAATAGTAAAAGCAGTATAAAAGTAGATTTCTTTTCTTAAACAACTGTAATCATGCTCACAATTAAGTCAGGTGATAAGTTGATTTTTCATTTTGTAATCACATCAAAGCTTAATTTCAAGGTTTCACTGCTGCATGAAGTGCTTCAGTCTATTTTCTACAGAATTTTTGTGCATAAATACATGTAAATACAAATAAGCCCACTAAACAGCTCCAATTCAATTTAACATTGCATTACTATAGCAAAAAGAATAGAAAAGTAGAAGTGCTCACCTGTTTTGCTTTCTGCAGAAGCTCAGGTTGTCTTCAGCTCTCACAGATTCTTCTCCATCTCTTTCGGTCTCGGCTACCTCTCACTTGTTGGCACCTGCTGAGAGCATCACTATCTCACCCACGTAGCTCCTCCTCCTCGTCGCTCTTGCTTCTGTCTGTGATGGAATTGAAGAGATGAAGCTTCTTTTTTCCCTTTTCTCCCCCCGTCTTACGTCTGTCCTCTTGGCAGTGGCTGAATGTTGGTGCATCAGCTGGGATGCTGCAGAGGTTTTGTAGAGCAAGAAATGACCCCCCCACCCCCCACACACACTCCTTCATTTATTTTTCTTTGGAGTGATGTCATAGACTTGAGGAGAATTATTGTCATTGCTAAGGTGACTGTGTGGACTAATGATGCAACAGATCTGCACACACCAAGGTCAAAGGGCACCACCAGTCAAACAACAAACCCTGAATCTAACTCTAAAAATTACAGCACGATTTATGTGGCCATACTGTCAGGTTCCGTCACAAATTTACCTGAATTCTACATTTTCCACACATTAATGCATCTTGTACCTGTGAGCCTCACTTTCTCCCCTTTGTCTCTGTGGTTTTCCCAGCATGCACTGACCTCTCCTCTCTGTTGAATAAGTTACAGTCTGTCAGTGCCATCTGCTCCTCTGACCCCCTGCTGCCAAATTACAACACTAGCAAAAACGACACAATACAACACGCCAATCTCAAAGTTCAGCACTGTCTGATTATTTCAAGCAAATCAACCCCACAGCTCCAAAACTACAACAGATAATTGGCACAAAGCCACATCTGACTCCATCAATCATATGATGAATGGGTCTTAGGATGTTCTGTCACTCATCAAGGGGTCTAGATTGAGCATATTGTATGTGCTCAAAAGTTTTACCCTCCACAAACAAGAACAATAGTCCAGGTAATAAAACAGAATAAATGCATGCATTCACACAGTTAGCATGAATTGAACCCATTTAAAGTCCATTGAGTCCTTATAAATCCTAACTATTGGTGCAATTGTTAGTTACAAGTTGGAAAGTGTCTTTACATAACATATAAATCACAGATGCAGAAATACACCCCTCATCTTTTTGGAGAGGACAATGCGTGGGAGAAGGAGTAGGCGAAAAAGGAGAGATTAGCAATGAGGGGAAGGAGGAGGGGGTTAAACTGATGTGCATGTGATGTCAGTATACAGAGGAGCACTGTAGGAGGAAAAGTAGGTAGCAGCGAGTAGGAGGAGGTGGATGGGGAGGGAGAAAATCACCAGGCAAACCTACAAAAGAGATTGATTACAGGAGTACAGAGGCGGCCAACTAGGCAACAGCAAATGTGTCAGACAAAACAAGTGAGGGGGAAAACAAAAAAAAAAAAAAATCAAGTGATTGTAAATAAATACATGGCTAGAGTCGCCTGAGGGAAGGTGAGTGTTTTGTCTCGTAAAAATGGAAATTTGATAGGAAAGAACATTGTATAAGAAAGAAGTGGGGTAGAAAAGCATGTAGGGTAGTAATACTGTCTCAGCAAGCTGTGGCAGCCCATTAAACACCACTGTTTAAATACAATATACCAGCGGACACCGAAACCTGCTTGTAATGACAGTATAAATTTACATGACCAAACCCAGTGGACACGTAAGACTTCACACATTTGTTTCTGTCAGCCCATGGGCGCAGAGTTTCATGAGTGACGTAGATCCAACTGAGACAGAGTTACATCAGTTAAAGGTTTATTGAAAACACGTTGGAAAAATCATGATACATTAGCTCAGTGCTAGGCATCAATATCTTTAAAATGTGACAATGATAAAAAAAAAAGTTGTAAAAGATTTAAAAGAAAAAGAAAAAAAATTAGTTTCTGAGGCGAGCTCTTCGAGAAGTGCGTGCGATGGGTGTGGTCACTTTAGGGGTCTCGTTCTCCGTCATTACAGCATCTGATGAAAAAGCAGTCAGGATTAAAACTTTATAGAAACAAGAGAAGTCATGAGCTGCTGTTAAAAGTGGAATAGCAAATAACTAAAGAACACATTTTAAATAATTTAACAAAATATGTAATTTTAATAACCGGGATATTCAAGGAACAATGACTGAAGTATGGAAGTACAGTAAGTGAACTGAAAAGACTATCAGATAGAGACACAGCTCAGATACTCCTAGACTGGATTAGTGATGCTGCACTTCACAGCTCCCTTGTACAAGCCGTTGAAGTGCAACAGTCTTCTTAAATCTTCTTACGATAGCTGCTTAGTGTGGCTGAGATGCGTGTACCAAACACTTCTAACTTTGTCACATCCGCCAAATCCATTAGTGTTGAAATATTCACACATCTGCTTTGTTTCAGTGCAACCAATCAAATTAAATGGACTAGTGAAAGTAATTTCAGAAACTCCAGACTGAGTGCCTCTTAAAGGAACTTCCTTTTCAAATGTAGTGGTGGATTAATGAAGCAGCTGCACTCACCTTCCTCATCCTCATCTTCCTCCTCATCACTGCTAAAGGTGATGACAGGTTTCTTAGATTTGCGGGATTTTCGAGGAGTCACGAAACTGTCATCACCTTTTCTGGAAGGTGATGGTTGTGTCTGACCTAAAATACAAACAGAAAGACTGGATTAGTGTTTTTTAAACGGCAAAATAAATAGCTAATCTTTAAAGTCAAAGCCTGTGTGTACTGACCTCTCTTTGCCCTCGCTCGGCCTCTGGTGGGCAGAGGGGTCTTCATAACTGTCTTCTCTCTGGATCCTCCTGCTTTTTGGTTCTCCTCCTCCATTTCAGGACTTTCCACATTCTCCAGCCCCTTTGTGTGAACTGCAGTCAATCTCTTCTCAAACGCGTCTACCTGATCCTGGGGAAACCGATTGACTTTCAGTTAATGACAAATATCCGTCAGAGATAAAAAGCACCACATGTTTTCTACTCCAAAGCAAAGTTCAAAGCACCTTAAACTGTATTTTGGCGCCTCGGCGGAGCTTGGCAGTGATGGCAAGCAGAGGCTCATAGACCCCAGGCTCAGTCAACTTATCGCTGTAACACTCCCAGCATTCCTGTAGTCTCTTAAAACCTCTCTCACACATGGAGAGGAGAGACAGGGACATGGCCAAATCACACCACTGACGCTCCGTCCTAAAGGAAGCAAAATTAAGGGTTACAGGAATGAGGGACCAAGAAAACCTGATTAGAAACTATGTGAAATGCATAGAAATTCAAAATCCTCAACAAAAACCTCATTACTCATGAATATGGCTTTGCCCTGGCATTTAGACCAAATCTCATTTCCTAGAAACCTCTTATATCTAAATTCAGTTTGCTATTGTGCATTATGAAACGTCCTTCCTTTGTGCGCACGAGTATAGATGGGTGAGTCAGGCAGACCGAAGCCTCTTCAGGCCAACCGTTCCATTTGTGTTCCTCTACTACACAGGAATATGAATAAGATGATACCAGCCAAAAGGTGACAGGTGAACTGAACTATACACTTGCTGCAATACTGGATCCTTTTCTGCACATTGAAAATACCCACTAATTACAAAACTTATCCACCCCTGCATTTTGCATATATGAAACAATACAAGACAGACAAAAATGAGCAGGTAAACAGTACAAAAGAGAGAAAAAAAAAAAACTAAACAAAAGAAGACAGGTCAGAGGTGTGAGAAAGAAGAGGAGGTGGGACTCACTTCGCAGTCCTGAAGCGCTGACACAGTTTCTCCACCAGAGATTCAGTCTGCCTTTCTTTGGTGATGTATGAGAAGACTTGTCTGTAAACATGCACATACACACACATTACAAAACAGACACCACCTTGCAGAAATAAACTGTCAGCCTTTTCCTTGAAAGCTACTTAAAAATTTGCCTCAAGCCTGCCGAGTCTTGCATCGTTTGAACAAATCCACTGTGGCCAAAAGCAGTAAAAGGGACTGAACCAGGGTTACTATAGTTTACAAAAACAAGCAATGAAGAAAATAAAGTAAAACCTAGAATGAGCCCTGTAATATGAAATACTGAAAATACAACTGCAGGAAAAAGCAGTTTCGTTACATGGTGTACATGTTTTACACAATATGAAAGCTTTAATAAATCCTAGCTTTGTTATAATATCCAGGCTATAATCTACCCTTTTTAAATATCAATAACAAATGACAGAATACAAAGTAAGGAGCATTTCAGCCATAACTGAACTGTACACGTTCTATGGAGCCACTCACTTCATGATGGTGTTGAAGTCCTCTGAACTCATGCCTCTCTCTGGGTCAGACAATCGACTGATGATGTCTGGTAGCAGGTTGTAGATGGCGTTATCCTGATGGGTGACACCGTTAATAGACTGGGTCAGTAAATGACACCCTTCACCTCCTTATCAAGATTAAAGTGTATGTCTCTACCTTTGTGGCAAGTTCATTGAAGAAGTTTAGGGCCAGGCTGGCAATGTGTGTCTCAGGGTCAATTAGGAGCACTGCCACTTCACTGACTTGCCCTTTGACCTTCAGCACATCCTTAAGCACCAGCTGAGTAAGTACGGTGACAGCCGTCTGCCTCACTGACGGCACCTCATCACTGAGCCTGAACAGAAGGATGTTCAATTACTGACATGTTCATTTTATATCTCCGATAGAGAATGGGTGCCTAAAATATTTCCTGTGTTATGTGAAGAGAACTGTCGCACTATTGAAATCTGAGGTGACAAGTGATTGTCACAAATAAAATTCATGATATTTTTCCTTTAACTAGGTGCTACCACTGGAATATGCATCCTTTTAGAGAAAATACATTTACTGGCTACACTTTTAAAAATATTCATTAAATCCTAAAAGGTTGAAAAGGGCAGATATGACAGGACTTAAATATATAAAGCCTAAAGCCAAAATGTAAAAAAAAACCAAAAAAAAACAACTTAAAAATAAACCCCTGTGGCACTACGTATCTACGGAACTCTGGTCAAAAAATTTATAAGACAATATGACATCATTACAGGTGTAACAAGTCAAACAGCAGAAAACAGTGTGGAATTAAATGCTGTATTTCTGCTGGATTCACCAAACTATTATATGGAGGAATGGAGATAATTTTGTCAATGGTGACAGTTCTACTTGTGCATCTGTCATTTTACATTTCCTGTGAATACTCAAGAATTGTACACAACATTATTGAAAAATAAACAAATGTCATTGACATGACATGAGTACAATGGAAATGGATGGACCATGCATGGTAGGACAGTTTGGAGTCCTCAGACCAATTTAAATTTACCGATGCCAAAAAACAGGGAACAAAAGAAACTCATTAACCATTTCTCATTTATGCCAGAGAGCACGACTCCTGGCAGAGGATCAGAAAATTATACATGGCACTTCTACTTGCCAATGGAAGGGCTTACGACGACAATGAACAGGGTAATTAATTCTTAATGCGCTTATCAGGTGGCTCCAGGGCAGCAGCCTTGAGAACAGTGGAGGTGTTGGTGTGTGGGAGACAATTAGGGAACACTATGAAATGCTTATCAGGTAGAAAACACCAGGAGGGCAATGAAGCTTCATAAAAGAGGAGAATGTTTTACACATCCTGAAACACCTCTATGTGAGCATTATCTACCATTATAATTAAAACAGCACTTCATCAAAAAGAGCAACTTAGTTGATTCAGCTTTAAGTTGCTACAGGGAACTTTCCGCAGGAGAAACTGACAAAAACCATCAAATGTTTTTTTTGTTTTTTTTTTAAATAAATCCTACAAGTGTAATATCTCGCAGAACCTTTGACTTCACCTGAAATTATTCCTTTCGTGTCACCCAACCAGTCTGTGTAATTACAACTCTCAAGCCATTGGCTCTCGTTGCAATGTGAAACAAACTAGTAATTAAGCTGTCCTTTGTCTGAAACTGCCCCCGTCTACATCGGTCAGAGGCCCCACCCAGTTCACAACCAGGGTTTGGCTTTCTGCAAGACTTGAAAGACTGGCTAGTTACCATGGTAGCTAGAGGTCAAGCTATGAGGCAAATACAAGATTTTTCCTCAACACAGCATCTCAAAGTTTGTTCCTCCATTAAAAAGTTGTGATGGAAACGGTAAACTTTTTCCATCATGTGGCTCAGTGGAGCATTGTGACAGTGGCAACACTTCAGTGGATATAGAACAACAAACTGAGACACGGTGGAGGAATCCAGATGATGATGGCTCAAGAGTACAAGTACAGGGGGATGTTGGCTAAGACGAAACACCCACTCAGCTGAGCGTAGGTTGTTCTTTTAATCCCAGGGAAACAAAAACAAAGCTCTGGACATCACCATATTGTGCCTCCAATTGGAGTGGCATCAATTAGTGTGGGGGCACATGATGAGCAACGCCTATGACTAATTTATTCCCATTACTGGAGTGATGAACAGAATATGACAGTACATTACCTGGCATATAGATTCTGTGTCCAGGGCTCCAAGATGTTTGGGAAACGGACAGTGAGATCTCCGAGGGCAATGATGGCATTGGCCCTGACAACAGGAAGAGCTGAGCGCTCCAGCACCGTAAACATGAGACGGATATTTTCCTCACAAACAGATGGGCTAAGGGATAAAGTCACATCATTATAAGCAATTAATAGAATTCATTTCTTTAAACAGCTGATTAATTTCTTGATTCACTTAGTAGATTTATCTGTGAAATAACCAATCCCTATAAGTCAAGTCATATGTTTTCTTCTCACCATTAAAACATATCAGGCCAAAAATGCAGAAATAGCTGAAAAATACATAAGTTGCATTTAGCATTTTTCCTTGAGCTTAATTGTTTTATCTCCTCACAATTGAATATTGGCAGTTTTTCTTCCGCTATTTTTACGTTGGACTCTGAACTGCAGATTGGTAAAAAAAAAAAAAAAAAAAAAAGCACTTTGATAAGTCACTTATGAAGTCTATTAAACTATTTTTTCATGTCATAGATAAAAGTAATAATAAAGAAAAATAAGTGTCAGGTTATTTTCTACCTATGACAGGAATAATTGTTACATTCCCACAAAAGCATCAAGCAAATGTTTTAGTTTTTGCATGAATGGGAAAAATGATCGCTAATTTTCCATCAATTGACTAATCAGCAGGGAATGTATTTACCTTATCATCATGTACTGAGAGAGCGCCAGACAAGCAGCGGTAGTGAGCTGTGGGTGGGAATAGCGTCCTGGGGAGCTGCAGACTCTCACCAGCAGGGGAAGGAATGCACACAGCAGGTTCTCCTCTAAATAGAGAGGGAAAAATTGAAGGTGAAGATGTAAACGAAAAGACTGTTTCATCCAAAATCTTTGCATTAACGTCTTCTTGTTGAGCACCAAAGATAGATTCAAATTACCAGCCAGTAACTCTGTCTCGCAGATTTTTCGGATAAGTTCAGCCTCTGTATCTTCAGCAGAAGCACCCATCAAGCCAAGCTCCTCTTCCATTGTGCTCTCATTGGCTGCTTGCTGTTGGTTAAAGAAAAGCTGTTAAAAGTTTGACTTTATATCTAGAGTTACAAGAACTATTGGTTCAATGAAATAAGACAAAATTAATTAATCAGCCCTGAACACATTCTACTGTAGTTTGTTAAGAGTTTTCTTATTTTCAAGCTCAATATGAAGTTTCTCATCAGGGAAAATGTAGCCAAAATAATATTTCTAGTATAATTACACAGCAAGAGTTATAGGCACTGCACTTACATAGCAATTAGCATACTGTAGAGAGTACAAACACTTTCATTTTAAGTTTTCCTTTTTAGTAGGTTTACTGCTGCCCTTACAAAGTATGTATTGTTGCATATATGA
The DNA here is from genome assembly GCA_020466265.1 of Siphamia tubifer. NCBI lineage: Eukaryota > Metazoa > Chordata > Actinopteri > Kurtiformes > Apogonidae > Siphamia > Siphamia tubifer. Next base: position 61,065,175 of record CM035798.1, on the reverse strand, counting down.
CTGCTACTAACAGTTATTTTCATTGTCAAGTAATTTGCAGATTCCTTGCTCAATTGCTTGTTTAGCAAAAAAAAAAAAGTGAATGTGAACATTTTCTGGTGTCTAAGAAAAAGAAAAGTAATCACTGCTTTGTTTGTATACTGTATAGATACCACTGGTACATGTATTTCATCATGGTAACTGAACTGTGATCTCATTACTATAACCAACTTGATTGCAATAGCATCATACTAACATGACATAACTTAGCATACTGCACTGAAAGCACCAAGTACTGGGGTGTAACAGTAGGGTGCTGGCACGCAGGGTCTGATTCACTTTTTTTTTGCGTACCACCCTGTGATTCCAACCCCTTCCTTACAAAAACACTGTAATACTAATTAAGGAGACATTTATCTTTCCGTTACCTGATGGGTTGAACAATTACTCATAATGTCTCACTGTGCACTGAAATAACTTGCATCCTGCTGAGGTGATTGTCAGAGATATTTTTGGCTCCCATGGGATTGTTTTGGCTTAATTTGTAATTAAAATATGCAGACCTTCCAGATATAAGCAGTAGGCATATAGACTTGCCAACGTTTACAAGCACATACCCCATTTCTAAAAGTAAAATTGGGATTCTTAAATGTTTTTCAGCCGATGTGAGTATTTGCCTTTCTCACCTGTAAATTAAACAAATATTTTCCAACTCATTACCTTGGTTTTATTAGATGGGCCCTTTTCCTTTTCCTCCCACTCCTCTGTTTCCCCTCTCCTCCTCCGCAGCTCAGAGCTCACACTGCGCTCAAGGTGAGACACCTGCCAGAATGCCACACAGCCGCTCAGAGCCAACAGCTGGGCCAGGCAGACACAATTCACTACACAAGACAAAGACATGTGTTAGTGCATGGTTAAACATTAACAAGCAAAGGAGCCGTGATGACAGGTTACATTAAAGTCAACACATTTTACTCTATGATGGTATTTCTTGGAAGGAGAGAAAATTTAACTCACCATGCTCACCTTGTTCATTGGACTCTTGGGATCCATCTTGTAGTTGGCTGGTATTCTTGTTGACATCCCCACCCTCAGCAATCTGGTCTAATAAGAGACGAGAACTGCGCTGGAGCAGCCGGGAACACAGCTGGTCAGGGGATTCAGCCAGGAAGTAGATGAGACGAACAGTCTGTTCCATGAAGCTCTGCCAGTGAGGGTCCTCCATCACAACACCTTAAGACAGAACAGAAAAAGTCAGGGAGGAGAATGTAAAAGAAATGCAGAACAAAAACTTGATGTATATAGTACGCATATGCGGTTACCTTCAGCGATGGCCTGTGAAAGACAGGCGAAGAGCTGATGGTCCTGGGGAAGTCTGAAAGGAGGGCCTTTGGATTGCTGGTGAACACGTAACAGGGAATGACAGGTAAATTAGTGTTAAACTTTTTACACATCTTAACAGACTGTTTGTATCAGCATTGAGATGTAAAACTTTAGACCTTTTTTCAGTCTCTGGGCTAGTGTTAGCATTTCAAATCTGTATATAATCCCAAAGGGAAACTTTGCCATTTAAAAAGGTCCAGTATGTTAGCCTAGCCATGCTAGACTCCTAGACAGCAGCACATCTAATGTGCTACAGTAGTCACGCGCGATTCAACTTTTGCTTGAATTTAGATTTCCCTGAAACTGGTGACGAATCACAGTGAAGTATAGAGTCAGAGGGCGGGCGTAACAAAGTGATGCAATGATTCAAACAACCGGAAACAACCATAGAAGAAGAACAGGTGGGGATTTCCTTTGATCAAAGATGAGTAAAGAATGTGAGGAAACATCAGCAATCTATAAATTATTTTTACAGAAGCGACAACAGTTGTTAAACTCATAACTTTCTCCGGACTCCACCGTGAACTTTCCGGCATCTAACTACTTCATCCTAAAGAATACGCTAATTGGTTGTACTACTGTCCTATTACATGCAGAGGATTTGAAAGACAACCTTTTAGCCCCGCTCCGGACTATGAAGCATCCCTAGACCTATACGTGTAATGAATAGGATAGCGGGGCTAGGCTACCAGTATGTAATATTTATGTATAATCATGTTAAGTTTGTAGACTGGTCCGTTTTGTGGAAGCTGGTCATTTGTTTATCTTTATTTCCAAGTGTACAAATGCCTTGTTTAAAAAAACACTTCAGGATTTTTCCTGCAGTTTTCTGAGGTCCCTATTAACTGAAGCACAACCTCATCTGCAACAATACAGATCATTTGTGTTAAGTACTTTGTTGAGTGCTAAGCCACTTTATCCCTGTTTAAATCCACTTCCAGTAAATGATACTGTCTGAACTATAAGCAGGCATATATTAATCATATCGCTAGAGTCTATTTACTTGTTTTGCATTTACTCATTGCTACCAATATCTCAATTCTTAAAAAATTAGATAATGGTCATTTTGATCACAGATATAAATATTAAACCCCACACCAGCACCAGCTCTTCCTCATTCTGAGTCAAGAATAACCTAGACTGTGTTCTATCTAAATGACTCGCGTCCACGTTCCATGGACAGTCATCATCCACCATTGGCTTAAAATGAAATGGAGTTATCAACTTCCACACAAACATAACATGAGCACATTAGAATGTGTGCATCTTTCATACTCAATCTTGAAATTGTTCTCACCTCACCCCCCACATTGCCAACCTACCCTGAAAATTTAATCAAAATCCGTCTATAAGTTCTCGAGTTATCTTGAACACACAGACAGACAAACAGATAAACGTCGGCAAAAACATAACCTCCTTGGCGGAGGTAATGAACAGTCAGTGTTAATGTCGTCTTACTCGGACATGGTCTGAGATGCTGCAGATGGTGATAACAGTGTCTCTGGCCAAAAGGAAGTCTTCGGTCACTTTCTCTCCCAGAGCCACAGAACAAAGAGTATCCAGATTACTGAGCACAACCTCCCTCTCCGCCCTGTTGGAATCACACACACACACACACACACACATTATATATATATATATATATATATATATATATATATATATATATATATATATATATATATATATACACACACACACACACACACACACACATACACTTAACAAAAGAGACATTTGTACTAAGAGGCATTAAATATACACTTCTGGGTTATCAACAGATCATATGATTATGCAAAGTGGAGTAATAACATATCTGCCCTTCATCACCCTAACCACTGTGTGTTGGCCTTGCCAGTGCTAGGCTGCAGCCCATAATGTGTGTAGGAGGACGGGTGAGGAGAAGCACATAAGATTTAATAGGTTATGAATGCTGTTGGCTGGATGAAGAGAGGCAGTAGTGTGGGTGGACTGCAGATAGTCTCTTTACTCTCGATCGCTTACTCTTCCCTACAGCAGTGTCAGTCTTTGAGGTAGGTTGAAGGGGAACAGACAAATATATATTCAGTAAAATGCGCTGGCAAGAAGCCTAGTTATACGGTCGTGACTTTGATTACAATGAAGAGGAGCTGAGGCAGTATTCTGACTAATGAGTAGATTTACTGAATGTCAAGTAGCTGTGGTAAAAACAAAATGAAAAATGTTGTGGGGTTTAATCACAGATTTTTTTTGTTTTGTACAAAGTTAACTATGCTTAAATATACACTTTAAGCATTTGATTGAACAACAGGACGCTGGTGCTCAAATCAACAAACACAACCATCATACCCAATTAGTCCTTCCTTATTTGTTCTCAGTGAAATCACTATATACTGTGTTCCATTGTGCAAAATGAGGTTGGAGTGAGGGCGAACAATGCATTAGTATCTTGTAATGGATCAAAATAAATGTATAATGTATATGCACACCACAGCAGAGTGAGGTGACCATACAGAACAGAGTGGCAAATTATTCTAAAATTAACAGCTAAGCAATGCCAAGAAAAGTGAAACTCATTTGGTAAACTGGTGAAATACCAGTTCTTTGTTAAGGCTCACCGTGCAGCCATGCCCAACAGTAGCACTGCCGCTCGCTTATGCAGGCCAGAAGTTTCTCGCTTTCCAGTAAACCTCTCCCACAGGACCTGCACGACTAAGGACTGGAGATTGCTGGTACTGCTAAAGAATTCTTGCACCTACAATGAAATGTTCAGTCGGTCACATCTCTTCAATATGCACAAAAACATTTAAAAATAAACAATAAACATCAAAATGCATTACACAACACTTTACACAATGTATTCTTAATTAGACTATCATAAGCAAAAAATAAGCAATTGGAGATGAATAGCAGGTGGTAATTCAACTCACTATTTCTTCCAGACATTGGATTGTTCCCAAAGATGCATCTACCATCAGCTCAGAGAGGCTGTCCACAAGAGTCTGGGCTTTCATCCTAATGAAATTTAACACAGATGCTTTTAAAAGAAAAGAAATAATAATTCTTTGTCATTCTGCCTCACAATGTTAATTGGTGCAATTAAAGCAAACTTACTACCATTTACACAAGGCAACAATTCAAATAGTCATCACTTACTGATGTAAAGTCAGCTTATGGTCTATGTGTTGTGTCTTAGTTAAACTGAAGGCTTTCTAATAGGCCAAAATCTCATTAGTGTAGACACTTATGTGTCAATAAGTAGAACCAACCTGGTGGTGTCACCATGAGGGTTTAGGTAAAGGCGTCTGTAGGCCTGAACGACAGCATCTTTAATGGCTGCATCAGTTGACCAGACCAAAGGCAGCATTTTCCTCACCCCACTGATGGAGTTAGCAACACTGAACTCACACACAGTCACACAAAACTGCACTGCCTCCTGGACCACTGAAAATAGTGAAAAAAAAACAAAAAAAGCTTGCATCATGAAATGTGCATTTCTGTGTAAATGTAAATATTACCTTAAATTTCATGTTGCAATTATTATTTATATTATATTTAAATGTGAGTAGTAACCGAATGCGTGTTTTTCTACCTGAAGTAGTTTTCCAGTAGAGCATGGTGTTGATGGCAGAAATTGCCCTCTCGACTTGTAAGGCGAAGGTTTCTGTATCTCTCAGATACTGCACCAGCATCTCCTGCTTCTTTAGCTCACCATCTTCACCCTCTTTTCCCCCCTCCTTCTCTGGGGTTGGAGGCAAGTCTTGACTATTCTCAGATGTGCCTTCATCAGAACCTGTGAAAAAACCAGACATCGAAATTTAAAAAGGGTCAAATAATATACTATTCTTTATTTGTGTGCCCCCCTTCCCTCAATTATTTTTAAATGTTTGAGGACATGGAGGTAAAAATGGAAACTAAAAAAGGTTTATTTAACAGACAAGGCTTATTCAAGGTTACATTAGTTGGTAACAGAGTACACACAGTGATATCACTTAGGTGTCATATGCTGTGGTGTATGAGTGTAGTAATTGTATATGTCAATATACATCTACAACTATACTCTCACAAATGAGAAGTGTCATGAATTGAGAGTGAAAAACAAAATTTACCCCTTCAGAAAAATGCCACTTAAATTCTGTTCAGTGTTGCTTCCGATAAGACTGATTGGATTGTACTCACTGCAAGTATATCTGAGGAGAAAGTAGTAACGCATGGTTCATCCATTACCTTTGAAAAGGAAAGCCAACGTGTCCATTAATGTCTCAGGCGTCAGAGTAGACAGAGAAGTGAACATCTCTGATTCAGGGAAGCATCTGTGGGCTCTTATACAAAGACGTACTGCATTTCTGTAGAGGGAAGGAATGCAATAAAAATCATTCATCAAATTGCTGCTCAGTAAGTATTCACCATAGCTACAATCCTACATATCTAGATCTAGTCACTTTCATCTCGTTCTAATGAATGCAGTGCCCACAGTCAATCATTTTGCTTCTTTTGACTGAGATTTATTTCTTTTTGGTTACAATGTCCTCAACTCTTCACACTCCCCGATTACCGTCACCTGTATTTGTTGACACGAAGGTACTGAGCAATTTTCACTGCAGTTGCTCTGTCGTCTTCTGCCTCTTCTTCCTCCTCCACAGCCCCGTCCTCCTGCTGCTGCTGCTCCTTCTCCTCCTCCTCCTCATCTGTGGGCTCCAGCTCTGCTTTGACAGTGACAAGCAGCTCAGGCTCCATGGCGGCCCACAGCTCCGATGCTTGTATCACTGCAACTGCCAAGAGGAAAAGTAAAACTCAAAAACTAAGACTCAGAGAGAAAAAAATTAAACATAAAAGTGGTTCACGACATCATAGACAATTGCTAATATCCTTTTGAATTCAGATGATTTTGGCCTCAAGTGCCAGTTTTGATCTTGTTGTGAAATATTCTTAATATTCTACTACTATTCTGTGTTCTTGATAGACAAAGTTGTTTCTTAAGATAAATATAATGAAGATGAAAGATTTGAGACAGATTACTTGAAATGCCAGTGTGTTTTAACTTATTTTTTCCCCTCCATATTACAAAATGTTCTACCATACATACATCTAAACTAATATTGCAGTTCTATAAAATTAATACTGTGACCCCCGCCCCTGCCTAAATAAACCTTAAAACTATAGGTCTATGGTACTAGGTTTGTTGTGATATTTTAATCTAAAATATTTTAGACAAACAAAAAAAGTATCTTAAAATATAGACTTTTACAGAAACAACTATGACACAACTGAAATAATAAATACAAACATTTGTATCATGCAAAAAAAACAAACTTAAATTACTTTTCAAAGTTGGCCCTCAGATTACCAAAGACAAAAGTCATTGCCAACTGAACAGTGAAGAGAGCTGGGTGTCCTCCATGCCTCCAACACACTCATACACACATACGTACATTCATTACACATACACACTGTTAGCTTTATCCCGGTGATTACTCCTCTAACTTCTACTGCAGGAGTAATTTGGGGTTAAGCCAAATCACTGTGGGCAGGCCCTTACAGCAGAGCAGGAATCCTCCTCTACACTGCCAAGATTACCTGCCAGTCAAGGCAAGAAAAACCCAACTCTCATTCAGTAAGCTCATATTCGCCTTGGTCTCATCATTGGGCACATGCTTATGTTATTCATAATTGTAAACGTGTTACGTTTGGAAAGGATAGAAGTATTGTATGGCTGAAGCTCAGTGCATAAGATGAAGAAACAGAAAAACTCTCACTTGGACGGTGCTTTTTCCCTCTTAGCTAAGCTTGTCAAATTATCAGATCACAATACGAAAGCAATGGCAGCATAAACATAGTGAAATTTTTCTAAGAGGGATGTGAGCATTTACCAGGCATTTTCCCCTTCAGTTTCTCTCTCATCTCTTTGAGTTTAGCGGTCTCCTTCTCCAGTGGATTCTTCAGATCTGCACTACTCAACTGAAAGACACAAAATGAAATTCTACTAAGGATAACATCTTAGGAAAGTGTTTGCATTATAGTAGAAAGTTTAAGGGTTACCTTGCAGCTATATGGGTTGTGTGCAATGAAGGCTGCAAGCAGTTGGATGGCACTCTTCACAACATTAACAGACTTGTCCATTAATCGTCCAACAGCAAGCTGCATCACCTCACTGTATCGACACAGGGGCAATGCCTAAAGACAGACAAAGATCTATGAATACAAAGAACTTTATATATTATATACAATATATAACTCCCGCAGACATACTTTGCTGTTGACAATACGTGTGTAGACTTGTAACACACGTGTCCTGACATGCGAGTGTGTGTCATGCAGATGTTCCTGCAGTGTGTCGAAGAAGCGATCACGGTCAGCTTTCCCAGATTCATCAAGTCCATCACCACAGAGGACACGTACAAGGATCTCTCCCAGCACTTCACACACAGCAACACGCATTGTGTGGCTCTACAAAAAAACCCCGAGGCAAAACAGGGTATAAAAACCACATTTAAAATTGTTGCATTATTTGTAAAATAGTTTATTGTCACGAGGAAACCAACAAAGTTTTTGTTTTTTTTAAATGAAGTGATAAAAAAACAAACAAACAACTACAATAGTTTCTAAAGACTGTCCTCAGATTACCAAAGACAAAACTCACTGCTTACTGAACTGTGAAGGGAGCTGGGTAACTTCATGCCTCGTACACACACACACACACACACACACACACACACACACACACACACACACACACACACACACACACACACACACACACACACATATACATACACACTGTGAGCTTGGTCCCAATTATGCTCCTGAGACTTTAAAGGAACAATTTAGGGTTAAGCCAAATCACTGTGGGCAGACCCTTACAGCAGAACAGGAATCCTCCTCTACACTGCCAAGATTACCTGCCAGTCAAGACAAGAAGAACCCAACTCTCATTCAGTAAGCTCATATTCGCCTTGGTCTCATCATTGGACTGAACAGGAGTTAAAAAACTTTGAAAATGACTCCATCTTAAACAGTTCGCTTGTATAAGACAGAGATTTTTTTTTTTCACATAAACTGAAACACATTTTCAGAAATGTTGTCAGGAACTCAGATTCAAACAGAAAATAAGCCAGAATGTTATACAGTCCACCAGAGTTGCTTTCAAGTCGGTAGATGAAAGTAAAGGTAATATTTGGGTGCAGCGCTGACCAAAAGACAGCAAAATTGCTGTTGTGTGGAATTCCCATTCCCACAATGCACTTTGTGACAAAATTTCCAAAAAGGCCCGAGTGATCTTTTGGTTTATGTAAACAAACGGACTGTGTTTATGATGGAGTGATCTTCAAAGCACAAAAACACGAATGTATTAGTGCTATTGTTCAGATTTTACAAATTTTCAATTAAATTTGTGAAAAAAGTTATACGCTGCTTTAAAGTCTTTCAATGATAAACTGCAGTCATTTCAAATTTAGTACGAAACTAATATTCATTATATCATATACTTTCTTTGTTTTGTCTCAAAAGAGTAATGACACTAAAGGTCTGTAATTCTGAACCAGTGTCAAATATCAAATAAAACTTTCTAATCACAACCCCTAATCTGTACACCTTTAGGCAGTACATTAATTTCATGGACTTTTGGACCTGGTAACAAGTCCATCCTTGCCTAACAAAGTTACATGCACATAACACTTGGACATGAGAAGTAGATATTTAGAGAATTGAAGACACTCAGTTTACCTGTGCAAATGCGCTGACCTGCTGCATTCCATGCAGATGTGGTTTATAATAGAAGACCACTGTTATTATTAATCTCGCACTAGTTCTCCATTTGAACTAAGTTTTGGACTTGTGCAATCTGGTCATTTGTTTCATTTGACACCACAAAAATGACATTTCTTTGATATGAAAATTGATAGATACCTCTCCTTCCAAATGTGTGATGAGGACACTGATGTTGGGGATCATTGATTCAGGCAACAGGGAACCAAGTTCAGAAAGGAAGGTAGCAAAGGCTTTGACCCCTGATCTCTCTCTTGCAAGCTCCTCACTTGACTTCTGGCCAATCTCCCTAAAGGAAGAGGAACAAGAAATATTCTGAATTCAATTAGCAAAATGTTAACTCTTTCATTGCTTCAAAGAGCTATTCTTATATCAAGATCAGTTCAAGAATGTCACTACAAATATTACATAGGCAAAGACACACGCAAACACAAAGAGAAAATTAAAATGCACACAAATTATACACACAGACCTTATGACTTCTCCTATAATAGCCCTCATTCCATATTCTGTACACCAAACAAACACAGCCTGGGCAAACACTGATGACAGCTGCTCAAAGTGTTGCAGCAACTGGATCACCTTTACACTTGCACCTGCAAGGAAAGATAGAAACATTCTAATCAATGAAAAGCCATATAATAGAACACTGATGGAATAAACATGATTTACAAATTTAAGATTATGCCAGATACTAACCAAGGAGGTGATTATACTTCTTGATTACAACTCCCAACAGGTGAATGATGCCATCCCTGGTAGGTTTGCTTTTAACATGACCAATGGTCGGATTCTCAAGCAGTTTGTAGCCGCAGCAGGTCACACAGCTGAGCAATGAAATGAACATTATATAGGACTAAAGATTATAGTCATACCACTAGAAGTCTCCTAAAATACATATGTGATAGAATTTAACAGTGTTCTCAAAAGAATGATTATTCGTTTATGAAAGTAAATCCAGGCAGTAAGACCTAATTATAGAGTAAGTACCTGATGAACTCTTCCTCAACAAGGGAGAGACTCCATAGAGAATGGATATCCAGCTGAAGCAGCTGAATAAGAGCTTGTAGCACTGTCTCCCTTTCAGAGTCCCATTGCTGCAGTCCTTCTCCACTTGCCTTTGCCTTTTTACCACCCTGTATAGGATATGTATAACCTGATCATTCAAATTTCTTGCAGTGAAATGGTATTATATATATATATATATATATTTGTAACCACAAATATACCCTCATGTTACCAAAGACTACATACTGAGGAAATTGCCCTTAAATGCACATACACATGGAGAAAACTCACACGAACAAACAATTATCCATTCCATACATTATTCTGGAGATTGGAGGGGGGCAGAAGTTGTAGGTGATAACAAATTAGCTGTGGGTGGGTCATTACAGCTGTGCAATATATCTACACTGTAACACCAAGACTACCCACCACACAGAAATTAAGTGATTTTATCTCTGTCTGACAGGGTCATGGATATTAACAATAGATGAATAAAACAAATTTTAATTAATATCATACCTTTCCAGGTGCCGTAATAATATTCTGTCGATAAGATTCACTTTCAAGGTTCTCTGTAAGTTTGCAAAGCAGGTAGACACTCATTTTAACAGCGTTAAGGTTCTCCTTGCGTTCTGTGGCTGCGACAGTGGTGGAGATGAGGAGAGCTGGTAATGAAGCAGCCAGGCCACTAACCACTGAAGAGAAAAAAGAAAATCCATGCTCAATTGAGAACAACGTATTACATTCCTTTTGAATTGAAACATCAGAAATGTATCACAAGATCTAACCTTGTATTAATAATTCCAGTGTATCCTCTTTCACATTGAGCTCCACTGACTTGCAGTGCCTTTAATGAGTAGAGGGGGCAATTTTGAGTTTAAAAAGAATGATTAAATCAATTTTGATCCAACAGAATCACTACTCACTGCAGCACACTGTAGCCTGTGTCAAAATGCTGCAAGATACACAAAGGTCCTTGGCTTCTCAGAGCTGCCTTGAATCCTTTGTGAAAGGAGATAGAAACCAGTCATCATAAAAGGCTTGACGGAAAACACAGAAATGCTACTTTGTGTAGCAAGAACGATTCATATAAAAACTTACTACTGAGATACTGTGGCAGCTGTTTAGGTGAGACCACGTCCTGGACGACATACTGGTTAATCCCACCGGTTTTCACCAGGTCACCCACACACACTGGCACAAAAAAGTCCCACGACATCTCTCTACAGTCAACACAAAGACAGAGAGTTAGAGAAATCCCCACCAAACTGAACTCATCACTTATAAACAGAGTAACAATAGTACATGCAATATTTTTCATACGTAGAGCAATTAAAAGTAAATAGGTTGATTAACAACATGTAATTCGATTAATTACAATGCACTTTAGTTTTCAGATTAAGTAACAAGATCTTTGGGTTGCTGTATGCATGAGGTTAAGATGTTGTTACACAGCTAACGCTAAATTTAGTTCACTTCCAAAGTAAGCTAATCTTAGCCATAATGCGAAAAGTTGCTAACATACGAGCCGCATCACATACAACTGGGGAGAAAAAAGTTATACAGTTATTTAGTTTGTATAAAAGTCGAGTGTATTGCTGACCTGATGTGCTTCTAATGTCGTTCTCCACCGTTTCGGGCTTAGTCGGCAGACCAGGTCTGTTCTTTCCTCTGTCGGTAAACGGTCCTGAACCCAGTATTTCAAATTCACTCACACATCGCGCCAAAACAATACACTGTGACGTCATATATGTGCGTCAGAGTTTAACAAATACTGCCACCTATAGGAAAACAATGAACACTACAACTACACGAAACTAAGGGAAAGTTGTAAGGTGTAAGAAATACAAAAACCCAAGCAACACAAGAATGTTTTTTGAGGTAGTAGCTGTATTTAAATGATTGACAACACAATCACCCCATCGCCTCTGTACCAATGCTTCAGCTACAGAAATGACAATACTTTTCCACAAAATGTCTTACTTTCTATACAGCACTCAATCAAATGTTAAAATGAAATGGTTTAACCTAACTACCACATGTGACTAATACTGTCTGGATGCAGCATTTGTCTTCTTTTTTCCATCTCATTATACTTAAATGTAAAACTAGTGTTCCAAGAACAATCACTATAAGAAACTAACAACAACAAAGCAGAAATTTATCCATGGTCAAACCATTGTCACAGAACATACCACAATTCTGTAGTTGCACAAGTTAATACAGTATAGAGTACTGTGGAAACTTTACCTTTTCAATTATTGGGGGCAGTTGTAGTGTTTTTATTAACTCAGAAAATGTATAAAAAAAATATCACAATAAGAGCGTCACAGGTAACTTAAAAAAGGTTAACCATTAAAAAACATATTTAAATACATTTGTAATCAGACACAATGCATCAGACCAAGGTAAATATGTAAACCAGAAAAAAAGCACCAAATGTTAAGGATAATGAAAAATTAAGAAAAAAAAATCTAGTAACTAATGAAGAAATATTCTTCTCATTTTCCATGTCATTAACGTCCACGTTTTATTTCAGGACAAGCAGGTATGTTTATTTCCTCTTTCTGTCTTGGGAGCATCGTGGACAATACCTGTATGACACATTAAAAAGAGCAATCATAATTAGCTGTATGTGTACGAATCCAAATGCATTTTATGAAAAACAGAATTGCAAATTCTCATAATTTACTTTCTTACCATTTGCCTCGTGGTTTGGTTGTCAGGCCCACACATGCAAAATGGAACCACTCAATGGAACACTGGAGACAAGACAGAAACACATTAGGCATTGAAGTCTTGTATGAAAAGAATATTTAGTCCTAACAAAACCCATTCAAAATGCACAGTCAAAAAGAAAAACAATCTTTACATGGAGCATCTGATTAATCACATCTATGTCAAGTGACCTTTTCCATAAAGGGTGCAGCCCACTGCAGTAGGGCTTTTGCGCTGTGGACATGTAGGAAAATTATTTTCTATTTGTTCTAATTTTAGCCCTGTGTCATGTTATTTTCATGGTAAGTATGATAGATGAGTGATATTTAATGTTAATGTTATTAACAATGTTGTAGTGATAATACAAATGCTGTTTGGACAGCCCATTCATTATGTTAAGGTCACAGCAATATATTATATCTATATGCGTCATAAAAGGTTGTATTCACATCAAAAGGATGGAAAGCAACTACAAAACTAGCCCTAAGCTAGAACATTTCAAGATGTATATGACAGCATACTGAGGCCAAGACTATTCATAATAAATATGGAAATGCAGGTAGAGGCAAAAAGCATAACCAGACTTGAGGGGTACATGATCACATTCTATGATTACAAGTTTTACAAATTGTATTCTCTTCCCCCTTATCCACACATGCAACACAAGGATACTCCTCAACATTTAGAAACATTTATACGAGAATAATGTATGTACTTAATTAAAGCTGTGTTATTGTAGTTTAATCTCTGACTAAAAGATAAAAGGAGACCATGAAGGAAAAACTCACATCAGTGTTGTCACAGCCAATCATTTCCCCATAGGACACCTGATGGCACAGGCAGTAGGTGGGTTCATTGGGGTCCACCGGCATGTCCAGCACATCAGATGGGTGGACATTTCCAAAGTTGGAAGAAGGGCTGTTGAACTCCCCTCTGACAACGGGCAAAAAAGTATGAGTGAGAACAGAAACATAATATTATTGCACTGTGCACAACTACTAGGTACATCATATTTTTGAAGATGAATTGTATTATTTAAAAACTACAGAACTCTCTCTCTCAATTCAAAATATTCATAAAGCTAAAACCTAAATATCTATGAATGTAAAACTGAGGTTTTTTTTATTGAATATTTCAGTGTGCACAATTATTAGGCAATTAAATGAAAAATGAATATTTTCCCCAACCCCATCTCACTTATTTATTTTGATCGGTTAAAGTAAAAATAATGCAGCAAATTATGAAAAAGATGTACATTAAAAATAAATCTCTGACTAATATAGCCAGTAATAAGCATCCATTCACTGAGTTTTTGACAATCAACTTCTTGTGCAACACCAACCACATCCTCTTAGATCCTGTTCAAAGAAGTGGACTCTGACCATAAACCTCCAATTCAGGAAGGGAGGATAAGCTCTCAGTAGGGTTTAGGTCAGGTGAGAAAGGCATCCATGTCATTATTTTTCCATCTCTAAAGACTTAAACTGACTAGACATGCAGTGGAGTACTTCATTGTATGTGATGGAACACTATCCTGCATAAAAATCCTGAAAAAAAAACTTTCTTGAAAGGCACAGACCTTTTCCTTTACCACTGCTTCATGAAGATGTCTTCTAAACACTAGAAGTGGCTTTGGGAGTTGATTTTGAGTACATCTTCAACCCAAAAAGGTCCATCTAGCTCATCTTTAATAATCCTAGCCCATACCAGAACCCCACCTTCGCCACTGCATCTGAGTGGAAGTAGAATTCTGTGATGTTGCTGATGTAGCTATGGGTCTAACTGTGTGGTCCATCAATAGTTACTCTGACCTATTCTATTCAACTCCCTTTTTTGTTATCCATTGATAAAGAAAACTACATAATAATTCTACACACCTTAATATAGAGTGTTAACATTTTAGGCCATATGCTTTCCAATTATACAAATGTATGTCACCTGATTATTTCTAAAAAGAAATTTAATTTATATAGCTTATAGTTGGAGAATTTGCATAAATATGACGTTGTTTAAATGCTCCTTTACCTAATAATTGCGCACATGGTGTATAGATGATTAAACGCCGAAAAAGAGAAAACTTACGGCTGGAGGAGTTTCACTTTCTTTTGTGCACTCTTAGGACTGCCATCTTCATCTGAACTCTTCACTTTAGACCTGGTCTTGGCTGTCTTCTTTTCCTTCTGTCTCGAGTCACCTAGAGTTGCACAAGAATTTCCGTATTCCACTAAGTATAATTCAGGCTTGAAAGTACAATTTTCTATCCAAAAGTAAACAGGTTTTACATAAACACAGTAAACACACACCTTTCTTCCCCTTACTGGAAGTTGAATCATAGTCTGTGCTCTCAATCTGTTTTTCCTTCAAGTCTGCCTCAAACCGAGCTAGGTCTGTGTCGAGACGCCTGATGTGTTTGTCGACCTGAAAAGTTAAGAGAAGATGTAGTAATATAGCTCATGGTCTTTTGATATATAGACCTAATTTATAATATACCAACCATCTCATAGGTCTGCATGGCCAGTTGCACCTTATCATCTCCAAACTCTTTGCATTTGCTGTAAGATTGCTGAATCTGTCTCAGGATGGACAGCTTTTGTTCAGAGGACAGAGTCCGGGCATTGGCTGTGTATTCTTTAGCCAATGAGTCTATCTGTCCTTTTAGATCTAAAATCAGACAACAAGTATGCATTTTAATATGAATGTACAGAAACACATGTGAAATTATACATATATCTGCCTCAATAGCTGTGTACAGCCATGGCTACATACTGTGAATGAAAGTATAACAAGCCAAAATAAGCATAACTTTTTCAGTAGTGTTCACAAACTGACAGGGACTCAGAGAATAGTAATGATCTTGTGTGACAAACGTGTGTGTGTGTGTGTGTGTGAATAATGTAAAGAATATTAGGTTAAATTTGTCTTTCTTAACAAAAACACAAATAGCTAACGATAACGAATGATAAACAAATTCACATAAGACAACACAAAACATTTAATTTATCTCACCCTCCGTGCGTTGATCTAGGTCTCTCATCAAATTGAAGTTTCTCTGCAACTCAAATGGTAGGTTCTCTATGCCTGACGTGGAAAAGAAGTCAACAAAAGTTTTAATTCAATGTTCATTAGTATTAACAAGGACTGATGGACTAGTGTAGCTAGCTTAATTTCATATACGGGACTGATGCTCTGGTGGCTATTAGGATTAGCGCATGAGTTAATCAAATACTCCTTGGTCATCAATAATTACTGCTTAGTGAACAAAATCAAACACGGTCACAACAACTAGTACAGTAGGCGTAGCGTGTGATCTTAAACAGCATAATTTTTCCCTGTAGTGCGGCTCATTTTTCCAGCTAATAGTCCGTGCCTGAAATGCCTGACCGTTAGCAGTTAGCAAGCGGTAAAGCAAAGAGATGCATCCGCTGGAGGACAAAGAGCTTTTTAGTTAGTACACTAGAAAGCAAACGTAGCGCAACTAAATAGATTTGGATGCGTTTTTACAACTGCAAAGTATGATAAATATCTCACTGTCCAAGTAATGCTCCAAATACATCCCCGCCGCCATCTTGGAAAATGTAAACAACACAGCTTCCGGTCCAAATGGACGGATCTGATTGGCTGTTTGTATCGAGACAGGGATGTAGGCTACTCGAATGACCATCAGGACATCACAACACACACAGGGGTGTCAAGGCAAAATGACAAAAAAGGAAAGCCACGTGAGTGTATGAATCCTAAGTAAATGGGGTGACAGTTTTTGTAATCAGTGTATTTTGGTAATTGAATTTTCTTTTTAAAAATCAAAAGATAAATTAAACGTTAATTTTCATGTTAAAATACAAGATATACATTTCAATGCATTTTCCTTTTCAGTGGCAAGTCAGATATAAACCCAATTTAAGAATCTAACTTTTTTCTCTTATTAAAAAGACAATTAAAAATACATTTATATTTCAGACTGTAGGTGAACTCAATTTACCTGTGGGATTTAAAGATAGTTGATTAAATTTAAATGTTCATATCAGAATGAGTAGTAAAGAAAGGAAATAAAAAGAACAAATATCTTAAAAGATTTATTGTATTCGCATTCATTTTCCACCATAAATCCAAAGATAAACACAATGAATATTCTGTTATACAAAGACACATGGCAGTCCCAAATATAGTGTAGCGATATACATATACTCAGGGTGTTACTGAAAATTGAAATCCATCTGTACAGTCACAATCATTTTTGATTAACAGGTACAGTATTTCAGTTAAAAGGGAAACACATGGTGACTAAAGGCTCCTTTTCAGACAATGGTCTGGGGAAAGTTATACAAAGCTCAATCTTGCACATTTTAAACTCACTGTATACATATACATGTCACTTCCCATCCTGTTTCTGCAGCATGTGTTTCAACTTTTTGAATTTATTTTTTCCCATTCTGTTTTTTGCCTCTCTGGGTGTCTTTCTATTTTTATTCTGCTTTTTCTCAAATCTGCTCCCTTCTTTTTTCTCAGCTTTTGGCAGTTTTGCCTCATCAGCTGTCTTCACTGCAGGCTTTTTAACCTCTGACCCCTTCATAGTTTTTCCATCCATCTTGGGGATTTTTGCTTTTTTTGGTCCAGCAGGTATGTCCTTTTTGCCCTTCGGCTTTGCGTCAGCAGTTTTCTTGGCTGATGTTCCATTGGCTTGGACATTTGCCTGCGTGCCGCCTGTCTTCTTGGGGACAACATTCTTGGTCTTATCACCTTTGGAGGGTTTCTCATCAGGAGACTCAGCCCCTGCTGTTGCCTCAGCAGTCTCTTCATTTTCCTCTTCTAAATTGGTAAAAGATACAGACTGTGAGTTCATTTTTCATTTGATAACCATTGCAAAAAAAAATAATAATAAAAAAAAAAAAAAAAATATATATATATATATATATATATATATATATATATATATATATATATATATATATATATATATATATATATATATATATATATAACAAAAACATTACCTTTTACTGAAGGTACTGTGGGAATTATATTGGAGAATTTCTTCAGTTTGGCCACAAAAAAACCATCCATATTGTGAGAATGAGGATAAAATCGCCGTGTGAGGCGTAATGTAGGATGAAATCTCCGTTCTTTAAACCTTGAAAAAAGAAAACGTAAGTGTGGCTTTGAGAATTAAAACAACTGCTTTTTGTAAGTGC
The DNA here is from genome assembly GCA_020466265.1 of Siphamia tubifer. Taxonomy (NCBI): domain Eukaryota; kingdom Metazoa; phylum Chordata; class Actinopteri; order Kurtiformes; family Apogonidae; genus Siphamia; species Siphamia tubifer. The sequence goes on along the minus strand of CM035798.1, from coordinate 61,047,155 downwards.
TCATACCAAACAGTTTTTGCTGATTGTTTTTACCTGGTGAAGCCTTCATTGCCAAAGTCAAGTCCAGTAGGGACTAATTTGACATTTCTTTTCTTTAAGGCGTAGTCAACCACCCATTCATTTTCTTCCACCTAATGCAATAAATTCTGATCATTACTAGAACTTTTACTCCTCAAGACACATAAAAAAAGTAATCAAATACCAACAGAGTACACATACCATAATTGAACAGGTACAGTAGATCAGGTATCCCCCTGTAGGGGAATCTGCATTGACAGAGTCAATAGCAGATAGAATCAGCTCCTTCTGCAGGTGAGCAGAGCGCTGAATGTCTGCCTCATCCTGTCAGGAAATAGGAGGAACACACCAGGAAAAATTAAAACACCATTTAAAAACAAAACTATGGATATGTATATGGATTTTGGTGTATATATAAAAAAATTAAGACCTTACCTTACTAGTCTTTACAGCTGGATCTTTAGCAATGACTCCTGTGCCTGAACAAGGGGCGTCAAGCAGGACTCTGTCAAACCCACCCATTACCTGTGTGCAAAAAGTCAGTACAAAATAAAAATCTCTGCAGTCCATCTAATCTGCTGGTGTTTATCATTGATAGAATGCTCTTACCTTTGGGAACTGCCTGCCATCATAGTTGCACACCACTGTGTTTGTGACACCCAGACGGTGGATGTTGCCCACAACACTCTTCAATCTCTCTGCATTTGCATCATTGGCCACAATAACCCCTGTGTTTCTCATCAGCTGAGCTAAAGATAGAAACATTAAATAATAAAGCAGTAGTAATATGTTTTAGTATAATACAATAACATTAGAGGTGTCCGATATTATTGGCCCACAGGTATTAACAGGCAGATATTAGCATAAAAGTGTAATATCTGTTAATATCATCTGATTTTTTTTTTGGCCTCAAAACCAATAAAATAATGCCTGCATTAGACCCAAATAGTGCTTATGCGCTCCTGAAGTGTTTACCAGTGCACAGATGATGACCTCATCAAGCTCCATCTTGAAGCATACAAACAACCATGGATGGCTGCAGTGACAAACTTGCTCATTCTGTTTCAACATATTGTCTGTGGTTTGGAATGATTTTGAAGTGTCTCCTTTGGATATTAAAGTTGCAATTAGCAATGACTGCAAAGCGTCAGTTATGCGAGGTGGAACCAAGACTTCTTCCTTCAATACTTCCAATTTAATCTCCCACCTTAAGATGAATCATTCAGAGTGTTACGCAATATTTGTGCAGCAAAGCATTGAGAAGAAGCAACAGGGATGGGCGGCGTTGAAGCAAAAGACTCAGTTGACACTCAAAGTGTCCACCGAGAAAAAGCAGAAATGTAAATTGGGTGACCGTTTTTGTAATCAGTGTATTTTGGTAATTGGATTTTCTTTTTAAAAAACAAAAGAAAAATTAAACATTAATTTTCATGTTAAAATACAAGATTTACATTTCAATGCATTTTCCTTTTCAGTGGCAAGTCAGATATAAACCCAATTTAAGAATTTACCTTTTTTCTCTTATTAAAAAGACAATTAAAAATACATATATATTTCAGACTGTAGGTGAACTCAATTTACCTGTGGGATTTAAAGATAGTTGATTAAATTTAAATGTTCATATCAGAATGAGTAGTAAAGAAAGGAAATAAAAAGAACAAATATCTTAAAAGATTCAAAAGAGTCAGTTGACACGCAAAGTGTCCACCGAGAAAAAGCAGAAATGTGCCAAGGACCACCCCAGGGCAAAAGCTATCAATCGGAAAATCATCAAGTCTATTGCACTGGATAACCAGCCCGTTATGAAGGCCAGTCAGTCTTTTAGCCCTGTTCATTGGACTAATACTAAAGGAGGACTTTGTTTACTACTCTGGAAGGTCTGGACTGAAACATTGTGCCTTCCTTGTTCTTATTACACACTCCCTTAATGTTGCACATCTTTGTTGTTGCTCATGTAGAGCAGTGCTGATTGAGCCCAGTTTATAATTTCAATGATTGCATTAGCCCAAATAATGGGCTAGGGCAGACATGGGCAAACCATTCCCAAAGGGCCGGTGTGGCTGCAGGTTTTTGTTCCAACCAAGCAGCAGCACACCGGACATGATTCAGTTAATCAACTGGTCAAACTGTGAACTCTTGGTTGGGTGGAACAAAAACCTGCAGCCACACCGGCCCTTTTTGGAATAGTTTGCCCATGCCTGGGCTAGGGACAGAGGCTGCTTACACCTGAAAACTTTTCATTTTTCGTAGTTCACCTCAAGCCTGAAGTATTTTTGTAGCTCAAATGTGCAGTTTTCAAAATTGTGCAGTATAGTTGCCACATAGTAATTGACTCATATTTACGCATTCATTCAATTAAGGTGATTGAGTTTTAGTTAAAGACAGTTCACGAGACATCCTAAAACGCAGGCTCATTTAACAGAAAAAGAGTAGCCTGTCAGACCCCATGCCCCCATGCCATGCATATCCACATTGGTATTGGTTGATATCAGAATCAAAAATTGAGTGTTGGACAATATCTGCATATGGAATATCGAAAAAAGGCCTATATCGGACATCCCTAAATAAAATATGATGTAAAAATCTTACAAATGTTTTTGCCCTACAGTTCTGCATGCGATTAATAGTAATGAAGACTGCTGAGCTTACCTATATAGGTAGTCTTGCCTCCTGGAGCAGAGCTCATGTCCAAAACAAACTCCCCTTCCTGTGGAGAAAGCGCCATGACTGGCAGAAAGCTGGAGGCTCCTTGCAGCATGTAGTGACCAGCTAAATACTCTGGGGTTGCACCTGATTGAAACAAAGCAAGAATTAAAATACACCACAATCTGAGCCACAGAAAATCTGTTTAATGCTCATCAAGCACATTTAGGCTATCACCAAAGGGATTGATTGTGGACAAAAGAGGTGTTTTTTCTCTGAATAACGCATACAATATACACACACCAAAGATATACTGAAAGTAAAACCATTCCTACAAATAGGTCAATCATGAATGAATGGTTTCTTATTATTAAATTAATGAATGAAAGGTTATTAATGTCAAAACTTACCTATAGGTACAGAGGAGTCGTAGATGACCAAACCAACTTTAGACCATTTACCCAGAGGATCTAGGTTCACTCCTCTGTTGATCAAGGCCTGAACAAAGCAAGCAAAAGAATACCAAGTTTTAAATATAGACATTTAAAAGGAACCTTTACCTCCCTATAAAATACTTTGACAGACATAATGAAAACTAGAAGACTTAAGCTGAATTTATGAGACATATTCCACTGATTTTCTTTCTGTCCTCATACTTCATATTGACATGTAAAAGACATTTAATAGTCCACAGTCCTCTCCTTTCATTTCATTTACCTGTGCAAGGTCCCGTCTTCTTGTTTTCAAGGTATTTGTTCGAATAGTGACTGGTCTGTGAATTTCATTCGCTTCAAGAAATTCAACCAACTGTAAAATAGGAATATAAATACAGATGGCATTAATTTATTCACACAAATAATTATTTCAAAGCAGACCCCCAGACAGCCATTCTGCTACATCACAAAAACACATACCTCTGACAGAGGGAAGAGGTCTAGCAATTTCTGGATTAAGAAGGTGTTGTAGCTGTAATAAGTGCAGAGATCCTTCTTCAAAAGGGAGAGATAATCTGATCGGTCTTTTCCCTGCTCCCTTTTTGTTGAGAAGTTGCAGAGAACATCAACGTTGTCCTTAATTCTTTGATGAATAGTCTTCAGATCTAAAGGAAAGAGACCTACAAATGCAGATACCAAGACATGTGAGGAACCATTAATTACATTAGAAGAAAAAATAATGACAGAGAGGTATCTTACAGAAGATTGTCACTCACCCTCCTTCTCACTCTCCTCTGCTCCAGGAAGCCTAAATGTGTCCATTTCATCTATATTAGCTTGTACTGTGTCTTCCTCATCCATGTCTGCATCTGATGCTCTTGCACCTACATCATCATCATCTTCTTCATCATCATCATCTTCATCTTCATCAAGAGCGATAGTTTTTTTAAGCTTTTTCTCTTTTTTGGCTGCACGCTCAATAGGAAGCAGCTGCATGTGGAACAAAAACAGAGTGAATGGATTTCTTACATGCAAGTAATTTAGGTAGAAGCCTTTTTGTTTGTTTATAAATATATAAGCAGAGGTGTATAATCCCAGCTCCAAAAAGTCCAGCCATGTATTGGTTCTTCCTGTTCACTTCATATATGTGATTCCACTAAATATCCAGCTACCTGGATGAGGAGTTGTATGGTTGGAACAAATACATGGCAGGACTTTCACTTTTTGGACCTGGGATTACACACCTCTGTATATAAGTATCCGCATCTTGAATTTAAAGGCATGCATCAAAATGTAATGACAAACAATAGCAAACATATTCACATACTTCCTCCCCATCACTTTCTTCTTCTGCTTCTTCTTCACTGTCATCATCCTTTGTGCCATAATCATCAACCATTTCATCATCATCGTCGTCGTCACCGTCATCCTCCTCTTCTCCTTCAATTCCTAATTTTTCCATACATTTCTTTCCCTGGTCTTTTCCTTCCTTTTTCCGCAGTTGCTGTTCATGTTCTTCTTCCCCTTCATCTTCCTCCTCCCAGTGCTCATCACTGTCATCATCACTTTCAGGTTCATCAATTTTTCGCTTCCTCTTTGCTGGTGTCAACCATTTACTATTCTCATCAGTGAACCCTTTTAAATTAGATAATTGTATAATTAGAGGGGCACATCCTTTGTCAGTATATGTCAGATTTTTTGTTGTACAGTGGTACCTCTACTTACAAAATTAGTTTGTTCCAGAAGTGTTTTTGTACCGTGATTTTTTTCGGAAATAGTCACATTTTACATGTAAAAGGCCCCAAATACTACCCCTCAAACCCTTTAAAAATTATAAAAGTATACACATTTTGTATGAAATATGTGTTCAAAGTAAAAGAAAATGTAGATTTAGATATTAGATGTGATTTATTGGTCTCAGTGGGGAAATGTGTCTTCACTGACTGAACCATAAACATTAAAATGAACCAGACATGCGGGTCATTTTCATACCAGTGTGGTTGTTTTTAATCGCCACTTTCACCTTCAGCTGTGTTTGTTGACGGACGATTGATCGGGTGTAGATCGAAGGAAGATTGTCTTGGATTTTCTTCCTGGGGTGCGCGGGGCGTGCGGTTCATTGGGGCGGGCAATGCGACGGTGCATGGACATTTTTTTGGCGTGTTTTTTTCCCACGGGTTTGGGGGGGTTTGTGGTGTTTCGCCGGCATATCTTTTTTTTGTGCTGGTGGAGCGATGGCTGTCTCCTCCTTTTTTGTCGTCGCGTTTCACTTCTGTGGGTGGCGCGCTCGGCGCTCTGTGGAGCAGCGGTGGCTCTGTCCCTTACTTTTGTATGGTTAGAACTCTATGATGGAGAAGGGTCAAAGGCTCATGAAAAGCATCATGGGTAGCTCCCTCATAGCCAATGGGATGCTATGTACAGTACGTATATGACGTAGTTACGTACATTACATAATTACATACAGTAATGTGTATAGTATTTATGTCTCGGGGGTTTCGGTTTCCTTTCGTAAGTAGAATTTTCTTTCGTATTCAGAGAAATAAAATTGAGGTAATGGTTTTTTGTTACTTGGATTGCTTGTTATCTGAGTCTTTTGTAAGTAGAGGTACCACTGTATTTTTATTTAGTGTGCACCATACCAGGACATATCATCACTGAAACAGTGGTTTACCTTTTTTGGGCTGTTCCCCAGCAACATCTTTTGGTTTTTGGTTTCTTTTTGCAGCTCTGTAAATACAAAATGTGAATGAGAACCTTGTAAACATGGTAAACCCTCCCCCCCAATGTGATAAACAGATATCTTACCTTTTTTTAGCTCTGCTTGACAGTCGTTTTGGTCCAGTGTCCACTGCAAACATAAAACAACAATACCCAACTGGCTTTAATGTCGCTGTGACATTCTACTATGTACAAATACGTGTAGCTATATCTTTCTATATAAAAAGTTCAAATAAAGGGCATTATGATAACCTTCAGTAAAAAACTTGGCCAACTCAGTCTCTGCTCCCTGTTGTTTCTTGGCCTTTCTTCCTGGTCCTCGCTTCACCTTATTGGCAGGATCCAACTTTCTACCCATGACTGCCTGCTACACAGACACTGAAAAGCAAAAGAAGTGAGGAATTACAAAAAGCCCTTTTATTATAATAAAGTGTAGTCAATGAAGTTTGTAGAGACCACGGATAGAGGTGGTTTCAGACAATGTGCTATCTTGATGTGAGACACAACAACAGACGACTGAGAAACAGCAGTTTAGGAGGACTGTGGGATTAAAAAAAAACATTTGAATTTACATTCTATTCATTATGTGATTTATTATTACACATTAGTAAGTGGAAGTAAACTCATACCGTGTACATCTAATACCGAAACAAACCCCCGAAATGTATATATTACATACAGAGGTATTAGCTAATGTGATTGCATGATTAAATACTAACGTGACTTGCATTGAACAGTAATGACTGTGTTCTATAATTCAAAATAACAAAAAAACCTGGTAGATCAGTTTTTAAAGAACTTAATGAAAATATTAACTACTCGGCTGCCGATATGAAATGTACGTATATCGCCGGACAACGTCAGTTATACACATGGATAACATAATGAAAACCGTAACACTTTAGTTACTAACAACTTATCTTACAACTTAACTGCGTTCAAATATCATCATCTAGTGCAATCTCTGAAACAACTGTTCACACACTCACCAACTACGATGTTAGTTTTGATCCAAACACTGCAGTTCGAGATAAAAACTTCACACGTGAAATTTTCTACCACACGTTGTAGACGGTCATCCGGTGCAGGAAGATGACGACAGGTTTTACACAGGCGCGCGCCCATGGACAGATAAACAGAAAAGGCATCGTCAAAATACAAAAATAAAATAAACTGTGAACCAATATTACAGGTTAAATAATTTTTAAAAAGTATATATATATATATATATATATATATTCATTTCACTGTGGTTGAGAATTTAGTAAGCATTCTTAGTAAATCATAAAATGCTCGTGAACGCGCATTTTTTTTACATGACGTAATCACCTGCGACGTTCGACTTGAGTCCTAAAGGCAACATGGCTGCTTCAAATGGTAAGAAGCGTGGTCTTGAACATTTAGACGAATATGAACCCAAACCAGCTAAGCATCTCCGCAGTCTGCATGACCGCATGGCGGAGAGGCGGCTGGTTGTTATTCTGGAAGGAGCGTCGTTAGAAACAGTGAAGGTGAGACTTCTGTTTGTGTGCTATTGCTGTTGTTGTGATACATCTGCTACACGTAACTTCAATCGTATGTTTAAATAGGCACAACAATGGTAGGGTCAGCATCGTTTTTCATGTAATGCAATGCGAATCTTAATTATTTTCCAGGTTGGCAAATCTTTTGAGTTGTTGAACTGCGACCAACATAAGAATATGATCATCAAAAGTGGAAGAGATCCAGGACACATACGACCAGACATCACACATCAGGTACTCTGATTGTCATTAAATGTTGCCAGTTTTGTTCCAGGTTAATTTATATATGGCATGATTGTGATAAGTGGTTTATAAATAACCTGTATTTACTTCCAATTCCCAGTGTTTGCTGATGCTGATGGACAGTCCACTGAACAGAGCAGGCCTCTTACAGGTTTACATCCACACAGAGAAAAATGCTTTGATAGAGATTAACCCACAAACCCGCATCCCAAGAACCTTTCCTCGTTTTTGTGGCCTCATGGGTAACTACTTCTGATATTGTGTTTTTAGTTTGTCTTTGTTAATGTAATGTTGGTCTTTTTGTGTACTCTTATTTGATTAATTTCTCTCATCTTCTTCTGTTAGTCCAGTTGCTGCACAAGCTGAGTGTCAGAGCTGCTGATGGTCCTCAGAAGCTTCTTAGGATGATTAAAAACCCAGTGTCTGACCACCTCCCTCCAGGCTGTCCCCGCATTGGCACCTCTTTTTCTGCCGGAGAGGCTGTCTGTCCCCGGACAATAGTGCCAGAGGGACCAGCTGCTTTGGTGATTGGAGCATTTGCACATGGAGCGGTGAGAGATGGCTCTAGATGGTGGTTGTTTAACCATTCAGGGTTTACATATAATGTATAAAACAACTTTTTTTTTTTCAGGTGAATGTGGACTACACAGAGAAAACCGTGTCCATCAGTAACTACCCTCTGTCTGCTGCTCTGACCTGTGCCAAGATGTGCTCTGCTTTTGAGGAGGTGTGGGGTGTTTTGTGACGAAGAGTGGGTCAATTACTGAGGGTTTCCTGACATATACAGGACTATTTGGACATTTTTAAATGGACATGGAGTGAATGTTGTCAAAATAGTGCTTTCAGAGTATTTTTCACCAGTGATGCCATGTGGATTTAAGGCTGGTATTTTTGTATTTTATTACATATGTGTACTTCGATTTAATGGTGTTTGACCACCATTTGGCTTAAGCAAGTTTTCAACCCACTTTCCTTCTTCAAGCAATTGTTTGGTTGTTTTTTAATGTTGTCACTTGCACCAACTAAAAATCTACTGCAAATACATTAAAATATAACATTAAATGGGTAAGAGTCTGTGTTTACACTGGAAAATGGTAACCATGGAGGGTTTTGCTAAAGGTTTTCAGAGGAATAAGATATCACCTGGATTCCAATCTTCAATTTTAATTTTTATCAATTTATAAGTTGAACTTCATTCAGCTCATATTTGAATTTCAATATTCAGAATAAATAATCTATGTAGTCTAGTCAATCTATGGTATTTGGCCACCAAACCCACTACCAATTGCAACTGAATTTTTTTCTTCAGATCTGACATCAGAGGGTTCCCTAAAACCGCTTACTAAAATGCACCCAAATCTACCTTGGGCAAATATATAAAATTTGCATAAATCCAATATGGCCACCAAAATGTCTCAAAACACATTTTTGCCAGTCTAGTTAGTTCTAAACAAGATATTTTAGTGATGTAAAGCCTAAAACGTATTTACTGACCATGGACTAAACTTCTGGGAAAGACTGAAATGTATATAATATATTGCCTAATTTACATACATTCAATATGGCTGAAAGAACACAATTAAATTGGCCTATAAATCCTTCTGCTTATACACATTATATTCAGAAAATGTTTTTATGAAGAAAAAAGGCACATCTTAAATTTATCAATACACAGATCTTCAACATAAAAATTATTCTCTGTCATTAGAAATTACATTTGTGTTACACATGTAATAAAAATACAAATATTCCATGTTTACCAAAGACATGACAGCCATGGTATGTGTACCCATTATTTTTGGGGGAAAAGGCCATTATTTGTATGCATTATTTTAATAACCAAACTATTCATCACGTTTGAAGGTATAGTAGCAGCATGGTGGGTGAGCAGTTACCGCTCTTGCCTCAGCAGAAGATTCCCTGACCATACAGGCCTTTGTGTGTGTAGTTTACATGTTTCTCTCCCCATGTCTGGAAGGGTTTTATCCAGTATCACCCAAAAACATGTTTGCTAGGGTAGAATCCTTCAGCCAGGTGACTGACCAGGCCTAGTTCTAAATCTGGAGATGGGTGCCCAGACACTGCCCATTGCTCCCTACAGGTTACCCCATCAGAAGGCTTATGGTGAAAATGCAGAGGACAAATGTACAGTGTACAATGACAAAGTACTTTGTTCTTCTGCAATGAAATTAAATCTGTTCTGTGAATTTCAATTGAAAATATTAGTGCACTACAGTATTCAACCAGATCTATATATGTATGTACTCATTATCTGGAAAGGTTTATTACTACTACTGTGAGACAAACACAATAACAGACTGATATGCAACTTGACAACTACCAGTTTAAAAACACTGATTAATCATCCATTGAAGATTCATCTTTTTCTGTTGTTGCAACATTGGAGCACACTCCACAGCCTTCACCACATGCTGCAGAACAATCTAGGTCTGCCTTGTGACAGGAACATGTCATTGTTGAGCAGCCAGTTTTGCAGGAGCATCAGATGACTTCCAGTAAAACTTCCTGTAAGACCTTTAGTGCCACATCATTGTCTGTCATCACTGGACATAAGCATTGACTAGAACTAGACAATTTCCAACCCCAGCTCATGAGTGGCAGATCAGTGCCTTATCTTACCTCATTACTAATACTCCGAGCCTTTATTTATCCTTCTCATACCCTGCCATAGACAGTGGCAGACATATTTGATTCATGCAAAACAGCAAAGAAGTAATTTAAATTTCATATTTTTTTGAATTGGATCCCCATGCTCACTAAATACACTAGGTTTACCTAAAAAAATGTTTTCAGACATTTTGGCAGCCATATTGGATGTATGCAATTTAATAAAGAGGTGTATGAAAATAATTTTTTTTCCAAAATCTTTCCCCGTACCCAGTGAAGACATTTTTAACATCAAACCACTTGAATAACTGGTTTAGATTAAATTATATGTCTGAAATAGTGCATTTTTGGATATTTTGGAGGTCATATTGGACTTATACGTCATAAATGCAGATTAGGAAAGAAGCTTTTGGAAATTCATACTTGGAAAAAAAATATTCCTCATGCCCAATAGACATTTAGTGTTTAAAATCACTAAAATAAGTTGCTTAGGAATGGGTATATGGCCAAAAACATGCGTCTTCTGATAATTTGGTGGCCATATTGGATTTTTGCAAATGTCACACTTTTGCCCAATGTACATTTGAGTGCATTTTTACCATGTTGCTCCATTGACCTGTCTGGCCTGTAATTCAAAGAAAAAAATTCTGTTGCAATTAGTGGTAGGTTAAACCCCAAATTGACTAGACTAAGGTACAAGGCAGCTATAGCAGACGGAGCCTAATAGAATTGTATACTTTGCCAGATGAACTTGTGTGTGTGTGTGTGTGTGTATATATATATATATATATATATATATATATATATATATATATATATATATTAAGATCAAAGCATATTTTAATGTTAAAATACAGATGACACATAACATATGATGATACTTGACTCATTCACTTCTGAAAATTGCAGCTCAACATGTTGCCTACAACACAAAGAAATTGGGGAGGTAATAGTTTTCATTTTGAAGCAATATCAGAGTGAGACATACTTGCCACTAAAATGATCATCCCTGTATTCTGTGTGTACATAAACCATGTATTATCCATGTACATCACATATTCACTAAGTCAAGAGAAGATACGTGTCAATTAATATCTTAATATGGAAAATCCAGTGTCTTTAGTCTTTTTATGTAATGACATGTCTATTCAGTGTCAATAATTCATTTGTTGCATACACTTGAAATCCTGAAAAGGTCATCTGAAGAGAGGCAATAGTTTCTAGTAGAGGAGGAGGTTGGGTACGAAGCAGTTATAACAGATATATTGGTCATGCCTTGATGGCCAATGGAAGGTTTTTAGCAGGTCCACATGGATGCATACATTTGATGTGGTGTTCACCGAATTCCTCAGAAAAGTTGTCAACTCGTCTGATCCACGGCTGTTCATCGTACATACAGCAGACGAAATACTGCAGTTTTATTTCTGAGGGAATTTGCATGACCTTGGGTGTACATGCTTCATTGTTGGCATCTTGGATTTGTACCAAATCTGGAGGACTGTCCTACTCAGAGAGCTTAAAGGCTTTAATCTGAGTGAAGGAGACAGGTACAAAATGATGATACTGCAGAGTGCCTTTGATAGTCCTTGCTAACTGGAATCAAGGTTTGAGGTTTTCTTCATTGGCTGCAACTTCATCTCATGTGACATGAAAGAAGGAGATTCCAGGGATATTCTCGACACAGGATTCAAACATTACTTTAGAATCCAGAATATGACCTTCAGTAACACACTGCAAACTGGCCTTTGTGACATGATATCTGCTGAAAAATTATACTTACATTTTGGAATGTCGAGAAAAGCATAAAAATGTGCACAGTATGAACTGCAACTTAGCAATGCTGTGTACTGTCTGTGCACAAGGCCTATCTTTGTCAAAAAAGCTGTTGCCAAGTAAACTCTTATCATGTAACATCCTGCTGAGGAAGAAACAAATATGTGATATGGAATTTTATTTTTTTTACAAGTATTAATTGGATCATGAATTACGAAGGAAATGATGCAGCTTAACAATTTCTTGCATCAAAGAAACACAGACATGAAAGACAGAGAGCATGTTGACCATGTGGTAAGCATATAATGTGTGAAATGTGTTGAATTATGTGTACGGATGTACATACAATGTACAGGAGTAGGACATTTAGCTGTGGTAATGCACATTTCAAACTAACGCTGCTTCAAAATGAAAAATATCACCTCTCCAATTTCTTCATATGTTGTAGGCAATATGTTGGGCTACAATTTTCAGGAAAAGTTGTTGCAGGGTCATTTGTCCCAAATTGTCAATTTAAAGGTCAAAATATTGGTCAAAAGGTAATCAATATACTTTAATTGACCAGTGTCTGATTTTCAATCGGACACTGGTTGCCGAGATACAGCACTATGAAGTTTGACGACCACTGTGAAAAAGTGAAAAAACAAAAGAAGAAGTCACAGAAAAACATTGGGTTTTCTGGGTAGGATTTACCTATAAACCTATTTTCATTGAATTTGGAGGAAGTAGGGTTTAACTCTTTGTGTGATCTGACATGGAATGACCCCATGCCCCCCAGCTGCTATATGGAGTTTATGCATCATACTGTCCATGTGTTTGTGTGTCTGCTCAGTCAATAACCCACCTCAACCTGACCCAGCTGATCCACACTTCACTTTTCTTTGAATAGGATGGCGAGGAAGATAAAATATATTAAAAAGCTAATACTAAAACTAAACTAAAACTAAGCATTCAGAAAAAAAAACAATAACTAATAAAAACTAGCAAACCTGCTCAAAAAACAAATTAAAACTAACTGAATTGGAGAAAAAAGTCAAAAATAACTAAAACTAAACTATCATGAAAAATCCAAAACTACTTCACCCTGATCCACAGTTTCCATGTTTACATTCTGCTATTTTATTCATGTTGTGTTAACATTCACTCAGTGTTAAATATGTACATTGTACTCATTTGCAATACATTTTCTTTCCATTAAACAGAGTTTCCTTGTGGGATGGAACTCTCTCAGTTTTAAAAATGTTTATTTTCATGTCATGGGGTCAAAAATATAGAACACATTGTATTGACTGTCTATCGGAATGAATGTCTCACTTTAATCAGTGCCATATTTATATGGTGGTAGTGCTGCTTGCATGAACATCAGTTGGCAATATCTTCCCTGATAGTGTGAGAAACATAGGGACCCTGTACCACAATAGCAGCTGTGGCACCTGAGGCTGACCACTCTAAAATGCTGATATACTGTACAGTGTTCTATATCTATGTCATGGGGTTAGGATTTGTCCAACAGGTCACTGTGAATTGCACCACAATACAGGAAATTGCATCTAAGAATTAAATTTTTTCAGGGGGAGACCTCCTGACCCCCCTATGGTCTAGACATAAAAGACATAAAATAAATATTGAAAAATCACTTCTCGTGTTTTATTTTCAAAATTGACTGCTACGTCTTTAAACCCCTTAAATGTTTTTGGGTTCCTTGGAGATGAGAATGTGAACAACATTCTTCTTCTTATTGTTGTTGTTGTTATTGTTGTTAGACTGAAAGCTGTGTTTAAAGCAGTTGTACATGTTTATTGTACTTTTGATTTCAACAGAGGTCATCACACTACAGCCTATAGTTAAAGATGAAATCCATAAAAACACATTTATTGAAAAGGTACTTTAATTCAATGAATATGACGGCTCATGCAGTCAGTGAGATACAGATACATGTAATGCCAGTACAAAAATTGTCAGTGTTTTCATCATTTATATTAGCTCTTAGTTCACATAGAATATGTATTGTCAGTCACTTCAAAATACTGGTCAACAAAAAGTCCTGTTAGTCTTCAGAGGTGTCTCTTCAACATGGGTTTAATAAATGCTGCTGGGTGTTAGTGGTGCACCGCAGGTTTGTAGGACACAAATTAGGTTTGGCACAAATGGCTGTAATCAGGAAGGAGGGCTCCAAGGGCATGAATTCTCTGTACGGGTCAGAATCACAGTTAACCTGGAAGATAATAAATTGAAATAGAATGAGGGAGCAGTAGTTAGGACAACAGTGACAAGACAGGGAGAACGAGTACTGTACCTGAGAAAAAGATGTGAGAAACAAATGAGTATTTGAGAGTCCTGAGAGGGAAGTATCACTTGGGTGCTTCTTCAGACTCTGATGATAAGCCTGAGGAGAGGTGTGGATGAGCTCGCTGTTGTCATGACAGAACAAAAACATAAAGTGTAAAGATGGCTCCATACCTGCAGTGCTATCTGCAGTGCAGAATATTGCACCCACACCTCCTGCTGTTGTGCTGCCGAGAGAGAAAACGCTCCACCTCTGCCTGCTTTTTCTGTCACAGAGAAGTAGTGAGCCCACACACATTCCCCCACAGCGTGCACCGTCTTACTCCGAGTATGAACTACAACACCACAAAAACAGACATATATCACAGAAAATCTGAAAATGAAGTGAATAAATTAAAGTGTTTACATCTTATCAGAGATGGAAGAAGTGTTTGGAAAATAGTAAAAAAAAAAAAAATAATAATTATACCACACTGTGACAAACAAAAAGTACTTGAATTATAGATACTTTGATTATGTAAAAAGTTGTCATTGTGCAGTAAATTGATCCCTGTCAATATTTTACTATAACATGGTATATAGACAGATTAGTTATCACATTCTGAACACTGTCAAGTAAACTGTCAGTAACATTGCTTAATGAATTCATTATAATGATATCTTCAGATTGGTGGGATGTTTTAGGAAGTTAGGGAACATTTAGTCCTTGAGATGAGAATTAACAAAATGGACAAGTGTAATGATCTAATCTTGGACAAGGACCAAATCATGATAACTGAAAGACTGGATGAGAGCATCTCCAAACCTGCAGCTATAATGAAACACACAAAAACACAATATTAAACCTGTGGGATTGTTCACCAAATAATTCCAACCTATAAAGCAAGGCATCATATTCTAATGTGTGTAGAAGTCCAGTGTTATGACAACTGCCATAGCTTAAAAAAATAACTTAAAAAGATAACCTGATGAATTCATAAAAATGGGCCTGTTTTCAGCATGTATTTTCCAGCTAATGTAATGTGTTACTTATCTTAAGGAGAGGACAATGTTCTATAAAGGGACATTACATCCTAATTGTTATTGTTTAACTGTTGTATGCTAAAGATACTATGAAGAGAATGCCAGAAATGTATTTATAAGCTTATCTTACTGTCAGGCAGCAGCAGGTGGAGGATATCTTTAGCCAAAAGGAAACCCACGACACCATAATTCATGGCCCTGTTTCAGTAAAATAAAAAGAATTAGAGCATTCCCTGAGTTTCATCATGAGGGCAAAAAGACTTAACTGTGTCCTTGAACTCAGTGTTTACCTGGGATACGTGGGATGGAAAAGCGGAGGGACAAACATTCCCAGGGGAAAGACGAGCTCATTATCAAAGAGAAATGGTGTGACAGAGAGACTGAAGGACACAAGAGAAGACTGATACTTGTTTAGAAAATTACATTACCCATACCCTGAAACTACAAAAGAACACAGACACTTACATATCATTTACTGCGGCCTGCTCAGACAGATGTTTAAGTTGTCTTTTTTGCCACAGAGACAACAATTGGACATAGTTTGAGAAGAAGTTGTGGCTGCTGATGGTGACCTGAAATTATACAGGTTGAAAACACACTATATTAGTAGTGGTTTCTTTTTCCCCCCTTCCATTATTTTTGTATTGCCAGTGACTTGCATTTCAGTTAACCATGAGATAAATCTAAGACGCTAAGACGTGTCAGTGTGTGTGTTTAGGTGACTTTAATATTGTGTAATAAAGTGCAGTGTGTAAGACTCAATTGAATGCCCCTGCTTCACTTTTCCCTTTACTGGTTAAAAAAAAGCTAAAAGTCTTCACTGGAATTCTGGTATTTTGTGCCTAATGAGTGGACCCGCACTTTCTGTAGTTAGAAATATCTCATTAGGTAAAAATAAACAATTTCTTATGAAAACTTTTCAACATTCAGTTAATGCAATCGGTCTCATTAAATCTGAAAGAGTCCATTCTTGTTTCATGTACATTTGAACAAATTTAATGCAAAAAAGCAAAGGGCAAAAGGGTTTTGGACTTTTTAGTTCAGGAGATATTAATCCTAATCCACACTTCTGCCAGGAGCAGATGGGCAGTGAGCTGGCCACTCACTGCAGGCCCACCAACTGGAGGGTGTTGTGGTTGAGGGCCGAAACACCCAGTGAAGGTTGGACACCACCTGATGACATCTGCCTCTGGCCTAAAGCTACAGCTACCTGCTAAGGTAGCTGAGGAAAGCACCAACAAGTGTATTCATCAAGTAGGTGACAGCAATGTATGCAGATGAAAGTCCACCCTGAGCAAATGATGAAACAAATCAGTGCAACATGGTGAACTATGTAAAAACTATGAATAACTCATTCTCAAGTAACAGAAACAATATATACATTAATGAAAACATTATTGATATTATATTATACTTCTGCAAGTATCAATAAAGTAATGCTTTATTTATTTAGCACTTTTCAAACAAAGTTACAAACAAATTAACAAGATAAATACAGTATGAAAAAAATAAGTTTGATTTTACACTAAAAATAAATAAATAAATAAATAATAAATAAATCCAGACATTAAATCCATTGGCTATACATAGTTATTTTCAGATAATATACCTATTGTAATTAAAATCCTAAAAATGAAAGTGTCTAAAAGTGGGTTTTAAAATGACTCATACAAATCCCAGCTGATTCCAAAAGCTGAATTTCTTTAAGCAATTAGATCCTCCAAAATCCCTCTAAATCCTACACACTGGACTGTGGACTCCTATACCCAGAGAAAAGAAGTAGCTACATCAAATCAAGATCCTAGAATGTACACACCTTAGAAAAAAGCAGGTCAAGCTCCACTGCATTCATTTCTTCTTTGGTCCAAAGTTTGGGAATTATGGCCTGAACCTGTAGAATGAAAGGCCTTTATATAAAAGTGTCAACATAAGAACAAAAAAACCCCAGAACAATTCATAGCTGACTCATGTTACCTTTTTCATAACAAGGTTTAAAGACTTCTTATCTGTCCACTTTTGTTCATGAAGCTTTGACTTGAAAGAGGAGAAAATATTTTGGATTATCTCCTCTGCCTGTTGAGAAAAGATGGTATTAAAAGCTCCTCATTTCCTCAGTCTAAATTCTCAAATGGATTGATGATATAATGCCGTCATAATGTCTTGTCACCTCTGTACGTGCTGTCCTTTCACTGAGAAGGTGTGTGAGAACTGAATCAAATCCTCTTTCAGTCTCCATCACACAGCTTTTCCAACGAGGAACGACCTGGTGAAAATCCCCACATTGAAGAGATGACTCAAATGTTTTGTTTTTTGTTTGTTTGTTGTTGTTTTTAATTAAATAACTAATTGGTGATTCAGCCACTCATTATTACCCAGAGCCACTGACAAATCCCTTACTGTTTCAGAAAATCTGGAGTCAAGGGCAGGCATCAGGGTGTGCAACAGATTGAAGATCATGTAAGTATGAAGTGGACCACTGTCAAATGTGGCAGGAAAAGGTCAAGAAATAGAAAAACAAATGGTCTATGGATGGTTGACTATGGGATGTTTCATGTCACTTACAGTACCTGGCCCTCAGGTCATGTATGTTCAGCCATTTGCCAACAATACGGGACATTTGTATGATATATGGCAAATTATGCAGGAGGACATGATCATCTTCAGAAAGAGATAATGGATGGAAAGCAGCCTGCAGACAGCCCAGCCAGTCAATCAGGGGGGCCTGACTCTGTTGACATATTAAATGTAAGTAGAGATGTCATTACAGTGAATCTACTTCCAGTGTAAATGCTCAGCAACACCCCTGTTTCTGTACCCGCAGCTCTTTGATGGTCATGCGCTGATAAAGCTGCCCTTTTGACAGGCGGTAGTGCAGAGGTGCAGCAGCCACAGCGAGCTCAGATGACAGAGAGATAAACATGCCCACATGGATCATGGTGTTCTTGGACGAAGCCCCGAGAAGGTCCAGGTACCTCTGACACGATGCCAAGAACGGACGAAGTGTCTTAATATAAGAAAAGACAACATATGAGTTAAATTGAGGAATGTTCATCATAATAATATTTTGTATCACTAAATGACTGTCTTGAACCTCAGTTTTAACTTTAGATTTTTCTAGTTTGCTGTTCCATTCGATTGGGATCAGGAGATCTGGCTGATCAATCTGTTTACAGAGAAACTGAAGTTAAGCACTGTGATGAAGCCCTGTCTTTTTTTAATTTATTTTGTTTTGTTTTATCAGGACAATACTTTCAGTGTGGTTTTTGGAAACTGTGTTGGTGAACACTGGCCTGAATGTATCTTCTGTTTGTTCCATGGCTGATTTCCTTTGGGTCTTTGCCTACATAGAGATTGAAGAAGGGAAAGGTGGCGTAGTCTCTCATTAACAGGCCCAGGGTGGAGTTAAAATCAGACTGATTCCACTGACCTGACACTGCCCATCCTCCCAGCTGTGAATGCAGAAAAATAGAGATAAAAACAACACAAATAAAAAGAGAAAGTTACAAAAAAAAACAAAAAAAAACTGACAGATTCATAAAAATGTTGCTCTTTCAAATAATGTATTTATGTGTGAGGGGTTGTTAAATTGATGAATAAATAATGACTCTGTTGTCTTTAACCTACCCAGAGGAAGACTAGATACAAGCAGACTTTGCTATATGGCTTTATATTACAAGAACACATCTCACATTTTGAATGAGTGTGAGGAAAGGCTCTTCTCTAGCCGCCTCTATGGAGCTGACGTCCAAACAGGAATAGTAGAATTCTTTGGCCTTCTGCTCTGCTGAACCATCTGAGCCACCCTTGGATTCTGACAGACATAAACAAACAAAGCAATCATACACTCCAGCCTCTTTGTTCGCTTCTTCTTGTTAACTGGTCATTAATGTAAATATTTAATAGGCTGATCACCAGATAGCAACACAATGTATTTAGGCAGATACACATGGTCAAGGCCATCAGGTTAAGTTCAGACTGAACATGAAGGTGATTTAAGTGACTTTGAATGTTTGTTGTTTGTTGGTGCTGGGTGGCCTAGTCTGAATATTTTAGAAAGTGCTTATACATTGGTGTTGAATGTCAAGAACCATCTCTAGTGTTTACAGAGCATTGTCTGAAAAAGAGTGGCAGGAGAATGGACAGACTGGTTTGAGCTGATAACAGAAACAGTAACTCAAATAACAAGCACCAAGGTTTGCATTGGAGCATCTCTGAACACATGAAACTTGAAAGCTTCCTACCTAAGATCTCCCTGACATGCTGCAACAGTGCGGTTTTTCTGTCTTTTATTTTCTCCTCTCTCAGTCGTCTGTCTTTTCTCCTGTCACTTTGTCCCCTTTGGTTCTGTGGATGTCCATAGACACCCTGGCTTCTTTGTCTCCCCCTCCCCCAGTCAGATCCACATGAGAACAGGAAGTAGTCACAGGGTCGAGTGAAGGGATCCGCGTACATAGAGAGATGAGTCGAGGCCCACTGACAGGCTGGGGATAGACATGGAGCCGCTACAGGAAACAATGGGGCAAAAGTTAGATGAAGTGATGATATCAAAGAGCTGCATTGGTTTATCTTGCAGAAAGGATTACCAGCGTCTGCTTCCTTATTTCTTCCATTCCTACTTTGGAAATTTCGATGTGCAAAGTAAATTACTCCCACAATGACTGTGCATAAGCAGATCCCAACACAGAGGAGCAGTTGCTTTTTGTGGTGAGTCCAGACTGGTTTGGCCTCTTCACTGAACTGGCTTTGATCCTGGTGTTCGCTGTTGGACTCTGGCAGCTGTTGCTGAGGCAGAACACTGAGCTGGAGCTGGGATTGTTGTTGTGCCTGGTGGAGATTTTGGGTGTTTGAAGGCATTTGAGACAGAGGTTGAAGCTCAAGTTCCCTTACAGGTTCTGATGACGTTTGGACTGATAACTGAAGATAATGACTAAGTTAAACAAGTAACAATAATGCATAAAGGAAATGCATTTTGCATCAGTAATAATATGAAAACATTAATGTGCAGAGTTTTATGGTGATAGGTAACAGTGAACATGTGAAGAAAATGTGTTGCATCAAACTCATTGCTACAGGTTGTATGTGGGCATGTGAAGATAAAATAGTATGTGTTTATAGTAATCTCTGAGG
This sequence comes from Siphamia tubifer, assembly GCA_020466265.1. Classification (NCBI taxonomy): domain Eukaryota; kingdom Metazoa; phylum Chordata; class Actinopteri; order Kurtiformes; family Apogonidae; genus Siphamia; species Siphamia tubifer. The sequence goes on along the minus strand of CM035798.1, from coordinate 61,026,739 downwards.
AGGAAAACATTTCAAAAACTGCCTTTCACAAATATTTGAGGAACAAATTGCAGGGCTGTATGTCATACAAACATTTAATAATGAAAGTAATGTCATTTCAGATACTTTTAATGACATTCATCCTCTCCTCACTTATCCACAACAATGTTTTTCCTCAGACAAATAAAATGTTGCCGTTTTTATAATAATAACTCAAATTTATATAGCACTTTTTGGACACTCAAAGACGCTTAAATGCTTTATATATTTAAGTTTATATATTGAGTTTTCAATTTCAGATATATACTGAAGAATGACACTCAGCAGTTGGAAGTCATACAAGTAGAAACTCTGTTTTCAGATATTTTCAAACCAGTTGTTTTCAATGACAAGGAAGAAATACCATTACTAAGAACAGCAATCCAGATTCCTGTAATGGTATTTTTGATTAACTACAATAAATTGTGACTACACACCATGCATTGTCACTACTAGTTTCACACAGTTCAACTGCAGATATGTTCACATTATACATATATCAATCCACACACAAGTTTGGGGTGTAACTGTGTTCAGAACATCACATTCATTTCAGTACCAAAACACCACAGAAAGAATTAATGGTGGTTTTTGGTGTGACAGATGTATCTGTTACATCTTCCATATACATCTCATCATTAACCATTTGTAATAAATTAAATTAATTCATGAATCCTAACAAAGAATATAATTTTTTGGACATTTCAGGATGCAGATTTTATCCAACAGCTTAAATGCACAACATAACTTCCTCAGAATGTATACAGTAACTGTGGCCCATTGTTTAGTAAATTCCATTTTAAGCCTCGAACAACAGCATCCATTTTATTTTAGTTATTTGACAAGCTCCTACCTCAAGCTCTGTTGGAGTTTCAGTCATTATCATATAGATGTGTCCCTCTGCACTTCTCTGTTCTGTTGCATCCTCTGGCTTTTACTTTTGTTGTCTGACACATGTACACAGTCTCCTCCTGCTTTTCTTCCGTCAAACAGCTGTCATCTCAGCTCTCTATCTCTTTCCATCACTCACTTCTCTCCTCATCTGACACTGATAAAAAACAACTCTACAGCCTACGTCTTAGTCTCCTCTCCAGATAATCAAGCAAAGACTATAGTTGTATTCTGGGACATTTAGGAGGATGTTTTGTGGTTTGTGGATCAGATACAAACTTTCCAGAGACTCCAGCTCTGAGACTCACAATCCATCATGTTTACAGGATTAAAAGTCTAAGAGGATGAAGCTGGGGTTGATAAGTTTAAAACCAAGGACATGGCTTTTTTATATTTTGTTGAATAAGGGCAAACACTTCCTGGAAAGTAAACACTGTTAGATGCACACGTACACAAGGCAGTCGTCATTATCAGTGCAACACATGGCTGTTAACAACTGATAGAGCAGCTCTGCGTCCCTTAGGTCATGTAACAGGGTAGCACATCATTGAAAGACCGGGAGGCAACATTTCATTGAGGTCACATGGAGGCAGGCTAAAAACAGAAAATAACACAAACAAATGTAACAGAAATTCTGATACTATTTGTATACATTTTAAACATTTCATTTGTTGTGTTCAAGTCTATATAACTGTATCACTATTTGAATAATAATAAAAAAAAAAGAAAGATACGGACAACATTTTTGGGCATTTTTTAAATGTATTTATTTATTTATCTTTTGATACAGCCAAAGAGGATGGGGTGGGGCTACGTATTGTTTAAGACATATACACATTCACACATATTAAACAGTAATTTATAAAAAAGTTATATGAAAAGACAAGGCATCCGCATTTAATACAATGGACAAAACACAAGATAACACAGGATAAATGCATGAGTGAAGGCATCATCATGTTCACAGAATCACATGGTGATAAAGTTAGGGCCACGAAACCAGAGAAATTGGTGCAAAAATACAAAGAAGACATAATACTAGAGGAAATGCCGCCACCACATACATAGCTAACATGCAATGCTGAGTCAATATTGCCTTTGTTTTGTTAGTAATTCTGGTTTAACTGTACCAGGCTCAATGCAAGCACAAGTAACAACAGTTTTCTTATACAGGAATTCATTTCTGTGGCTGCAAACAAAAAGGCTCAATGCAGAAAGGAACAATGGGATTAAAAAACACAGTGGAGAAGGCACATCGCCAGGTTAAAAATAAAAACCACATAGTTGTAAGCAATTATCAATGAAGTACAGTACAGTAAGATAAGAATAGTGTATAACCAACATGAGCAGACTAAATTACAAAACATGAGTAATGGAACAGAATAGTGGTATTTACTGTAACAATAGAATAAATCAAAGCAAATCAAAATACCGGCCTCAAAAACAAACAAAAAAAGATAATAAAAAATTACAAGTGTCTCAAAACAATGACTTACTATGTTTGTAATGAACCTAAATAAATCTCCCCAAAAGATTTCAAATAAGTGGTCTCTATGTATAGCAACTACCTAAAGCTCAGCGCTAAAGCCTCTACTGTCTGAACAGGTCATTTTTGTACTTGTATATATGAAGAAGCCTTACTGAGAAAAATGGTCCATAAATTATATTATTTAAAGCCAGAGACTCCGAGAGAAAGTCACAACTATTATGGTCCTAGATGTGTCAGTCTGTAATGTGCAGGAGATTTAGAGTCAAACTGACACTGAAAGGGTTTTTCCACTTCACTACAAACTGTGCAAGGGTAACATAATAGGTCCTGTTTTCAGCCACGCAGCTGAAATTTACAGCTACATTTTGTGTGTGTGTATGTATATATGAGTGAACCGAATCTGTGCTTGTTAAATCTGTGCTTGACTGTTTTGTTCACGATTTGCACCCAAAAAGCATGCATCTAAAAATACTTTTAAATCAGCTCAAAGCTATTGTTTGAGAGGTAATGTCCAACTCTTGTTCTAATCTTGCCCGTACAGCAATGACTCGGTAAAAAGAGCAACAAGACAATTTTATACATGCCTCTTAATGATTAAATTCACATCACAGAAGAGCAACATTCACCATTTTGTTTTTGCAGTCAAGTTATAGCCCTAGATGACTTTAAAATACTATCAGAGTTGATTGGCTGATACACAACATTTTCTAGGAAGTAAAGCGTCAGCCATGCTCACAGGCACAATTACTGTCATGGTGTTGAATGTTTGTTATATCAGCTACCAACAGCCAATTAGAGAGGTGAAATCTAATGAATGGTCAGATAGATGGTTCCTGATACCACCCATGCAACAGTTAGAATGGTAAATAGAGCAGTCAGTAATGAAAGAGATCTCTCAGTACATGGTGCTACAAACTATATAGACACTGATGAAGAAAGGCAACTTGATATTCATCAGACTGCTCTTTTGACCAAACCTTTCTTGTGCAAGTTATGCTGAACATTTTAGTGTAAACATATAGTTGGCACAGAAAAAGTTGATTCTAGCACACAGAGAAGGCTAGAACAGAGATTTGAGAATAATGATTGGGGGAATGAAATATTTCAATGCAGTACATTACCTCTGCACTGAAGTGGAGTGAACAATGATTTGGGAAGGGGGATACTACACCATGTCTGCATGCAAACAGACCTTTTCACACAATGCATTCACACTCACACCTGCGCACACATAAAGCCCTATTGCAAAGGCAAAACGGCAACTCAATAGATCCTGTGCTTTTGAATTTGGTTCATAGTTAAGCTGAGTGGCAGGTGCTTCTACCAATCACTGCGCAGCCTGCTTGGCTCGTTGGGTGTGGCACTTCATACACAGGATCTTACCATCCAATGGATAGCAGCCATTTTCATCTGCTTCTATGGAGAGTGGGCGAGCACAATCCTACAACACAAAGTAAAAAAAAAAAAAGAAAAAAAACACTTCAGATTTTCATTACATTTTCTATTTAAACATGAACTGAAACCCCATTTTCTATGCAAAAGTCGAATAGCAAATTAATTCCTTTTTACCTATAGTATTTTTCAATACACCAAAGACATGTTTAGGGCATGCAATGGTTAAGCTACGATTACGTTTCGTCTGGCTTGCAGTGCCAGACAAACAGGAAGTAGTACGCTGTGTGATGTCACGTCCTGTACGGTCCACTTTAGCAACCCGTACCTGCATACATTAAACCCGTAAACATGGGTCGGCTTTTAAGGGCTTTATTTTTGGCTAAAACACACACTGTCAATGCTGGTCAGTGACATTTGTGGCCAGATATAAAGCTCCTTCAAAATAAAAGCAGCCACCTGTTGATCAACCACAGATCTGCAGTTTCATCCATGAATCTGCTTTTATTTTGTCACCTCTGTGTCCGCTACCTGCCCGCATTTCCTTTAACTTTTTTTGGTATTTGTTCATCCTAATTTTGGTTCCTACACCTTTAAAGGGGACATATCATGCAAAATGCACTTTTTAATGTTTGCACAACACAAATATGTGTTGTCTGTGTGTGAGGAGACCCCTTACATTATGGGAAAAAAACATCCACTCTCCTTTTCTTCCGATCTATTTCTTGCTGGAGGGGGATGAAAACACTGTGTTTTGGATATTCTATGCTTCACACGTCGCATGCTTAAATTCATTTGAATACCCCACCCCATCCCACCAGCTCAGCTAACCCCACCTACTGGTCACAGCCACCTCTAGTTGGATTCAGAGATGCACCATGATTCTCTATCCCCGGTGTGCATTCGGTGCATTGGGGTTTGAGCATTGGTCAATGTACGTCCAGGTCCGCAGCTGGTCTGACCTGGGTTGATTGGATAGGCTGGTCCGTGGGTGTCATGGCTCATCGGCCAGCCCTGGTCCAGATGAACCAGACACGAACACACACAGGCGATGTTAACAGCCCAGGACCTGAAGGCACCAGGGCTGTAAAACTCAGCACTCAGTCCACTTTGAACTTTCCAACTTATTTTATTTCATCAGTGTCTTTGCCTCTTTTTCAGGTTCCATTTCTTTCTCGTCTATCGGTCAAATGTGGAAGAGAAGGGCGGAGTCAGCTGTGGCTCATTTGCATGAAAGCATGAGGTACTAAAGCCAAGCGTTTTGAAAAGGCCCGTTTCCCCAGCTTGAACAGGTTGCTGTATCACTTCACCAATGTGGTATTTTGACCAAGGCATGCCACAGACAGGTCATTGAGACACCAGGGAACTGTCTTAACTTGTGAAAAATGGGCATGATACTGTATGTCCCCATTAAGTAATATAAAAAAAGACCAGCTTCCCACCCATGCCATCTTCCCACAAGCATGCCATGTAGTGTAGTTTCAGTCTTACCTCACAACGGTAACACTTGAGGTGGAAGTTTTTGTCTAGAGCCACCACTCTGACCGTCTCCTCACTGCCTGGTGCTGGAATAATGGGTTCATTACAGCTCACACACAATGGAGAGAAACGCCTGAGAAAAAAAAAAGAAATGCTGTTTAGTTGGCTGGCTGCTCAGTGATATGCTTACATATTTATGGAACACTGATAACAGGGTATTCTAATCAATTCATCAATTCATAATTCAAATTAACGTGTTGTACCTTGTCATATCCTATTTTCATCAAACTGAACTGTTTCATTAGCAGTTTAACAACAAGAATGTTTTGTGCTTCTGTCCCCTAGAGTCATGATTGCAGAGTAGAGAAATAAATTTTCGTTGGAAATGAAAAAGGAATGCAACATTTTGGTCACAATAATCACTGAGGAATATCTAGTCAGTAGCCACCTGTGATAATCCTGCACACAATAGGGGTTGTTGTTGTCATCGGTGATGAAGGGCGCCCCCTCAAGTATGCAAGAGCAGGTGCTGCATCGGAAACAATGGGCATGGAAACATTGGCCCACTGCCTTCAGTACACGGTCAGTGATCCTCTCTCCACATCTGGAACACACTGCCAGGGAATTCTGACAAGGAACACAAGGAGAATGTATTTAACTAAAATGGTGAGTCTAAATTATGATTACTATAAGCACAATAGGTGGTAGAAGTATCTGAGACATCTTATTCATCGTGCCCATGTTATTCTAGAATTTGTTTGATATAGATCATATATGCAGAGTGAAGAATTCTGACAGCAGTTGTGAGCATGTCGTCTCACCATATAGCAGTCTTCACACTGAGGAGAGCCATCTCTGTCATAGAACTGCATCCCCTGCAGGGGGCGATGGCAGCTCATGCAACAGAAGCAATTGGAGTGGAAGAGCTTGTCCATGGCTCTCACTGCTGGTTGAGTACGGGACAGAGCTTCACCGCACTTCCCACAAACCTCTGAGATTTGGAGAGGGGGAAAAGGGTTTTATAAAAGCAATAAAAACAGATTATTCTCATTCCAATATCCCATAATTTAGTGGAAAAAGTGGAACTTTGTTTAGTGAACCTCAGATGCTTACAAGGTCATTTATGCTAGGAAGTGAACCACAACAGTAAACAACAGAATACTGAATAAAATAAATAAAATTACACACACACAAACTTTCTATATTTCCACAAAAAACAGTCATTAAAATGTGGAAAAAACACAGCATAAAATAACTATGTCTACGTAGCCTTAAGTGTACAATGTTAAAAAAATAACCTGTGTAACACATATAATCCAGCTGTATGCATCTTTTGACTATTTCTTTTGTGTGGTATTAAGATTAGGGATGTAGTCAAACATCAGTGTAGGCTGATGTCATGCACCAATGGCATTGACATATGTTTATTTGATGTGTTTTATTAGAGAGAGTGAATTGAGGCTTAGTAAAAGACGGTGTGAAAACAGTTCAAAGAAAAATCTGTACTGGCATTGCAACTTGTTTACTTTACAGACTGGTATTGACCTACAAGTTTACAGTCAACAAATACCTACCATAATTTCCGGTCTATAAGCTGCTACTTTTTTTCACACGCTGTGAACCCACAGCTCAAACAATGAGGTGGCTAATTAATGTTTTCATGAGTTAACTATTGTTCCAGCTGTTGAAGAAGGAAATAGAGCTGCTGCCCTAGGGCTGCACGATTCTGGAAAAAATGTGTATCATGGTTTTCTTGATTAAAATTGATATCATGATTCTCTGCACAATTTTTTTAAACAAAGTTACATTTTTATTGAACTGAAATCCAAAATTTGTATACTTGCAGTTTGCATAACAAAATATTTAACTATTGAAATATCATTTAACTATTGTTGAACTATTAGTTTAGCCATTCATTAATTAAATGTAATATCATTATATATTGATAGATAAGATTATCATTATCAGTAAGCTTAGTTGATAATTATTGCAGTTTGGCTATATAATAACTTCAAAATGACATTGAGTATCATTTATCTAATATTTTGATCTTTTTTTTTAAATGCGACATGCACTACCGTGTAATAAATGGGGCCATGTCTTTAGTGATGTGATAAGCGATTGTTGCAGTTTTTTTCCTTTTTGCCTGCTGGAGCTGGGCGGATAGGTTGTCGCGTTGTGTATAGTGTCCGTTATGGATGTTTCGTACTGTTTCTTCATACTGGTGTTTGAGGTGACTAAATAGGTTGGTCGTATTGCCCTGCTTTGCTGCTACTGGAACAGAACACAGAGATTAAAGCAAAAAAAATTAATAAAAAATAAAAAAAATAAAAAAATCCTGAGCCTGAAATTTTTAGATCCATGCAACTATACATATATATATATATATATATATATATATATATATATATATATATATATATATATATATATATATATATATATATATATATATATATATATATATATATATATATATATATATATATATATATATATATATATATATATATATATATATATATATATATATATATATATACACACACACACACACACACACACACACATACATATATATTAAGGATCAACCAATACAGGTTTTTTTAAATGGGAGATACCGATTTTTTCCATTACCCATGGCCGATATGGACTGCTGATTTCCTAAAGCCAATATTTGGGGCCGAAATGGGTTAAAAAAATAAATAAATAAAAATTTAAAAAATAGAAAAAGCACTGAGAGTGCAGTCCAGGGTTTTCATTCATTTTTCTCATGCAGACCTCGCCTATCTCCTCACTCACTCATGCTGTTGTGCATCGAAAATAAGTACGTCCTTCTGCCTGCCGCTGAATCACGTGACATGTAGATCCATTCATGATTGGTTTAGGGAGAAAGCCTGCTGCTCCGCACAATCACTGATGTGCAGGTGCATTTATGATTGGTTGAGTGGGGAAGCAACAACAGTGAACTTTATGGAAGCAGAGGGAAACTTAAGTGTTATGCGGTTCATGGTGGAAAAAAAAAACAAACACAGAAAAACGGTCTCTCATCAAAAAGCATGTAGGTGTGAACCAAGATCACGTTTTTTTAAACGATATATCATGCAGCTCTATGCTGCACGTAAACTTGGCATCACTGAATTGCTGTTGGAGACGGCAGCATGAAGCCTGGGTGTGGCTTATAATCACATGTGGCCAATAGTTCAAAAAGTATGGTCATTGAGATGTAAAATCCATGGATCTACATCAATATAAAATGTGTATTGTCCATGGATGACTGTATGAATTTAATGGCTGAAGAATATTTCTTTTCCTGCGTTTAGATGGCTACATGTGATTTTTGTGCTTGTACCTGTAGGAGGTGAGGTAATGACAGGTGCATGTGTGTCCATGTCTTTGATGAAATCCTTGGTCATTCTCTCCAGTTCTTCTACTTCTTTCATATTCAGAGGAACACCCCCACCTGGTATAGACACTGGTCCAGGTGGTGAAGGCTGCATGTATATACAAACACACACAAAACCATTGGACCTACATCCATACATTATTTATAGAGTTTTGTACAGCATGCTTTGCAGAACATTTCATTATTCACAACTGAGCAGTTGGTCTCTGAAAACGCTCAGTTTGTTGGCTATGAACTAAGTTTTTTGTATTTTGTGTTATTTACCTTTTATTTAAAGATTGTATTTTAGTAACTCAAAAAAGCTGAAATGTACCGTTGATGCAGGGGGAGTTTTCATTGGCTGGTTAAAAGATGAGGCAGGAGGTGTCATCGTCTTGGGTTGTGGAGGAGGAGGCACAGCAGCAGGAGGGTTTAGGTTTGCATTTGCCTGACTGCCAAATGGAGAGCTCTTTATGTGATTGGAAGGTGGGGCAGTGGCCATTTTGTTTGGAGGAGTGGAAGGTGGAGGGGGAGCTGCAAGAGGTGGAGGGAACGAACCGGTGGCTGAAGGAGGGGAAGGTTTATGAGCACTGCTGATTGGGGTTTGGTTCTGGTTCAGGTTCTGGTTCAGTTTCTGTGCCAAAGATGCCGATGAAGTTGTGGGTTTCCCTGCAAAACCGGATTTAGGAGCCACAGCTGGAGCCTTGGCAAAAGGCTGAGCAGCAGAGTTTGGTGCAGAATTGTGATTGGCTTGTCTGTTTGTTCTAGCTTTGAGTTCTTCTGCCCAGGGTGCAGGAGGCGGACGGTCTCCCATCTCTGGAGGTGGCAGGAAGGAGAGGGCTGGTTTTGGAGCTGTTGGGGGAGGAGCTGCAGGTTTGGGTGCTGGTGCTGAAGAATACTGGCTTGGTAACTATGGAGACATAAGAACCAAACATATATTGTTTAGAAACTTTAAAATAAAGAAATAAAAACGTAAGTGTGAATTCACAATGACACAAGTCTGGAGAAACATTTCGAATTTTCAGCACCATAAAATATTTACCACTGACCATAATTCAAAAGGAAAAACTTAGTATTATCTACCGTTTACATTACAAAATAAAATGCTGCAAGGAAGTATTTTTATTATATTGAACAAGGTACTTTGATTAAAATAAACATTGGAAGAGTTCCACAGTCTGTGCTTATCAGAGGTGCTTCGTCTTTCTGACATTCATTTGGCAGATTTGAGCCAACATTATTCCACCCTGATCCAGTACCTCCCAGTTGGATAAAAACACTCTCCATTTATGGCCCTCTCACTAGGTCTCTGGCAGCATACTCTGGTTTCATCACAGTCTCATGCACTCCACTCAGTTCTGTGTGCATCACTCTCTCTGCAAGCGTTTCCTCTCTTGGTGTGAATCACCAGATACCTCACTTTGTTTTCTCTTTCAGTCTGAAGTGCTGTGTGTGCAGTTCACTTATCATTGAGCTTTCAACCTGAGCAGATGAGCACAGACTAATGAATCAAACCTGGCATCTTTCCAAACTATTGGAACTGACCGACCTTTTACGTTTTTTCATTTCTGTGTGTGACTCATTCTCTTCTCCTACGTTTACCTTCCTATGAGTCAATGTCTGCTGTCATTTCACCTGTCGCCTTTAGCTCTCGAGAGTACCGATGTCTTTGTAATCATGTCCTGGAGTGTTTGTAACAGTATATTTCCAATTTTTCAGCTCCGTACCTTTGGGTTGAAAGGTCCTCTGGTCTCCATCTCAGACAGCAAGTCAGTCAGAGAGTCAAGCTGTATATCAAAGCTTGTCTGCTTCTCCATCAGTCTCTGGTGGAGAAAGATATGAGAAGCATGAGAACATTGGATTTAATACAGGCATTAAAATACATTTAAAATACATTTAAAAGAACAAAAAAACAGCATTTTCTTTCTCTCCGTGGACTCACTGTTGTTTTCCAACATCACTCACTGTCATCACTTACTATTCTATAACTCAATGTATGCACATGCAACAGAGAGGAAGAGACATGCACACAAACTGGCTTCATTTGGTATAAAGACTGTTATGACTCACCTGTGGGTTTCCAGCAGCACTGGGGACACTGGTGCCAGAAACAGGGAGTGGTGGAGGAGGTGGGGGAGGAGGGGGAGAGGGACAGGTGGGCACACAGGCAATCTCCTCAGGGGGAGCAGGGAGGGGCAGGTCATCTGCCACTGGTGGAGGAGCAGGGAAGGCGGGAGCAGGGGCATCAGATGCAGGGGGTGTGATTTGGCATTCGGGGGGAGGGGCTGGTAAATCCTCATCCAATGGAGGAGGAGGGGGAGGTGGGAAGTCTGACAAAAATGAGGATGGTTGAGTTATTAAAACTTGTGACAAAGCTTTCTTTGTTATCAGTTTGTATTATAAGTCAGTCAAACTTCAGTGTCAATCTTTACAAAGTAAAAGTTTATAGTAAAAAAAACAACAACAAACAAAAAAAACTGAAGAATAGAAAGAATGTAGCCTCTGGAAAGATTATTCAGATTTTTCCAATTTGAAAATAATATAATGATGCCAGTGTGAAGCTGTATTCGGCCTGAAGTGAAGCAAACAACTTTAATCATGGTTTTACAATTTTATTTATCCAAAATAATGAGACACAGAAGATATGAAACCAACCTGTTGATTTCATATCATAAGAGACAAAATGCAAAAAATTGTAGATAACTATATAATAGAACCAGGAGAAGTACAAGCAACTTATGTTCGTAAAGGCTTTTACTACAACAGACTAACTGTCCCAACACATACCCTCTGGACTGTTGCCATTTTTATTCACTTGGAACTCTATGATTTACCTTCTGTGAAGCATAAAAAAGTGGAAATCTGGAGAAAAGCTAAACTATAGGATGACAGAGTAAGGCCTGAAAATATATGTTTGTTGTATAAAGAGTAGAGCTAGTAACTCTTAGGTACTGTGCATTAGCTACCTTTGCTATATAGATATTCCACAATGTCTTCTAAGTATCATTAGAGTGAGTCACTACCAGTCTCCCATGGCATTGAAAACTAACACTGATGGTGACTTGGGAATGAAACTGGTAAGAAACAACTTTTAGAGTAAAATAACAAATCAAAGCACTGTGTTGTAGAATGTGGTGCTGAACTTGCCATGTTTCTTCTGCATTGACGAGTTTGAATATGAAGCTTATGGAAGTATAGCATTATGTTTCCCAAAGTTCATTGTAAACAACAGAACCTATGACAGCTCTGATATTATTTGGACAGTTCCAAACAGATCTAAACTACAGCTGTCTAAAAAAATAGCAAAGATGGCGGAGCTATAATGTGAACTATTGCCTGAAGAAGCATTTGAAGAATATCAAACAGCATTTGTCCCTCTGACACAGTGTCCACGTCCATGCTTTAGGGGGGGGGGGGGTACACAATTGCATAAATGTATGTACACAATGAGTGTCACACTTTATGATGCAATACTAAACCGATACTTTTGGTGATCATGGGATAGTTCCTATTTGTAGATTGAAATACTAGTACTATGTGCAGTGTAACCCCTTCAAGGGACAATATTACAAAACAGTCCAAACTATCTAGTATCCATACTTAAGTAAGTAATGCAAGACTAAATTTGGCTTTCTGTTTGGTCTGAACACGGCTTTGAATTTAACAGGCCACTTGTTATGTGTAAGTCTCTTTATATATATTTTACTTGGTAAGATTGTCTTACTGGATTCATACATGTATACATTTATATATTTTTGCTCTATGTGATGAACTAAAGTAAAGTCACCCTTAAATACAAAGCAGGAAATACCCACCCAGCAATTCCCATATAGCTCCAATAGGCAGGGATTAGAGGAACATTTATTTGAAAGTGAAATCTTTTGTATGAATATCTGCATGCTCTTGGAAAATAAGCAGCAGGGGACAGGAAAGGGGAAGGATGTCTCTCTACGGATAGAACTTCAAATGTGTAAGACACTGTAGTAGCAGTAAAATAATTACCATCACACATTGATGTGGGTGGTGGAGGCAGATCTCCCACTCGACCAATCACAGCTGTGCTGGCTGGGGTTGGTGATGGAGCTGAAGGAGGCGTCTGGCTTTTGGGTCGCGGTGGTGCCACTGAGGCAAACTTCTTTGGCTGGTTGTAAAAGGATGGTGTGGTAACTTTGAAGTTTAGCGAGGATGTCACCATAAATGGCTTGCTGCTACTAGAGTCCTCCATCTTGTATGTTTATCTGAAGGTAAATACAAGAAACATTGGGTACAACAATTATGCATAGGGCAGGAAAACATGAAGTCTAATGTGAGTCAGCTGTTTAGAGACAAACTTAAAACACTGGCTGTAGATGAGTTCTAACAACTGTAGACATCCAACACACACACAGGCATGCACGCAAGCAAGCACGTACACACAGCAGGATGAGGCCCACATTAATCAGCTGACAAAAGTCAAAGGGCTTGCATTCTTTAGCAGTGTAAGCATGCCAGATATTTTTGCTGGTGAATTAGTCGTGATGACACACCAACAAAACATTTGGCCTGCAACTTCAAACTACACACTAACTATTACCAGGTGCTGAGTGTATATCACAGTATAACAAGGTTTCATATGCTCAAATAGGCATGGCTTCATTTTTTAGATGCATTTTAAAAGAGAAGACCATGATAAGTAAATAAATAAATAAATAAATAAATAAATAATCCTAAATTAATCTCAGTATTAAGAGCTGTGAGAGATGCAGGAATAACAACAGCTGTAACAAATGTGGTCATAGTTTGAATTAACATGTTGTTTTTGCTACTTTACATTTTCTGGACTATGTCTTTCAAAGTATATTAAAAAAGCCAAGTGACCTCTGCGTGCATATATGTGCTTCAGTTTTAGAACTGAAAAATTTGAGTGTTAACCTTTACCTTTTGGAGTATTTATGCATTTTGGGCCACGGGCCAGACAGGCGGGAATAGATTATTGATATGACCAATACTTTTTCAGCAATTGGTTGTTTTTCAAATTAGAGGTTTACAGGTGGCCCACGGATGACTCCATTCACAGCTACAAACTGGAGGAGGGGGGGGTTGCATCTGCATGAACTGAACCACCATGATGGGAGAGCAGAGAGTCCAGCTGTGGTCACATCCTAACAAGGTAGGTCTGATTATTATTAGTTCTTACTATGGCCCGTTCCACTCTGCTGGTCCACAGTCAGACCTGGCCTCCTGGACTGGAGTTTAGCAGATCCAGATGGCAGTAAGTTACAATAAACCGTCATGTTCAATCCTGTGTAAGTCTTATGCTGCCTTGACAGACTGTTCTGCTCAGACTCCAATCAGATAGACTGGAATTCTGCAGATCCATACACAGATCAGTAGTGACTTGCATTAAACTGTCAAGTGCAGTCCTGTGTAAAAGTCTATGGTTCACATTGATCTTAATACAATACAGTACATTCAATTTCTTCCTTATCTGTGTTACACCACTAAGCTTCTCAAGTCTTCAAGTAATGATTTCTGTGTGATGACTTATCATGTTGTCCAAAAAAAATCTGATAAATAGAAATAATTAACTCTGCCGATTGTTACATACATAGTACTGTTAAAGTGCAACAGTCACACAGCATAAGCACTGTAAAGTCTGCAATCTAGAGTCCCTGAATCCCTTTAAACAGACGTGTTCTAGAGAAAAGTGTGTGAACATTTCCACAGGACGTAAGCATAGTACAGACAGAGGGACACCTACAAAAGTCAAAACCAATTTTCAATATTTAACTCCTAGTTGTTTATAGTGATATCAAACATGGTGATACCAAGATTCACAAGAGAGACTGTGAGCGAGCTCTTTGAGCCAGGGACGATAGGAACTATCATAACAGTTTTGTGCAAGGTGCGTCATATAGAGGGTTTGCTCAAATATTTACCTCACACATAGTGGTGAACAAATGTTGATGTTACTTAAGTGTCACTACGGAGATTCCTCACAAAGTTGGAGCACATTTCCCCAAAGACCACAAACCCCGCCTGCACATGACCTTTACTGAAAAGCACGGCTGTTTCTTTTTTCGACCCCCATAAAACACACAAACATGAACAGATCTGTACACACATAGGCCATGTCACCTTTTCTCCAACTAACTTTAAAACTATTCTTGCCTGAAGCGCCGAAACACTTCAATACACCTACTACTGTAATAATAATGCTTAGAGGTGATTAAACTTTAAGTGTCAGGACCATTTAAGAGACTGTAAAAGATAATTTTTGCTGATTAACTGCATAATAAGGTAAGTTGCAGGTGGTACAAATTCCTCAAATAGATGACATTTTCTGGTGAACCCACAATATGTAATAATCATCTCTTTATTGTTTAACCATTAGCTTCATATTTCATAGCTTGTGGCATTCATTGCCCTGATAAAAGTTACATAGCATTAGTGACTCCCTATAGTCTATAATTACTTCTAAGAAGATCCTGGACCCATTTCTGAAATAATTACGTGCAAAAAAACATGCAATAAACTGTATAACTGTATATGTATAATCTGCATACATGTAATATAAATGATGTGTGTACAGGTTTATGTACGAGTATCTCCCCTATCCAACCTGTGGCATGCATGACCAGCATATACACAGCTGTAAATAGTATTTATAGCTTTTTTTAATTTGTCTTTATTTTTGATTTTTCTCTTTTTTTGCTCCTGTGTGCTTTGTTTGTTGCTCCACTATTGCTGCTGTAAATGTGGAATTTCCCCTTGTGGGACTAATAAAGAACTATCTTGTCTTATGGTTTGGAGCCATCTATAATTACACAGTACCTCAGTACCTTCATTTAGTATTTTCTGTTCTAAACACCCCTTTAAATCATTGGGTTAATATTTACAGACATAGTTTCCTGCTCTCTGAAAAGGGAAACCATATTGTTGTAAGACACCATTATTGGTTATATGGTCTCTACATAATGAAAACAGTATTAGAAGCACACCTAAAACATTACCAGTAACATTTCAATACAGTAGAACTCTGATAGCTTTGTATACAATATAATGCTTAGTTTTTATTTCATTTTCCTCCAGCAGTTAAACAATTCTCTAGGCTTGAAGTTCAAATGTGGTTGGAAATATTGACCAGTTCTCAGTTTCAGGTTTTTGCATGGAACAGAAAACAGCATGAATAAGGAATGATCAAGTATGACATAGCTTTAGTGTATTTGGGGTTAAAATCCAGCACAAGCTTGATCAACCACAATGAGTGTATCATCCTCATTCCATTTTTGTTGGGACACACAGGCAAAGCTTCAAGTTCTGACAAGAGGAATACATCTGCAGAGCTAATAAAAGTATAGCCTATCTGCTGCTCCTACAGTAAATAACCAGCTTTCAGAAGGCTGTATGGATGTTTCCCTTCTGCTTTTTCAAACAGCTTCATTCAATATAAGATTTATGATTTCTTTTATTGTTTCAACTATAGGTGTTAACTATTACAGCATACTGTATGATCTCATAGTAGTTGGTAAATCATCATGGATCACAGACAAAGATAAGCTTTGGGTACATATTAAGCACATACAGTACTAACTCAGTCTTTTTTTTTTTTTTTTTTTTTTTTTTTACAGCTGTATATTTTCATCCTTATTTTAACTTTGTGGGTATTACAATGTGTATCTAGTATTTAAAACCTATGAAAAATATTTTCATAATTTGCCAGTGCCCGGGGAAAGAGGGGTAGCAACTGATGACTCACCTAGTACAGCATTACTAAGTGATCACTCAGAACAGTGATGGCATACAAAGCACAACTAGCTTTAAATATAATTCATGTTTGCCATATGAAAAAGCAGACATATCATCCTATATATGATTAAATACTGATTATTTGACACTATAATAACTCAGATCATTTCTGCATGAGTCAGTTAGCCAACATGATGAAGGAGACATACTACTTTGTCAATGATATTTATCCATTTTGTTCCAATGGAAAATGAAATACACTGGAAGGAGAGAAAGGGCTTTTATATACTAGAGACTACTTATTAATATCACCTCACAGCATACTTTAGGAACAATGGACTGCTGTTAAATTAAACAATGTGCAAGGTAAGTATTCTAGACCAAATTTGTGAATCCACAATGGCTTTCAAAGAGTGCTTGTCAAAGGCTGGTGTCGACTGTGATTTAATCTTTCCCTAAGCATGCTTTAGTTACCTTGCCTCTAATAGACAATATGCGTCAGTCCTCTCAATTATTAAACAGTAATGATAACTTGTGGTCAGGTTTCATCTGTTCCCTAATACAGTCCTGGGGGATTTCGTAAGGTAAGACCAGCTCCACACTCAGTGCTCTCCTACTGCAAATCTATCAAGAAACCTGATCCTTCAGATGAGAGACCCTCGGCTGAGGAGGGGATTTGGCTCTACAACTCAATGACATCAGCTTCTCTACTTTTTGTTCGATCTAATCAGTCTTCCTTTCTACATGTTGCTGCTTCTTTTCTCTTTTGTCATTTTTCAATTAAATAAGAGTAACTTGATTAGCTGTCTGAAGTTCTACATTACTTTCACAATGTCACTTACAGATTTATGTCTTAAGGCAGACCATAAACATTTTTATGTTTCATTCTTGCACTCTTCTTAACTCCTCATTCATCTCTCCCACCACTTGAACTGAATGACATCACTTGAGGCTGCATTTAATCATTTCTGCTTTACAGCTACAGTGGAGAATGGTGTCACGTGGCTGCCTGAAAAGGCCCCAGAAAAATTCATATTCTACACTCAAAGTTGCAGAAACTTCACATGGCTGCATGCACGACTTTTACAGGGTAGGAAATTGAAATCACTTGAAATCAACTCTTCAAGTGGTATTCAGTTCATCTTATCACAAACTAATTTACACATGGAATGGAGGATGTTTACTATACACCTAACTACCTGTGTTATAAAATAAAGCAAGGTTTTTGTGCTTATTGCCAAGCTTGCAGAATCACATGCCTCCACATTTATGATTATGCATGCATAAATATATGAAGCAAATGCACAAAAGTCAACGAAGCCCTCTAGTGGCATCCCTTAAGCTATGTTTTTTGTCTCTGTTAATAGTTTCACATGCACACATCGTCTTCTGTAAAGGCACTGAGCTGCAGCACTTATTAAGGTGGAGTTTAAAACACTTTAAACTGTTTTAACTCAGCAGTGGTTTATTGCATTGTGGTTACAGTGTAACTAAATTGGGTTTATATAGGCCTACAATGCTACTGCCTTTAAAAGGTCAAATAAGGAAGTGTTACAGCATGGCAAGTCATGTGGCGCTTCTTTGCCTTTTCCACTCAAAAGCAAAATGCTCTGGTAGCTACAGTAGATATTCAGGTAGCGATACTATCTTTATTGTCATACTTTAACCACATAAATTATATTTAGAGATGGTAATTTTCATTCCATAAACAACAGGGCTGTTAAGGTAGAAATAGTGATCAAAATAAGCAATAGGCTCACTACTATATAGGTTTCTACTTACACATCATAAAACAAAGAAAAATACAAGTTACATTTGCAACAGTTATAAACCTTGGACTACAGATAACTTGAAATTCTGATACTAATCTTTCCATGTATGGCCACTCATTGTATCACTATATTTCTGATGAAATTCTCTATTGTTCTGATGTTAATAGCACACCCAGTTTCTGGGAAAGCGTGTCTGTCTAGGCCGAGGGTCACCATTGTGGTGACAAACAACCCTTTTGAGTCCAATCTTACGGGTCACTGGACATTCATTGAGCACTCGTGTTGTTCTCCCTCTCGGACTGCTGTTAAATGAATGATTAAATAGGTGAGATTTAAAAACTGGTAATAGCATCAACCAGTATTCTTTGTCAGGCTCTCCCCCAGATCGTCCTGGTTGCACTGAAATATCTTTATGTGCGGGAAAGAAAAGTCACAAGATGGGGAGAGACAAAATCAAAGGCATGCAGTTATTAGAGGCAAAGTGATGCTCTAAAATAGCTTCTGTCCTGACTCATGGGAGCTACAATTAAGATTCCTTGTCACCCAGTCACAGAGGGTAACATAGAGCCATTCATATATCATCTTCCTTCATAACTACATCTTCGTTTGTCTCAGGCATCAATGACCACAACCTCAAGCTTTTAAAACAGCAAGTCCACACTAACCTCAGGCTAACCCATGCCAGAGTATTCTCACTACAAGTTATTCCTGAACACAGGTTTCTGTAGCCTTGGGGTGAGGCTCCTTTATGTCTAGGTGACAAAATAGCATATTAAAAATGTACAGGACTTAGAGGATGTTATTACTGGACTTTCAGAATTTGCAAGTTCTAAAAATCTTTTAACTAAAAATGGCATGTATACTCTGTAATCTCCCAACATCCCTCATTGATGCCACAAGCTGTGCCATATAACCTCTCCTCATAAATGTATTAAAGGGCTAGCCCATGTTTGTGAAGACTACTACATTTATATGTGCTATAACTAGATAGGGCTCCTTAAAATTATAATGGCTAATTCAGTATGGTACAAAGGAAAAATCAATTAGTTCATCCACCGGATTTCCATTCTCCTAACAAAACAGCCACCCACTTTGGAAACCCGTTAGTACCGATGCAGAAGCCAAATGTATTAGGAGCAGAAATACAGTCGATTAAAAGGACAGCTAGGTTAATTATACACTAACCTCCATCATTAGAAATTAGGACACAGTAACACAGTGTGACAGCCGAGGTTTTTCGCAGATGTAGGGCAGCAAAATTCTATATTTTGTTAGTTGGGTACCTAGCTAAAAGAAATCAGTGTTCGTTGTTAATAGTCTTTTTAGCTGTCGGAATGCACTCGATATACACGGCATTTAAATAACACACCACTAGCATGTCTTCGTGTTGTATTTTCTGTTGTTGTTGTTTCACATATTAACTGGTTGATAAATGACAATAACTACTCACGTGTAAAAGCAAGCACGACCAGTCGCCTTATATGATGAACGTTTACCTCCGTTTTTTCTCAGTTGACGTTAATGTTAGCTCGGTTCGGACCGCTCGCACACACCCCTGGTGATACAGGCTACGGTCATTTGTGGTGGAACGGATAACGCCGCCCTTTCTGCCCTACTTCATACGCCAAAGCAGCCGGCGTCTCTTCACTGTGCTGTCATTTAGCCAAATATCCAGCTATTATCTTCAGTACATTGCAGCCGTACAAGTTACATTGCTAGCTACTTAGCTTAGTCAACTTTTTAGCTGGACTTCCTGTTGTAGCTTCCGCATAGCACGTTCCTTATCCTCAGTCATCAGCTAGCTAATGTTCAGCAACTTCAGGGCAGATTGTTCACTTGGACCAAATGTTGTTCAGCTGTTAATTCAACCAAAGACCCTTCATCAAACTGTATCACTGAGCCACAGACTAAACACATTAACATATATGCTACTATAACATGTTACAGTTCACATTCGATGCAGTCTCACTTATATACCTCTCAGAAGTGTTAAAATATCCCTCATCAAGAAGTAACGTCTGTTCTCTGTCTGGTAGTTTGCACTGGCACTGACAAAAACCTTACCTTATTAGGTAACCTGTAGCAGTCTGCCCTAACAATTATGATCTGCTTCCTTATAACCTCAGTTAAAATTACTCACTCTGTTAATACAGCTGCAGTGTGGATCTCCCTTTCACTTCCCCCTTTTCTTTTTGGTGTTCTTTATCCAAAGTTGAGTAAGACTTTTCTGAATAATGTAATGGTAACTTCTCTTTCTCTCTCCAGCTAGATTAAGACCCTCCCCCTGTACTGCTTTTCAGTCTGGAAAAGGAATGACACCATCCTTCCAAACAAGTTCTTTCTCGTTTGACTTTGGCTTAGGACTTGTATATTACAATGTAAACAGCATCTCTCTCTCTCTCTCTCCTCTCTCTCTCTCTCTCTCTCTCTCTCTCTCTCTCTCTCTCTCTCTCTCTCTCTCTCTCTCTCTCTCTCTCTCTCTCTCTCTCTCCTCTCTCTCTCTCTCTCTTTCTCTCTCTCTCTCTCTCTCTCTCTCTCTCTCTCTCTCTCTCTCTCTCATCTCTCTCTCTCTCTCTCTCACCCTGTTGTGTGTGTGTGTGTGTGTGTGTGTGTTCACAAATTGTCCAGTCAGACCCCTCCTCCCTCTCCTTTGCTCCCCTTTCTCTGTGGATTCTTACAGCATTCTTCATTCAATGACATCAACCCTGTTGCCTCTCCTTGTAAGGTCAGACTGAGGGAATGAGGGAGCAAGAGGGAGGGAGAGATAATGGGGCTGGCGGCTTGATTAGATACAGACTCTAAAAGCGGTCAGGGGTAAGGAGGTAGAATGGCTGAAAAAAAGTGCGTTTGGAAAGGGTTGAAGTGTGTAATAGGTTTGACTGTGTATGAACTTATTTATGTTCAGGACAAATGACTAGTTTTAGGTTTTTCTTGCCTCAACAAGCAGAGCTAGTGATGCTATCGGAAGGGCATTCAGCTGCTTGTGTTCCTGACCTCCTTCAAACTAAGGCAGACAATATGCAAAACAGTGTGCATCTCCATACATCACATACACACATGATTAAATAGTCGGTATATTTTATTGCTCTTTCTCACATCTAACTGTTGTTTATCCTGCCAAAAAAATGAACGTCATCCACCTGGTGTTAAATTGCACCTCCCATCCTGCACACTGACCACTATGACCTAATGTATCTTGCATATCTCCTCTCCACACATACTGTACTTAATCACAACACATGTAGCCCACACCTTTAAGTCTTGTCACACTTTCAGGTGTAAAATTGCTGACGTACAATTAGATTTCTCAGTCCTAGCACATGCATTTCTCTCTAATACCAAATTAATTTGTATTACATTTACATGTTTGTTCTTGAAGTATATAGAATGTATTCAAACGTGCAAATGAAATGAGATATTCATTTGGTGTGGATCACATTAATTAAGTTGAGTATTTAAAATCTATATTTATTCAGCATTTTTTAAATGTCAAGCAGCAAACATTTATAATAACTACATTCACTACCAAATATATTTGTATTTTGTCTTTCATCAATGTGAGGCAAAGTAGCCTGTTAATAGTATTGCTTTTATTTATAATGTGAGCAATATATGGCATTAATATGATATACTGTACTATGATTTATTGTCATCAAATATCGATCACCTTATAGTGCATACTTTAGTATACATTAGTTGAGACATACTGAGTTTTGCAATCACAGGTTCATACGCAACACCTCATTCATTAGTAGTTGTGTAACCTGCACCACCTGATTCATATCTGTGAACTACAGGGAGTGGTCATTTGGTACTTTGATAGCCTATTGTCCAAAAAGGAATTTTTTCCAGTCTCTCCTCACTTCCACTGGGAAAAAAATGTGTTGAATTTCCATTCAGATCTTTCCACAGCAACTCAAGAAAAAATGTGGCAACATTCACACTGGCAAGCTCTTGGTTGCCTGTTATACTCATGCATGAAGAGGTTGAAGTTTGTTTGAGGTTCCAAATTCCAGTCTGCTTATTTGTTTGACCAGTGAGGGGAGCAAGGAAGCTAAAGTGACACATGTTTTATGCTCTTCTGCCCCTGTCTGCACAGCTGCAAAAATGGGTGGTGCCATGGTGACAGAAGTTTCGGAAGTTTGGATCAGGCAGGAAGAAGACAGCTCCAGGGTCCAGTCAGTCTCGAGGTAAGACCAAAGAAAAAAAACAGGAGGCTGTCCATATCAGAGCCAGACAGGCTGGAATGTAGCCAAACCTGGGAAGGAACAGACCTCCCCCCCAAAGTGCCATATTTCTCTTTTCCTCTCTCTCTAAGTTTCTTTCATGCAGATTTATTTCCTGTGCACACATACACACACCTCTTCCCTCCTGATCCCTCCATTTCTCAGTATGCTCTCCACACGGTGCACTTTTATTCCTCTTCCTATCTTTCTTTCCGCCCCTCCCTCTCCACCTCCCACTGCTAATGTGAGTCATACCTGCTCATATAGTTGCTGTTCAGAATGTGTTCAGTTCTGATCTGTATACATTTTTCCCCAAAAAGAATGTGATTTGACTTGAATGCTTTGTAAACATCTTACCTTTTAAATAGATTGTGTTGCTAAGCCAAATTAGTAAATGTAATTTTTTTAAATTTAATATTCATTTGGGGAATATGCTTGTTCAGTGCACTAAGTTTATAATATAAATTAATGTAGTCAGATCTGTGTCTGAAATTAGGTTGCAGCTGAGATGACATCGCTCCAAAAATGGAAACCATTTAGATATTAAGTCAAGATTCCTTGCATACATAAGTCAGGATGAGAAACCTCATACTTGTGACAGAACATGGTCTCTTTACTCAGCACCCAGAGGAAAAGTCTATTTGCTGCCAAACTGGCTTGCTTACAAAGCTGGCGTTAGACTGCAGTGCTTCATAGACCCCAGCAGGTGTCACACTGAAACACATTACTGTGCTCTACACAGCTCAGACTATTGCCCTAAGGGAAGAAGATTCACCTAGAATCTCTGACAGCAAGCAAATCCAAATCAGTTGCAGATGAGATGAAAGACAGGATGGTGTGCGAAGTGGAAACCCACAGATACTAACATGATTCTAAAGGAGACTGATAGGGTTGTTCAGGGGAGTGGACGTCAGAGGAGTAGGCTGGATACAGAAGCATCTCAGAGGATAAACAGTGTAGCAGTGGTGGTCTAGACGAGGAGGGTTGAAGGCAAAGGGAATGTAGGGTAATTGCAGGAGAGGAGGAAAGAGAACTGTAAATAATAGAGGAGAGTTGGGAACTCCTCAAATGCAAAATTTTGCCGCGTGGAGGAATACATTCAAAGCAGAGACCCACCACCCACGCACAAAAATACAACACCCTGGAAATACGTGCATAAAGAATGTAAGCTGAAATAGTTTATTGCTAGCCCAGAGGATCAGCTACAGGAACCATATTACCCACAGGCTAAAACAATGCTAATTACATCACCAAGATCATTAGAGAATTGTTATCAAAGACTGCCTCTTGTTTAACATTTATACCTCATCTTTGCCCCCTCCCACCTTTTACACTCTCCTCAAAAACAAGCCACACCACATTTCCCAACCATCTCCCGCCTCATCTTCTTTTCTCCTCCTCCCCTCCTTGTGTTGACTTCCCACTAACTTCTCCATTCCCACTCACATATTTTCTCTTCTTCTTTATGTATGAAACCCAATGCTTTCTGGTTGTCAGAAACCACCCCTGTCCCTTCCATCTCAAGACACACACACACTTTCTATATCTAAATAACTTGGTGGCTCCTCAGAGACTGAAGCATCACATGTGGTTCCAGTTAACACATCACTCAGTTAAGCAGTTAGAGTTAACAATGTCCAGGATTAAAAAAAAAAAGGTAAAGACAAAGTGGGCAACAATAGGAAAGAATGGAACCAAGAAGAGTTGGAAATACCTTGCCAAGATTAAAGAAATGGATAGAGTACCTTTCAGAGTGACTTTGAAAATGGGCATTTCCATTCATGTGCAGAACATCTTTGGAGTGCCTAAATGAGACAGTTTTTAATCTTTTATTCAATATCGATGAAGTGCAACGTACAAAACAGCCAGGAGGTAATAGACAAATAGTCAGTGGATGGCTGTGGCTCAGTTGGTAGAGTGGGTCACCCAATGACCGAGAGGTTAGTGGTTCGTGTCCCAGCTCTGGCTGTTCACATGCCAAAGTGTCCTTGGGCAAGACACTGAACCCTAACTTAGGCCCCCAGTAGGACTGACCTTAGAAACCTACTGGTGTATGAGTGTGTGGTTGAGGCTAGTGTAAAGCACTTTGAGCACCATGAGGGTGGGAAATCGCTATATAAGCGTAGTCCAGTTAGTGACAGATACATGAAAATCACTGATTAGAGGAATGAGCTGTTCATGTCCTTTAGATAATATTAAACAGGAACAGCTGCTTATAAATTTAGTGCTTAATCATCAGTGCGGGTAAGTAAACAAGAAAGAAATTGACAGTAACATTGAAGAAGTCATGTGTGTTGTGTGTTGCGAGCCGGTTCATGTGATTTCGCATGCTTTATGTGTGAAACTTAGAAAGGAGTGGACAGTGACAGCAAGAAGCAGTTATCTTCGTGAAAGGACCATGAATCACCAGAGATTACTGTTCTGAATTTGTTCCCTCTGTGTTTGACCTTGTCTTGCATTCTTGGCCCACATTATAGATCACCACATTGTCACAGGTGCACTGTATAGGTATGTGTGTTGTATTTACCCTCTCTGTATACAGTATAGAAAGTGATTTTGTCTGTACAAAGGGTCAAGGTGCCACTGAAGGATGTGTAACGAAAATGAGAGCTGAATACTACACTGTCATTGCATTGACAGGAAAAGGCAGGTGAAGCAGGATAGATAGAGATTAACTGAGGATTTTAGCAAGAAGCATGAATTGCCGTGATGTGGTGAAAAGAGAGAGACTGGCGGTGGCATTATAGCGATTTTCAGTCATTGACTGACATAGAATGATGTGAAGATGAGGGAGGACTAAAGAAACTGAGAGGGAGGCAGGGATGAGGGCAGTAGAAGCAGTCTGTCTTAGCTGAAATTACACATATTTTTTCTTGGTTCAGCAGCACCAAGCAAGGCTGACCCCTGCAGAAGCCTGTAGCCTTGTCTCCACTGCCCCAATGGGAAACCAACTGAGGAAGCTAACACACATCTATATATAAACCCACAGTAAAGGGATTGGCTGAATTAAGCATGGTTTATGACTTGGTAAGTTTAATTTCTACTTTAAACTCACATCTATGCCATAATGTCTTTTAATTTTTTTTCTTTTTTTGCCCCAGCCATTATGATATGACAATCATGATGATATGATATGCAAATTTTTATTTCACACAGCATCATCTCCACACCTCTCCTTCTCATGACTCAACTGTTATTTGCTTTCCGTCCATCTCTCCATCCATCTGCCCATGCCTTTTTCTTCCTGTCCTTCCATCTGTCCTACTCCCTCTCTCTCTTCTTTCTTGAGTCAATGTAAATTCAACAAAATATGAGTGACCACACACGCAAGTCTTCCCCTTATCACACAGACATGCACACAAATCCCCTTTCACTGTCCAGACTGTGTCTGCGTCATTTTCTGGGCAAACACTTATAGAGACAGCCCACATAAATTTGTAATCACCACAGAGGTGGGTGGACAGGGGGCTGCCCAGAGACAGAAAAGAGGAGAGTTAGAAATATGACAAAATACGGTAAAACAGAGCAGAGAAAAGGTTGATATGAAAACTGCAAAGGAGACAGTAGAATTTATAGGCGTGGTGGCATTAAAGATGTATAGATACCAGTCAAAAAATCAGATAAGAAGGAGGGGTGTGGATGACACAGCCACTGCCGTTATTGTTTTTCAACCCAGGTAAAGAATATTGGAGGAAAAATACAAAAATGACTGGGGAAAGAAGATCTGGGGGTGTAACTCAAGTGATGAGAAAAAAAATCCAGGTGCAGAAATGACTGAGGGGCGTCTCAACCCAGAAAGACGACAGAGAAAGAGGTGGAGATTCAACAGCCGCTTCACTGTGAAGGAAACCCTCTGGTGTTTTTTGTGATTGTTTAGTATTGGCATATGTGCGTACATGTTTTTGAGCGATCAGTGATGGAGGGAGAGGGGCTGGGGAAGCAGATGGAGGAGAGTGATGGAGAGGGGAGAGGCGCGAGGAAACCGCTGCAGTGCATTGTTAAGCTGAGCGCACACAGGAGAGGGAGACAGAGAGAGAAAACCCCCATTTTAGCACAACAATATTACAGCAGTGCAGAGATATCTCCAACAATGGCAGTCTGACACTTAGCACTGTGCTATTGATCTTTTAGTGGCAGGTCACTACACACACTATCAATCCAAATGTTGTTTTAACCCCTGATTAAATGTTTTTCTTCATGTTTATTTCACACAGCAATTGTGAGTCTTAATATACTAAATTGTTTAAATAAAGGTAATTTAAGTCATATAAAATAGTAATTTATATCTGATATTCCAGATATATCATAAATTATAACACTGGCAGTGGTATATATCATTAAAACGTACAAATAAAATACATTTTAAATAATTGTAATGATGCCTCACATCTTTATTTAGTCCTAATCTATTTCCCTCAGGCATACTGACTTACTAACCGGATCTCTTCTAAGACACTGCACCGGAGAGAGTGAGAGGGATGGAAAAGAGAGACAGAGAGAGAGAGGAAGAGGGACTGAGAGTGATCGAGCAAGCGCAGGAGAGAGAGAGAGAGAGAGAGAGAGAGAGAGAGAGAGAGAGAGAAAGGGAGAGCACAGGAGAGCAAGAAAAAGAAGCAATAGCAGAGAGAAAGAGAGAGTCGCAGGAGGAAGAGGGAGAATGCACGGTGTCTGGGTAACACTTCCACGCTTGTATCCAGGGCCTTTGTGAATACACCATGGGATGCATCGGCTCTAGGAGACTGAGTAAGCCCCATGTCTCTTCTTCCTTTCTCATTGCGGGCTAGTGACGATGGGGTGGGGAGGGTGGGTGGGGGATTGTGTTGTAAAGGACAGGGGTCCTGTAGGAGCCAGGGTTTGCATCGTAGAGGACTGCCTTTGCATATTTCTGTATATATGCCTGTATTAGCTGTTTGCCATTCTCACAGTGCAGCATTTAGGCAAGCTGGAGACGCATGACCACTGTGGCTATACACACACACACAGTGTACAGGCAAGATGTCAGAGACGATATGTGTTAAAATGTGCTACTGTGTGTGTGGTTGCATCCCCCCACCTCTCTACTCCCCTTCCTCCCTCCTCCTATGCCTTGATTTATGATGCTGTTTGGCAGTATATGTATGTGTGTGAGTAGGAGGCAGGGAGGGATGGAGGAGAGAGGCGGGAGAGGGAAATGCTGTGATAGTGCTTATTTATAGGGCGGCATGGTCAGGAGAATGAGAGGAATACAGAGAAAAGAATAATGCCATTGTCAGGGATGTTTGCACAGTTTGTTATTATTTGCATGAACAATAGAGATAGAGGGGGATAAAGAAATGAACAGCAGAGAAGGAATTTCAGTGCAGGCAGGGAGAAGGAGATGGATGGATGGCGATGGAGGAAGCAGGAGAGGGAGGGGCGAATACGTGCAGTGAGGGTGTGTGGGATTGATGGGAGTTTTCAGGTGAAGACCCTCCTTGATAAACCCACACATGACATGTCAGGCAAATTAACATAAGTACTGCTGGTGGGTATGAAAAGATTTGCTTTAGATATACAATATTTATTTGTGTGAAAATGTTGTAAACATATTGTACTGCATATTGTGCCTTTAGCATGTTGAACATACAAATAAAACACAGACTTTATTTGTTGTTGAATACTAATGAACCACTTAACGCATCTGGGTTTTAAACATGTTGATAGCAAACCATTATTTTGAACACTTATTCAGTAACACTTTAACTGAAGTTTAGTGTAATGAATGTTAAAACCAGGCCACAGACAATCTCTCTACTACTTTTGGCTTGGATTGTAAATTCTTGATGAAGTTGATTTTAAAAATATCTCTAATTTTACATGCCATAGAAAGAGTACTACATGACACAGATAGGGAGCAGGTGTGAGCTGAATACAGCAAAAACAGTGTTACAGCATCTCAGGTCAGCTGGATTTCAGACAGTATTTGTCACATTGAGAAGTGGGAGTAGTAAGAGAACAGGGTCTCAATCCCTCTCTGTCAACACTTGGGTCATTACAAGAGAGACTTATGTGTCCAGACACTCAAGCTAGTGGAAATCATATGAATGCAAATTAATACAGATTTTGGAGAGGTGAGACAGTAATATGTGTGAATTAACTGAACACTAATGTCATATATATAATTACAGAGGCTACGTTACAATAGTAACATTGTTTATTTGTTTAATCATTATTAAGTGATTACATACTGTAATAAAGAAGAATATTCACAAATACATGAAAAAAATACACTGCATGCTGTCGGTCTTATATGGCAGACACACTTATTTTTCCTCCTACTATAATCCTAAACTGTGAATTCTAATATTTAACGGGTGTAAACAAACAGTAGTCTGGTCTGGGAAAGAAAGCGACACATTCTCAAGCAGCTTGTGTACTTAAGGCTATGATTTTCTTGTAAGCAACAGAATCGGCAGCAGTGCAGCTGTTGTAGAGGTGTGGTTGTGTTTATCCTGGGTTAGAATGGCTTTAGTGTGTGCTATTGATCGGCCATCTAAACTGCAGTCCACACTGCCAAGTAGAGATCAACAGGAGGAGCAGCAGGACTGGATCTGTCTTTGTATGGGAGCAGCCCTGATGCATTTGTCTGCCCCCTGGTAACACTATCTCTCCCAGCTCCATCATATCTGAGAGTGTGGTCAGGCTTTGATATCTGTCTGTCTCCACACCTTGCAATAGTATGTTATCTGCACTTCACAGAAATCATACCTTGGTAATATATCTGGCCCAGTAGGCTTATGGAATAAATAGAGCGTGGTTTGCTGCAGAAAACTGAATGTCTCACTTTACTTATAGTGTCATAGGAAATTTGCCTCCCCAGACACTATATTGCTATCTTTTTGTAGTGGTAGCATGAAGTAGCATGAGTTTTTATTGTTCTCTATGAGACAATTTGTTAAGACTTCTCTTAAAAGTGCTTATTGTTTAATCTGTCTCTTTCCATTTCCATTGATCACACGTTGGATCATAAAAGCATTGTGATAAATGTAACACTAAGAAAGTGTGTTCAGTTGAAAACCTAAATATACCCCTGAAAGTCATAGTTCAAAGTAATAGGAGTGCCATTTAGTTGAGTTAAAACCAAAGTCAGGAGTAGGAAGTGGCATAAAAAGTGAATTTATCTTTGCTTTTGACGGTAAAACATTGCTACATACTCCCCCATGGTGTGGCTGTCCCTCACTATTTCTGTCATTGGGTCAGGTGAAAACAGAATGATAAACACCAAATGAAATGTCTGCATCCATCACTGTTTATGTGAGAGAAAACCTTGAAATGAACTTGCATACTTTCCCTTACCTCATCAATGACAAAAGGTTTGAGATCTACTGTGAAATAATTTTATACAATATTCTTTATCATTCAATAATTTTATATGAAATATACAGGTTATTTATTATTCAATGAGTGAAGTGAGAGTTCTATACAATCGTATAAAGACAGTTTTTGCAATAATCTTGGAGCACCATGTGGTTCACATTTTCACCGTGTAGGGCTCCGTGTAGGGCTGGTCATAAATGTGTCAAACAATGCATATCAAATGTATTGTTCTGTATCAAGGCCACATTAGCTGTGACTGAGTTCATGCTGTAAACATTAATCACTGTATAATTTAGGGCACTGTGTGCAGTACGACTCTAACTGCTATAGTTTGGGCTGCAGTGCTGAAATTATAGATATGAATGTGGGACATTGTGACAACTCTCACCTGTTATATTGTCCCCTAAACAGATTTGTTTCATTTACTTTTCTGGTGTGGTGCCTCTGCTGACACACCACTTACTAAATTAAAAACCCTTATTGCCAGTTGTTTGCAGTGTGTGTGTGTGTGTGTGTGTGTGTGGGTATGTATAGGACTGAACATCAAACATTACTTTCCTGCCACTGACTGAATTTTTTTAGTTTGTAGTACAGGGTTTCAATTAGAAATTGAAGCTAATATTATGAAATGTTGGGTGTTTCATACAAGACACTGGTCCTGAATCACAAATTTCCTTTTTGTGTATACACCCAGTATATTGAAAATGACCATCTCCAGTGCTTTAGTTTCATGCTTATACACATTTTAGTTTGTGAACATTTGAATGAAGTTCATATCGATCTTTATATGATAATGCTGTTGCTGTATTCATGTCTGCAGGTGTGTGGGTTGAATATAGTGTAGGCACAGCTGTTGCATTTTCCTTGGTTTGGTACTTAGTTATAAAAAGGACTTCCTTATAATCAAATTTAAAATCAAATGACCCCACTGCAGGATGTCTTTCCATATTAAACCATGTGATACCCTGTCCTGAATTTGCCAGTTTGCTATCTGGCTATAAACTGACAGGCTG
The DNA here is from genome assembly GCA_020466265.1 of Siphamia tubifer. NCBI lineage: Eukaryota > Metazoa > Chordata > Actinopteri > Kurtiformes > Apogonidae > Siphamia > Siphamia tubifer. Next base: position 60,996,011 of record CM035798.1, on the reverse strand, counting down.
AATGACTGGCTTATGTCCAGCAGAAGCAGAGGAAAGCCTTGTACACATGACCACTTTCAAGGTGAATGACTCAGAGATGTAGTACATGGTGGGAACTGATGACATGGACCTGTGTAAGTATGTATGGTTGTGTGCATGAGCTCAATCACAACTATACACTAGATTCCAAGGACTCCAGTGTTGTATAGGATGCCTACAGGCACACTTGGGTTGTAGTGCTTCAGTGTCCTATTGTCTAATGTGTGCTATTATGGTTGTGCCTTGTCACTGGATACCAGGTTGCAAGCCTGGATCATTATACTAAGAAAATTGATCCTAAGTGTGGACGTTTGTGTATTTGTCCATGCCCTTGTCTACATTATTGCTATTTGAGCTTGTATAAGTGGTAGATCAGAAATAAGAGGCCAGTGTGTGGGCGCATGATGACAGGCGTTTCTATAAACAATGTGAATCAGCCACAGTGTGAGTTATGAAATTGAAACATAATGCTGTGAAAGAGGGAATATCATATCCACAGTATGATCTGTGTGAGTGGTTGTCTGAATATATGTGAGTGAATTTCTGATAATTAGAGTGTCTGTCCAGAACCGATTATCAAAGTGATCTTGAGCTTCTAACCACTTCAGTGCTGATAAAAAAAAGGCCATGTTCCCTTAGACGAGAAGTCTCCTTTGAATATCAGAAAGCAGGAAAATAAAGTGGTGTTTTATCTGTTTTACAATGATCCACTCAAATGTTTCCTCTTTGATGGATTATCAACCCTTCATCTGTACACTGTAAAAAAAAAAATTCCATATGATGTATGAAGTTTCATTATATATTAAGTTATCCATTAGGATATTTATGAGAGACTGGGTTTATGATCCACAATGACAACAACATGTGCCAAGACACTACATGTTCTAGGTTTTAGTTACCACAGTCGTGCACCAGTTACTGCTGTAGCCTATTTACCCTGTATCAGTGATGCAGACCTGCACAGGATGGCAGCCACACTCATGCCTAAACAGATTAATGAGGCATGTCACGTCTGTCAATGACAGGGGCATGTAGGTTAGGAAAGCCATTCCACCGGCTTAATGACAGAAACTCATGCTATGTTGGAGAACCTGACTCAGTGTATGTCAGAGCATCTTGTGGATTGTATCTTACAGAGTTAGCTCCATTTCCCTTCACTAAAGTCTCCCAACCATCTGGACTCCTGTCCTCAGCTGTGTTCCTGCTGAACTCAGGAGCTCAGTAGCGAAGGCATCTGCACATATTACTGGAAGAGGGCTGCCATCCAAGCCGGTATGACATTGTGGCAACCAGCCTTACTGCAGCTGTCACGGTAAACAAGCACCAAGCCCCCCGGTTCTTCGCCGTTATTGCTGCAGGGCAATGGGAGTAAAAAGAGACAGATGACGCTCAAATGCTTCCCACTTCAGCAGGAGCCGTCAAGCCACTACAGTCAGAGCTGGAGCTGACAGTGCAGCCGCTGCAGATCTTTGGTTGTTCGTTACGCACGGCCGCTCTGCTCCCTATTTTTTCTACATCTCCCCGCCCCCCTATTCCTCCTCGCTCCTTCTCCTCGACTGAGTTGGCTCCCCTATGACCGCAGGGGGGTATTCAGCGCCTCACTGCTGTGTGTGTGTGCAAGGGAGGAGGGAGAGTGCCAGGGGAAGAAAAGCTGGCTCAGAGCTCTGGTCATGTGCTCCGTTGTTGTTGCTGTTTCCTTAAGGAGGGATCCTGCCTGCCTGTCTTCTGAGGAGCAAAATCACACATCACTTACTGGTGCTTACAGTCCAAGAGCATCACATACTTGAGGTTTAAGAAAGCCAACAGACCTTGAGTAATGACTACTGACCCCTTATCTATAGAGATACTCCAAGAATGATAAACAACTCTGATTAATCACAGCGTGATTTAGATGTTCAAACCCTCATGGCTCAGTCCACAAATAGCACATGCTTTGATGTCATTTCATATGAAGCTCTTTAGTGGGAAGCCCACGGACATTAATAATAAACATAAAACCACAAAGGTATATACACTGTGTAATATGTTTCTGGTCCATTGCTGTGCTACTGGGGGGCTTCCCGGTGGTACTGCTACAGTCCAAGGAACTTTTGAGCCATATTGTGATTGATGTGAAAGGAGAGTGACTACTCATCTACTAATTGGCCAAACAAGACTCAGAGAGAGGGACTGACAATGTGTCCCATTGTCCTATACTGTATTTGTATATATGTTCATGTACATCTTATACATGCAGGGCAGATTTTTATACCAGATACGGAAGAAATCTCACAGTCTCTCTCATCCAAGCAGAAAACAAGAAATCTCTCCTTTTAACTCATATCAGCAAATAACTAACTATCCTGTCCCCAGTGCTCCACTGTGCCAAAAATCAAACACGGCTGACTAATCCTTCAGAGGTCACCCAGAGTGCATCTCCAATGACGAAAGCAGAGCTTGAATATGAATGTCTCCTTCGTACCTTAAAATGTAAGCCCTGATGCAAAGTGGTCTCCTTACTTGTGTAGTCTGGGGGTACCGTCAGCTGACTCTGAGTAGTTTTCTCTGAGAGTGAAGCTTTCTTTTTCAGGAACGCCTTGTTCACACTCACAGTTTCTCACACTGTGGTAGAAAATCAGTAGATTTGCAGGACCTGGGAGTCCTGTTAGCAGCATTTAGTGCCTTAAATGCTGTTAAGAGCACATTTTAAAAGTAAATACTAGGCTGCGATAATTTGAACTGTATTGGATTAAGTTTTTACATTTTTGTCAGGTAAATGGCTGAAAATAATTGACATTTAAATTTTGCCAAAATAGAATTTATCAGAGGGAAATATTTTAATGTTGATACATCAGTGAAAAATGATGCGATTAGCATATACATTTTTACAATAGATGCACACATAAAATATATTATAAAATGTTACATCTTTATTTAATTTCAACAGATGCTATATGCATTATAATACAAGGCAGTAAAAGGAAAAAAATCTTTGTACATGGCACATTTTTATGAACTTGTAGTAGGTAGGCAATATACACTTAATCTTTTCCCTCCCAAATTTGCCTTCCCTCCCTATACTGTATTTCTAGATTTACACTCAGAAACTTTCTTGTAATTTGTTATTAGGTTTAATTACATCACTGGATGAAGTTAGATGGACTTATACCCAGTGTCAACGCACTAAAATGTACTAATGTAAAGTGAAGTAATTCTAAATTGTAGTTGGCACTTTCCTCCTCACATGAGTAAAGAAGATCGGTTCCTGGAATGAAGTGTGTCCCTTGTCTCCTGCCCTTGCAGTGATCTGATGCGACTGGATGGAGTTCAGAGGGAAGGGTAATATCTGAGAACCCAGCAGAGACAGAATGGAGCTGATGTTTCTGAATCACTGGGTCAGTGGGTCAGAGACATCACTGGACATCAGAGAGCCAACAACTCTGTGTTTCTCAAAGGCCTAAGGAATAGCTCATGATTGCCAAATGCAGCTGTGAAAAACATGATTGGCTCAGCAAGAGGTTCACGAACACACAACGCAAAGACACACGGAGTGCTGAGGCAGGAGGGAGCCCCTCTGAGAGTTGAACACTCAGAGTACAGACCCTCTGTTACTGAGAGCTGGCACCTAGAGACCAGAGCTGTGTTTAAACTCTATTACCAGTTCAGTCACTCTAATTAAACCAATGTTTTAATTAAGATTTGGGCAGCAAGTAAAGAGGAGGCATAATAATGTTCATTTATCCAACAGAGTGTGAATTTCAAATGACTACCGTCTTCAGCATGTGTGAAAGCTTTGTGTATGATGAGTCTGAATTGTGTTATATTCAGCATTATGCAGGTTGTTACATTTATTACAGGTTTGGTTATATAACATGTCTCCACTAAAATATTGGAAAGACAACTAGATCTATGTTCTATATTATGTTAAAATGTTTCCAACAATGTGTGGATTCAGAATTAAGCAGCCCCTTTCATTTGGGTACCTGTGAGTGTCATCTCATGTCACATCACCACATTACTTGGGGTTTCATAAGGAGGAAATTAAATACTTCAAATACGTTACCAAATAAAATGGGAACAGAATAAAGGCTATGTGCCTATATAAAGCTACAGCTGTAGACCTGAGGAAAGAGTGGGTCAGTATATGAAACTGCTATAAATATAAGGAAGGGTCTGGCAGCTACCACCCAGCACAAAACTGAATACAACACAAACTTCATATACAAAAACAAATGTATAAATCTTCTCTGGTGCACCTTCAATAAATGTCCCCGTCTGTCAACACAATTTCTATTGATGCCACTTCAAATTTTTATTGCAGTGGTGCTGACAATATCACCACTGTTCTCACACTACAATATGTGTAGCTTCAGTGACTGCTTTACCTCTTACAAAACATAGTTTTTATATAGATTATACAGGCATATATGACAGGCTGTCTCGTACTGAATTTCCTATTTTGTCATGTATTGTTAATTTGATATTTGTGTTGCATCACAGAATGAAACATAACGACTGAAACACAAAGAAGAGAAATTAATACATCCATCTGTTATGTCTTTCTCTATCTTTTGCTTTCAGCGGCAGATGGCGTGCCAGTCCAGAAGGATGGGGAGCAGGTAAGTCTTCAGTGATGCCCCCAGCCACACACTTGACTTCCAAAAGTGGACTGCTTGCCACTCCACCCGAGGAGCTAATGTAGCTGCTGGTTTGAATCCAGTTCCACAGGCAGCTACATGATGAGCTAGTGCTATTAGAAGCAGCTCTCCCTTTCAGCTTTTGTTCAAGATTCTCATGCTAGTAGATTAGTGAAGTAGCAATCATCATGTCAGAATCAGTTGCTAAACTTCCGCTACACTATCCTGACTAGAGTCAGATGATGTAGCTGGACGTGTGATCAGTAGCTGATTCTGTCAGCTCATTGCTGTTGCTTTGACGTCTGTTGCTTGATGTCCATCTGACAGAGTCACTGCTCAGTGCTGATTCTAAACAAACTAGCAGAGGCGTCACTCTTCTTTCTGTGACTTGTCACCCATTATTGCTGTTATTTCCTCCTCTCCTCTCCTCTCCTCTCCTCTCCTCTCCTCTCCTCTCCTCTCCTCTCCTCTCCTCTCCTCTCCTCTCCTCTCCTCTCCTCTCCTCTCCTCTCCTCTCCTCTCCTCTCCTCTCCTCTCCTCTCCTCTCCTCTCCTCATCATATTATCTGTATACTGATCTGCCTTGGACTGATCCCTTTGAGACAGGACACAGGAGAGGAAACCATTTTGGACTAAAATGTAGAGAACTCTACTTTTCCACTAAATGCACTGTGGACCGATTCCATCATTTATTTATGCATCATGCCCCAGAATGCCCTTTGGTGCAAAGTGAGAGAGAAAAAAAACAAGCACATACACATCAGCGTTGTCAGGGCTATTGGAGGGAACATAAGAAAAGCTGCTTTAAGGGGCCCAGCTCTACCACTCAAGTGTGTTAAATCTTCCATCACACCCACTCTCATGGAGGGAGGAAGAAAGAAAGGAAGAGAGAGAGATGGGAGGGAGGAAGTGAGAGCAAAGAATAGAATTACAAGAAAAAGGAGTGAGGAAAAGAACGGGAAGAGGCTGTTATTGATTAACATGTGCTATGTAGATGCAAACTGGATGTAGCTGATGGAGATACGTAGTGAACATAGCACTTCTAGCTGCTCCCTTGGTATATATCATGTTAGTATTAAATGTCATATTCTTTACATATAGCTGTGCTTGAAAACAAAATACAAATTGTTCAGGTGTACTGCTTCTGCTGTCATTTTGGGTTCGTTTTCAAAGGATTTTAGGTAAGAATTATCAACCATCATGAAAATATGACTATTACACAGCTTTAATTACACAAAACTATGTAGAGTAGAGTGACTCTTCACTGGCTTCATAATTTGATTCTGTCATTGATTTAAATGGTTAAGACTTCTTGATGCATCCTGATGTTTCACATGTGTAATATTTTATCTTGCTGCACATGTCTGCTTTTTTAGCAGGCTCCAGATTAGTCTAAATGCATTCTTATTGAGAAAGGGCTTTGATAAATCAGACAATAACAGTCTGTAATCTCTATAAACATCAGCATCTTTTCAGTACCAGGATGTGTGTGATCCACCTGAGTCTGTAAACATTACAGAAACGGAAGAAAAATCCTTCTGCAGTGCATTAAAAGGGACAAATATTCACAGGTTTTGTGATTCATTTTGATGTCTGCATCACAATGCATCTTAAAATGAGAAAATTGCCACACCACACACACCTTTATCTGTTTAGATATTACAACTCTACCTTATGTTGAAGGCCAGAAAATGATTAACCATTCTTTGCTAAGGAAAAAATCGAGTTGATAAACATCTGAGTTATTTTCTTCCCATTTTTATATAGTAATTTATTTTTTTGTTGCCGCAGCCTTGACTGTTTGTGTAAATCGACAAGAGGGTGAAAACATTTCATTGCAGCCAGTGGCCCACCAGTGTCCTTGGTTTAGTTAGTGTCAATCTAGCTGATAGAGAGGAATGGTGTGGCAGGGGCTGCTGCTTATCGTCTATGGCACACACACACACACAGTCCCCCTCCTCCAGTTAGCCTCAGTCCCTCGTCTGTCTACACCATCAAGATACCTTTGGAGACAGCACTGACATCGCTCTCTTGCTCACACATAACTCAATTTTCCGCTGGCTTTCAATGTTTTTGGCAGCACATGTAAGCAGCAAGGGGGCTCATTCATCTGTAGCATATTCACTCTGCTATACATAACTAAGCAAATATAAACTGATCCCTGTTTAATCCCCTCCCCTCTCCCTGTCATTTTGCTCCTTGACTTTTCCTCGTTCCTGGAAAATCCTGTGTATCTATCTTTTTTTCTTCTACCTTCTCTTAATTTCTTCCTCTTTTTTCCTCTGCATGTCTAATGTGCAACGCCCTCCTTCTGTCACAATCTCTCTTTACCTCCCTCTTCTCCCTGTCTTCTCCCATTTCCCCCCCATGCACGTCAATGTTTTCTCTGTCGTCCCCACTCTCTTACTCTTTCCTGCTCCTTCTTTCCCCATCCCTCTCTCCTCCTATTTCTCTTCCTCAGCATGGACGTTCAGAATTTTCATGGGAAGGAATCAATGTAAGTGTTGTGACATCATTCCTTCATCTACTATTTTTTTCTTTTCTCTATTTGTTTCTCCCTTTCATCTGTTTTGATTTAACTCACCCTTTAGCAATCAACTCTTTCTCCTCACCACCCCCACCTCAGCTTTACAATTGACCCCTTTCAGTTTATCATAGTGGTGCACAGTAGCAAGCACAAACAGAATCACTTAATATATTGGTACAATCTTGGAATCAGGGTTTGGATAATGCAGGTTTGATACTTTCTGATCTCTTCTTTCACAATGTATTAACCCAACATCCACATCACTTCTCTATTCACCTCTCTCTAACGCATACTGTCTCAATATCTTTGTGTGCTTTGTCACACTTTCCATTTCTCTTCCCCTTTTCCCCACCTCCATTCCTCTGTCTTCTCTCCCTGTAGCTGTCTATGGAAGACACCACGTCAATCCTGCCTCGGCTGAAGAGGAACTCAAACGCCTATGGCATTGGAGCATTGGCTAAGTCTTCTCTGTCAGGTGTGTCAGGTGTGTGTCTGTGCTGTAACTGGTAAACCGACCCCATGTTGGCTCCGACCTCAGCAGGAACCGGAGTCAGCATGGTACCTGAAATGGGTTCCCCTGAATCACTTCCTCTTCACACTGCTAAAACTTGTCAATGGCTCCTTGTGAGTCATTGATGGAATGAATTCAGCCTGAAAAACACACAACACATACAGTACATCATCATATAGCTTGTTGCTCTAAGAAAAGGTGAGTGGTGAGTGGGAAGTGTAGTTTTTATGTTAAGTGGTTGTGAAATGTGGTCAAATTAGTCCATGTGGTGTCCTGAGTAAGTATTAATGCATCTGTTTTCGAAATGTGAGTTAAGTGCAGTGTAGTGAAGTGTTTTCTTTTAGTACAGTGTTTTTGGTTTGATCCAGCTGTTTTGTGCAGTACAGTTTATTTGAGTACAGTGAAATGTATTGCAACACAGTGTAGTGGAGTGCAGCTGCTGCTCTTTGTGGTGTGGAACTGATTTGTCCTATAATTTATTCTTATAATTTATTCATAAATCTCATCTTCATGCGCCACCATCAGAGAGAATCCAGTAACCTGGGATTTACAGTACATGCCATCATGTGTTGGTCACATGATATATATATATATATATATATATATATATATATATATATATATATATATATATATATATATATATATATATATAACACAGCCATTGTATATCAGCAGTATCAGCTTGGTTTCAGAAAGTGAATTTCTACTTTAAAAACTGTATGCGCTGCAGTGTTAGCATGAGTCAAGTTCTGAGACAGACAGCAAAGGGAAAAGGGAGCAGGTTTTTGCTTACCCAGTACAGCTTAACAGAGGTGTGAAAGCTATCATGTCAACAAGCCAACCTCTCATTACTCATGCCACACAGCCACCTCACCCCAATTAACCTTTTCCATCCCATGATGCACCTTTGTCAGACAAGATACATCTATTCCCTCCTCTTCTCATTGTAGCTTCAGCAAGGAGTGACTTACTTTCATTTAATATATGAATGTCACCTCTGCAACCTCTGTCATTTAGATATTCTTTTAATCCGTGTTCATGAGGACGCTCAAGCCACAGGCTTTTGAACTGTAGGATTCCACTGATTCTGCAACATTTGTCCATCTGTGCTTGAAGCAGTTCAGTTATTTTAAGAAATAGTAAAAGTACTCTGTAATGAAGGTTTGATGAAGTTTTTTTTCAGTGAGACACAAACTAACTCTTTGAGGGGCTGTGACAAGACCAATACCAAAATACCCACAAATGTATTAAAGCCAATAAGGTTTTATATAGTAACACAAACAGGGAAATGGTTTTGCTACAGCCAAAACCATTATTATTATTACCCTAACACTGAAATATTATCTTTTTCTGATAAATTTCATCTGATTAAATCTCCAATTCTTCTCCAAAAATGTGAAACTGGAAATGAGTTAATTTATTTATTTATTGCTGTCTAAACTGGAAATTTGACATCAAGTCACATGATGTTGAAAAAGACATCTAAAGTAATGTTTGTATGACAGAAAAATTCTGTGTAAAACACTGAGACTAAAGTTGGCATTACTGGATTCTGGAATCAGAAGGTTTTACTCACAAGGAATCAAGTCCAAACAGACAGATGATGCAGCAGTTGATTGACGAACACCAGCAAGTCTAAGTTCTTATAAAAGAATATAGATAACACAGTCATTGATCCAAATGTCCAAATATAATGATGTCATTCAAGTTCACCACTGGCTCAGGTATACAAAACATGGTGATGGATGGGTTCAGTGACTGCGTTTACACTCTTCACCCATGCTCTCTATGGCCTTATCTTCCCCAAGGCCAACAGGCTGCTCTAGTCCCAAACTGGGTGGAAAACAGCAAAATAGGGAAGAAATTGTTGACATATCCTGGGTGGATATGTCTATCCTTACCAAAATATGTCACCACAAGCCATCCATGAACCATGCTCTGAAGATCTGGTGTTTACAGAGAATGGTCTAATATAATATTATATTTTTCTAACACTACACCAACAGCTGTAATCTGGACTAGTCCTGGAATTTGACTGAGTCCTGTTAGCCAAAGACAGAGACAAAATGAAGTAAACTAAAAAAAAGTATAATTTAACCAGACCAAAATCTTTAAAAATGATAAACTCAAGTATTATAACAGATATGCAAATATTCTTCCTAAACTATCTGCTGAGAAATAGTATATTTTCTTCAATATCAGACAGGACATTTCGAATGAATACTGAAAAGTACTTTGTTTTTAATGTGTCTATTTTCCCTAGACATCCCAAAGATATTGAGCAATTTAATTGTCAAAAACATCCTTCATAGAATGTGCTCTTAACATCTAGACTTTTAACCAAATTAGAATCGTACATATTCATACTTACAATTATTTAACCTGATCTATTATGCAAAAACAATATGTAATTAAATAAAGTGCATCGTATTGAGGAGGACAGGCTTACTAATTATATCAACTCTGCTGCCAAACTACTTTATCAGTCTAATCCTACTGAGTTTCAATATTTTCCAAGTCTATCACAGCTTTCACAAATACATTTCATCTTCACTCATCTCCCTTGGTCATACCCACATCCCCTCAGTGACTCCAGGACCCTCTCTCCATCCATCTCTGACACAACTCCTGGTTCTGTTTAATCTGACTTCCCCTGTGTCTGATCTCTCCTCTGCCTCTAACCCTCATCAGGAGTCACCCGTTCCATGAAGGAGAGAGTAACCAAGCCCACAGCCATGGCCCAGGGTCGCGTCGCTCACATGATTGAATGGCAAAACTGGGGGATGCAGACAGTGGGTGCAGGGAGCCTCGCCCAGTCCCGCATCAGTACCCAGGAAAGGGAAAAGGAGAGGCGGCTGGAGAATGATGCCTACAGTGACCTCAGTGATGGAGAGAAGGAAGCCCGTTTCGCTGCAGGTCGGGAACACACACAAAGTCTGTTCACGGTCATCAGCCCAATTATGAGCTCATCACCTCATTTTGTAGGATGTATTTCAGTTGGTGTAGGATGTATTTCAGTTAAGAGTGATAATGGTCCTTATCATCCTTGCTTGTCCTTTAAACTTTGATTTCAGGTATCCTGCAACAGTTTGCAATTTCAGAGGCAACGCTATTGGCCTGGTCATCAATGGATGGAGAGAGTCCGCGGTCGGGATCCAACCAGGGCAGCGTGGCTCATCTAAGTGAAGTTAATCAAGAGAGTATCACCAGTCGAGGTAAAGGAGAATGAAGTGGCTGTTCTGAAACTCAAAATCTAACAATCATCATCTTAGGAAAAATACTGCAGAGTAACTGGAACAAGGACATTCAAAGCTAATGCTGAACTGATAAGAAATACAATTATGTGAAACTGAAAGGGCAGACTACCACCAAAGCTAGAACTTCTGTCTTCTTTTTGTCCCATAATGTTATTAACCCTCACATAAATCACAAACTATTAACTATGTATAACTCATTTTTGTTGTTTATTACATGTTTATTGCTTACACGTAAGGTAGCAAGACTTTGGTGTCCAGTATAGTGTATATAGTGTAGTTCAGCTACACACTCATGTTGCCATGGAACAGTAAATCATGTTTCACCACTTAATGATTAAAACTGTTTTATTTCTGTCAATAGACAAAGGCATTGGAGGAAATTTAATCTGGTGCTTTTTAAGAATTATTCTCACTCCAAAATGCAGTAAAAGTAGCAGTTAGCAACAGTAACAATTAGCTGTCACTTTTCATCAATGCTAGTTATTTGCCACTGGTCGCTATCTTCTTAGTGCATGTTATCATTCTAACATCAAAGTTAAAAAGGGACCACTGATGTTAATCAAATTTAATGGTTAGTCACTGGCCCATGCCATATCCGTTTCATGAAATTTGGTACAGTAGTTTTTGCAATCCTGCTGACAGACTGACCAATGGGAGTGATCACATGATCTCTCTGTTGGAGATAATAACTTACATCCACTATATACATTTTCCTTAATGTAGGAAGAATAATGATGATGGGCCAGTGAGCTTCAAACAGATGAGTATTTGTGTAGGTGTAGGTTTGCATTATAGCATGTGTCATGTAGCTTAGTAATGAGCTAGAACATACTGTTCCATCTTCTCTCCCCTGGCTGCAGGGTTAACTCATTATTCATTTCACATTTTGCATTATGGACTGTTGAAAGATAAAACCACAAACTGCAAATTTGTATATTGTTTCACCACTGCCTCCATGTAAATCTTCAGACCTTATGGCTTTAAATGTTTGGATGGTTTTAATGAGCTTGCAATGTGCCCTGTTACCCTCCTTTAAGGACATTAAGCTTCAGGAATAAATATGCATCAAAATATCTCATCATTGAATATAGATGTTGAACTCAGGCCAAATACGTATATATTCATTGGTAAAGTAAAATCTCTGTTTGACGTAAGTGCATAAGGTGAAGAGGATAAAATATGCCATTGTATTCATCTAAGAGTTTCTGTCCTGAAACTTACAATGTCAGTATGAAGACCATTTTTATTATCTAGTCAAACCAACTTCCTCCCTGAAGATTCAATCAAACGTAGTTCTGTCTGCTTATGACTTGTAGTTGTGAAACTAAATTATCCAAGGACAGTTAATGTTTGTTTCTCTGTAAACTTTAAATTACATTAGCTTTGTTACAAACTGAAATTACTAGTCATTAGTTACTAAGTATAAAAAAAACTTAGATAGATAGATAGATAGATAGATAGATAGATAGATAGATAGATAGATAGATAGATAGATAGATAGATAGATAGATAGATAGATAGATAGATAGATAGATAGATAGATAGATAGATAGATAGAAATGTATATATAGATAGATATAAAACTGTTGGCTCCATGTGGCCCAGAATAGTCCCCATTAAATTATGGTGAATGTAGGTCAGGTTCAAGCTCACCAAAATGTTTTTTCACAATGATCAGAAATATGGCAATTCAGGGATTTACTTTTCATTCCTGTATGTGTATAGCTTGTTTTTGCTCTCACTGTTGATGTGCATTGACATCAGAACCTTGAAGGACAAATTTGAAGACTCAAGATCAAAGGTCACAATAAAGGTCAAAATTGAATTTGTGGGATATAACTTTTGAACTATTCATTTATAGACTTCTAATGACTACCAACATGCTCATCTTTCAATTCTGCATCCTGTGTGTATAAATTGTGATCTATTATTGGCCCAAGAGGTCAGTGGTCACTAGCTCAGTATCTAAAAAACTGAAATGGACTATAACGGAGAAACAAGTGGCGATAGATCCTTAGTTACTATTATTGACAGATAGAAAACCTGGTATGGGCTTCTAAATTACATCATGGCTTTTGACCTTGAGTGACCTTGAAAGATCAAAATCAAGGTCACATGATTTTAAATGGTTGTTACTCCAAAAAGAGTGGTGATAAGTATTCAGTTACTATTGTTGACAGATAGAAAACTACATGTAGGCTCAAAAATGACCTTTGACCTTGAGCGACCTTGGAAGGTCAAACCTATAGTGTTACGTTTTGAGAGGGAGATGTTCATTAAGAGCTCAACACCACTTGCACGACTTGTTTAGTTGTGCATTTCTTTGTTACAGTCTAATAACTATTGGTTGAAATTATACCAAATGTGTAGATTGTCAGTGACCCAGAATAGATTTGATTACATTTGGGGAAAAGTAGATCCCAAATTCAAATTTCTGTAATAATTCCTATTTTGTTTTTACTCATAATAGGCAAGATTTAAAATGTCTATCAAACATCAATTTTGTTTCAGTTTATTTAAAACTTGAAAGATGCAACTGATATGCTGACATCAGCACATGTATAGACATGACGACTTCAGCTGAATCAATGGCAAAATAAAATACAATATGTGCAAAGGGCAGGGTTTGTTGTGCTTGGCACCACTTGATTAGTATTTTGGTCAGTTCTGAAATAAAACAGTAAGATATTTTTCCTACATTTAATTCAATCTTTCCTTCCTGAGGAAAGAGTTGTAGGTTCAGTATTTTGAATTGAATCATAGCCCAAATGCTACCATCTTTGGGATATCATCATATCTCCCTGTAGAGCACTAATAGCAGCTGCTGCACTTTTCATTTTTTTCAGATCAGATATTGCACCACTCCTCAGCAGAGGTGTGGCCTCACACATATGTCTCCCAGGGCCACTACTGCCTCTCCTCCTCTGATGCCTGGGAGCCGATCAACACAGATCCCTCTGGTGTGGCATCTCCCCCTGCTGGCTCTTACATGATGGGACCTGATGGGTACGATGGGCAGGCAGCAGCTCACTTCCTGTCACAGCAGCAGCAGCAGCAGCAGTTCAACCTCCAGCAACAGAGTCAACTACAACAGCTGCAGCAGATCCAACAGATCCAGCACTACCAGCAACAGCAGCTCCTGCAGTATCAGCAACAGCAGGTGGAGATTCAGTTATGTGTTTACATTTTGCAACAATGAATGTATTGTTTACGCCTCAGTGAAACCTGGGAATAGGTTTACTGTTGCTCTGAGCCCCCTAAATAAGCATTAAACTTGAATAGAAGTGCAGTGACTGCACATTTAAAAGGTGTTCAGAGGGTCACTTTAGACATTTATATGAGAAACAAATTGTTGCCCTGCTTATCTTTTCCTGCGTAGTGCTGATGAGAGTCATTCAGGAAGGGTTATTTTTTATACTGTTTACTGTATACCAGGACATTTCAACAGTTTGACTGGCTACAGATACCATGCCTTTTGCATTTTGACAAACTGTTTCATGCAGGAAGTGACATATGAATAAATTTACTCTTGTTTTTGTTTTTATCCTCAATTTGTTATTATGCTGTTCATACTAAATGCAGCAATTATATATTTGCTTGTTGTGTACATTAAAATGTACCTTCTCCTTTCATTTTATGGTGTGTTGCTAATGCCTCCTATGTTTTAGTGTAGACCTAAGTTATTATCCTCTTAACTAAATCATCCAAAACTGATTAACAGAACTCATACTCTTAAGGTAACTTCCACACCATTTAGTGGCCGCCAGGAGAGAATGAGGTGAGAGGTGTTGGTAGTAATCTGCAACTCACTAGGGTCATGGGGGTCTGTGGGGGCCACTCCAGCTACAATGGGTGAAAGCAGGGTACCCCGGGTATGAGTCTCCAGTTCATCTGAGGGCTGAACATATATAGACAAACAATCACTCTCACATCCACACCTATGGACAATTTTGATAAACCAATTAACCTAAAAGTGCATGTCTTTGGATGGTGGGAGGAAACCGGAGTACCTGGAGAAAACCCACGCAGACACGAGGAGAACATGGTGTGGGGATAGAACCGGGGTCCTTCTTGCTGTGAGGCATGAGTGCTAACCACTGAACCACTGTGCCACCCTAATCTGCAACTCAATTTCACTAAATATTAGACCTTAAAGATTGGTCTAAAGAAATATTATTGATAAGAAGCAATTATCTCATTTTCACAGTTTAGTAATGGTCCGGTGTAAGGAAATCTAAGTGTTACGATCAAAGAGCAAACAAAAAGGACAAATAATTTATTGTACCTAATTAAAGCTTGGCAACATGATGGTGCAGTAGATACCACTCATGCCTAGCAGCAAGAAGGTCCTGGGTTCAGTTCCAATACCAGTCAATGGGTCGGACTTTTCTGTGTGGAGTTTACATGTTTGCCTGAGTTCTCTCCAGGTACCCTGGCTTCCTCCCACCATCCCAAGACATGCACTGATAGATTAAATAGTGAGTCTAAATTGCCCATAGATGTTAATGTGAGAGTAATTGGTTGTTTGTCTCTGTGTCAGCTCTGCAATGAACTGGTGACTCGTCCAGGGTGTACTCCACTTTCACCCATAAGTAGGTGGGATAGGCTCCAGTGACTCTAGTGAGGATGAAGTAGTTTTAGATAATGAATGAATTTAAGCTTGTTTTTGAATAATTATAATGGGCTTGGAGATATGCTTTTGGTTTACTGATTCCATTGAAGACTGTAAAATCAGTCAGATGATATTGTTGATGAATAGCAATCCTTTTGAATAGCACTGCACTGTCTGTGTCAGGGGCTTCAGAACGTGATGTGTCTGGAAGAGCATCATTAAACCTAAAAGTGCTTCCATCCAAATTCCAAGAATGGCTTTCAGCTGATTTTTATTCTACAAATCTGACATGGCATGACACTTCTGCATCTACTTCTTGCCTTTGTTTTTTAGCTGTTAAAACAATCAACCCCTGACGCCTTGCTTTGTTTAAGCACAGGCTTTTTCAGACAAGTAGGAGGGTCAAATACATGATTGACAGAGTGATTGAATACCAATAGCTAATCAGATTCTGTCAGCTGTAACCTGCAAGTGACTCTACAGTTCTACTCTGTGTCTAGACATGGAAGTTTGGAAAAGTGGCTTCTCTTTTCCACAATATCACAAAACAATATCAGGTCATCCGTATTTGCATTCATTGTTTTGATATGGGCCAAGAGGAGAGAGGTTAATATGCTGAAATTCTGGTGTTTTTTCCCCTGATTGCGCTTGCTGCAGCTTTAAGTGTCAGACAAAGTATCTGACTGGACACATGTCAGCGCCATGCCTCCAATTATTTCTTGAATTCTTAGGTCTGCTTTCCAAACCGCCACATCTTCATGTCCTCCTCCACTCTTGGCTTGTACACTATGTTTTTTTTGTGTTGATTTTTATGTCAAGCTATTTTTCTTTTAATATCAGTTATTTTTAATATCAGTTATTTTATATCCCTCTGCTGATACAACATTTTTAGCAAACAAATGTTTTGCCACTAATGGCATTTTTTTTTATTATTATTATTTCCCTATAACAGCAATGCTGGCACTCTGGAAAATCACATTTGCCTAAAGTTTATTTCACAATATTTCAGATTCACTACTGCTTAACTTCTTAAAACCATTTCCAGTTCTGGGGCATGTGCCAGATTATTTCCATATAGCACAACATCTACCTTTATTTACTGTTTAGAAAATCGTACCTATGCTAACAACAAACATTTCAGTCAATCACAGTTTTAATTTATACTGAAGAAGGATTCATCATCGCAGTTTGTACATTAGGAGGTGACCTCTTTTTTCTTAAAAAATAAGAACATTTATGAAGAATTTAAGAAAATAATGTTGTATGAGGTCCATCTTCTAATGTCTTAGATAGCAGAGTGTCTCAGAAGACTGTAGTCTGATCACAAGTGACAGATGTCATTCTTTCTCTGGTTGTTTTTCTTCACTCTGCTCCTTTTCTCTGATCTCGCTCCTTCTGTTCGTAGTCTTTGGAGCACAGGCTGCACAGTGCCAATCACTCTTTGCAAGCGACGCCCAACAGCACCATTCACAGCCTGGTCCATCAAGTCCATCCTCCGTTGGTCGACCTGTGGAATACGGGGCAGATCGAGGCCTACCAGGCAGAGGCTGGGGGCTTCATGGGGGTAGCAGCAGTGGTGGAGCCAAGCCTTTGTGTTCCATCTGGAGATGAGATGGTAGGAAATGAACATTCCCCACTACTGGAACAACAAGAGGAAGAGGAGGAGATCAAGGTGAGGAAAAACATAAAATGGTGTATTTAACTTTTACAGTTTTGAGGTGTTAAAATGGTTTTAAAGTGTGATTTCTGAGATCTTGTTGAATGTTATGAGTAAAATATTTTATAGTTTTGGTGATCAAATTAAGTTTTATCTGAAATATAGTTTTGTAAAATAAATATTTTCACTTCATCTGAGAAGCACTGAGCATTCCTACCATCTCTGATTGACCAAATAACTGATCTATGAGTAAAATCCTTCCAAGAATACCAGTAATGAAACACTTCCAAATCAGGATCATAATAAGGACAACTTAAGTCAAAGTGCTAATGGATAGAGTTTACATGACGCAATATTGGGTCAAAATTTGAAATTCAATGACAGAACGAGAGAATGGGTGTTTTTCAAAAGGAATGTTTGTGTCTGAGCAGTTCTACTTCAAAACAGTATTAGAATATATTAACTTTCCAGATTCCTTCTCGTGCAAGATTGTCCATTTCACAAATGTACATAAAGTTATGTATACACACACACACACACACACACACACACACACATATATATATATATATATATATATATATATATATATATATATATATATATATATATATATGGTAAAGTACTTTATTTTTCATTATACACTGGACAATGACATTTGTATACATTTAACCCATCCTTGATACCATTGGGGCAACCTGTAAGGAGCAGTGGGCAGCCATGCTTGGCACCCAGGGACCCATCTCCTGCTGAGCCAGGCTAATGGTCAGAATCACCTTGCTGGAGGATTTTACCATAACAAACATGTTTTTGGCTGATGGGGGGGGACACTGGAACACCCAGAGGAAACCTATCCAGACACGGGGAGAGAAACATGCAAACTCCACCAGTAATATATATGTGTATACATATATATATATATATATATATATATATATATATATATATATATATGTATACACACACCTGTAAAACACCTGTAACATGTTTATTGCGAGTTGAGTAAGCAAGATTATTGATAATTGAACTCAAGTCACACAAACATACTTCTCTTGAATAAATCTTTTCCCATTTTCAGCATCATGGCTGTGTACAAACCATTTTTTGACAGCACTCACACAGAGTTTACAGCTCATAAACTGTGTAGAAATATTCTTGAATGTGACAGATTGTGTTAAAAAAGAAAACCTAACTTTTCATAGAGGTCTTCTGACAAGAAGTAAGAGAAAAAATTTAGATGGCTTTTTATGAAGAAATGCTAAAAACACAGACATTCATGTTAACATAAAGCTGGCTTTCATATATCAGCATTATCAGCATCAAGAATTCCATCAGTAAATCTGAATCTGAATAAAAAAATTTATCTAAAAAGGGACATGGTTAAACAGTTGGTGATCCACACCCAATTCCATTACACTTAAAACGAGCACTGACATTTTTCTTTTTCTTATTATGGATTAGAATTTCTTAGTCCAACTTAGTCATACATTTTGGATAAGCTTCTTTACTGTTCCAAAAAAATTGCATGTTTTGTTCATCTTTAAAATGATGCAACCACATCCTCCTCAAAAAATGTGAACTCTGTCCAAACTGATTGTAATATTCTGAGAAGAAGATGGGAAATCCTGAAAACATCAATGAATATGTTTAGATTGTTAATTAGCAGCTAATGGAGCAAAAGCATTACCAAATTGCTCTAGTGTATAACATAAGTGGACTGAACCTCCTGTGTGTGTTTGGCTCTGTCTGTCCGGAGCAGGAAGAAGAGGTGACACTGTGCATGGAGCCAGAGGCAGCCACGTTGACTCCGCCCACACAACAAGGGGATGCCTCTGGTGGCAGTAGTCCAGGGCAACCACCAGCAGAGCCAATCACGGAGCGCAAGGCCTCTGATGTCACCTCCGGCCTTGTTCAGACTCTAGAGGAGAAGGAAGAGGAGGAGGAGGGGCCAATGGCTTCCATGGCAACCAACTGAGTTACTTACTGTCTAGAGACTCCTTGTTATAAACTGACCACGGAGGCAGGACAGAAGGAGCGTAATAATACAATATATATCTATTAATCTGTTCCTTTTCAGGTATCAAAAACTAAATTCTGTGGTTGCGAGATAAATTCTTCAGAACAGTGTGAAACAGATTTGAAAGTGGACTCCGACACTAGAGAAAGGAGACAAGAGCTGTTGCAACAAAGGACACCTATTTCTTTGTAAGCCTTACATCCCAAAGGTAAATCAAGAGAGGAGTGAAGATGGAGAAATGAAAGAGAGGACTACACTGAGGACAAGCTGATGGGGGTGGAGGAGGAGCAGGAGGAAGAGGAAGAGGAGGAAGGGCACCAACTGACAGTGACATTTCCATCATGGAAATGTAACCATATTGAGATCAAGAGGAGGGGAAATGGAAACATGCATGCTTTTTATGAAGACAAGAAACCTGACCCTGTCATCGTCTTAAATGATAACAAAATCTACTATAATAGATCATTATAATAAGAATAATTTTGTAATAAAGCAAAAAAAAAAACAAACAAAAGAAAAATCAATGTATAAGTGTATAATAAGATTTAACCGTTTTCCTAAGGGAGAACTACTCTGTTTACAGCTGTTACTAAACATATTAGCTAGTCTTTAATCAAATTAATTTCCCTGTTACATTGAACACACACAGTCAACAGCGGGGCCCCAAACCACTTCAAATGTAATTAAAGTAGGCTCAGAAAATGTCAGCATTTCAGTGAAATGCAGTTAAACCCTTGAGAATAAATTCTTGTATAATGTGGCACCAGGATGCCTGAGGCACAACCCAGGGACAGGCCTGTCCTGCTGACTGCACACACTAAACACTGCACAGATAAGGATTGTACTGTAAGATAGTGTGCTTCCTACTCTGTCTCTCTGTATGCATGTTTCTTCAGAGTACTATGGAGTACCTGTACTATACAGCACTGTATAGACTTTGCACTGAACCATAGTATCCCAGGTGGGGCCACAGTGGGCCTGTGTTGGGCATGAGTGGAAAGTTTCATGGTGTGAATGACGGAGAATTTAAGACAGAGCTGCATAAGCAAATCTCTTTTGCACTGATGCAATCCAACAGATCAGAGGTTGCCTTTGGACTGTTGACGTTACCCATTTCTCACTGAAAGCTTTTAGCACCACCGACAACCAAAACCGAGCCACTTAACAACATGAACCCTCAGCTGCTTTTTCCATAGACATAGTTGCGATAAATTGAGGATTATAACCACTATTTGAATGTACTGGAAGAGACAGATGGCAGTACATGATCCAAGGCTGTTTGCAACCACAACATTGTTTTTGAAGTCTCCTCACGGTCGACACAGGAGCAAGTCAAAAGTGTTGTTCAGACACAATGATAAACAAAGGGATTCTTTCAAATGTTTGGGTGGGAGCTGTTTAAAATGCATACAGATTCACTGCTGGCTCACTGACATCAACACTACACACAAACACACACTCACACACAGAAAACACATTAATATCTAAATTGTAACCAGCAATAGGCAGGCAAAACACTGGCTTTGCAACAGACCAGTGTCAGCTCTGTCGCATAAATGTAAATACTCGGAGTATATTAAAAAATCGCCTCTCACTCACATGACAACTGTTCTAGTACAGTATGATTTGTTTATTTTTTTACACCCAAGTACCACTTCAGTTTGGGATTGCGCTCAAGATCACAATCTAAGTCTGATACAATGACAAGCAAAGAACAAAACAAAGGAATGTTGATGTTGTAAATAGGGCGATTACCCAGCAAATCCTTTGGTGACACTGAGTACACACAGTTTAGGTTTTTGCGGGAATGCTTGCAGCCCGTGTGCGGCTCAGTCAGCCAATCAGGGAACAGAACAGAAGACTAGAGCTGAAGAGTAGATCGGTGTCTTCCTGCTCATTGTGATTACTGTGAAGCAGCTGCCTGGAGTGTGATAGTGATGTCTGAGGAAGCATGTTTTCATTTTTTTTATTTATTTATTTTTTTGGTTTTTCTCGTTTCTTTTCTTTGGCCTGAGGAATAACAGGTGTTTTCCAGCGAGGAGGAGAGTTAAAAACAGCAACAGTACGGTGGACTTTATGTGCATGACT
Source organism: Siphamia tubifer (assembly GCA_020466265.1). Lineage (NCBI taxonomy): Eukaryota > Metazoa > Chordata > Actinopteri > Kurtiformes > Apogonidae > Siphamia > Siphamia tubifer. Next base: position 60,974,706 of record CM035798.1, on the reverse strand, counting down.
CACTGATGAATATACAACCACTGTTTCCATCTTTTCTCTGTTGGGGAGCACCTTCTCCTCTCACTTTGATGATTGTGTGAGAAACTTTTAAGATAAAAAAAAAACAGTTTATTGACTTGAATGAATTTATTTATTAATTGCTTCTTTATGCAATGTTGGGACAATGTTTATTTTTCTACTGACTTGTTGAAATCCCTTCCAGTATAAGTTAGAATAGGTGCCAGGCTTGTAAAGAACTCTTGTTTGGCCTGGTTTTGAGCACTTTACACTAAAAAATAATAACTTATTTAAATATTAACAAAGGAAACTTCAAGAACTGATGTGCGACAGCTGGCAGATCATCTAAGAGGGCTCAAAACTGCAAACAGAATGTCTTTACACAATGGCAAATATTCATTTATTTATTGACAATTACTTGGTGGGGAGGAAAAATGTGACAGCTTGTACAGAGTTTATTATTTCTATGTAGGTACCAACCCTTCTGGGAGCAGTATCTTCTTCTTGTCACCTTAAAGATTAATGTCAATCTGTTTATATTAGCTGATGACACATGATTATTTGGGCTCGACGGTTTGCTCAAAAAGACTTGATAAGGACCCATATGTAGGCTTGATGAAACCAGAAAAGACACTGCTTCAATTTGGGTTCTTTCGTTGCTCTTTTTTTTTTTTTTTTTTGATCAAAAATCTTAATGAATGAATAAACTAATAACAAGAAGCCAAATATATTTGTGTGGATGTTAAGGTTTACGGATCATGTCTTTATTAACTGACTGATTTGCAGTTAAGTTCCTGTTTTTGTATAATTCTACTGCCATCATCCAAAAGTTACAGTAACTTGTCTGCAGGCATGACGCTCAATCTGCTTCTGGTTCTCTGCCTTTCTCCTTCTCTTTCTATCTCTTTGTACTTGTTCTGTATATTTGTGTCTGTCTGTTTGTCTGTCTGTCAATGTACAGTAGTTGTCTGCGGTCTTGTTGGAAGAATCACTGCCTGGGGAAAAAAAAAAAGAAAAGAAAAATACCCAAAACATTTTTTTAACCAAAGGGGATTTAAGGCAATCAGACATGTAACATGGATATAATTCGGTCATGTGACTAAATGCTGTATAAAACGCTGTATAAATTGGGTGGCTTTTGTAAAAATCTGTATAAAATCGGATTAGTTGTCTGAAATGAGGCAATGTGGCTGGTGATTCCAGTGCACACTCGTAACACTCACACCTATGCATGCTTGGTGGACAGCTGTCACAGGATGTTTCTTCCACGTGGTTCCCTCGCTCCTCTTCTGTCAACAGTTCTCTGTTTCTTCATGTTTCTCTTCCTTTCCCCTCTTTTTCCTGCATGACAGAACCTCCTTTACCTCTCCTCCCTTTCTTCTTTTCCTCCGGTGGAGAAAGAGCAAATAAACAAACCAACAAATGCCATATGTGTGATATGATGTCTTTTTCAGGGAGTAAATAATTAAATTCTCACACTGTCACACACTTTCCTTACAGCTCTAACACATGTGATATGTCTTTTTTTAATCATGTTTAGCGGCAATCGGTATCTCTGTCCAGCTCAATGGTGGTTGTCACACAAAACAGCCATCACCGAGGAACTCCCTGCAACATAATCCAGCCTGTCAAGCTTTTCCAAGAACATTGCTATTAGGGATTTTATGCCATATTAATCACAAATTCTCAATTTCTTTATGCCTTCTCTTCTGGGATGAGCTGCATATTTGTTCAAACTTGCTTAGGAATCAAACCCTGTTGACCTTTATCAGAAAAGCATCTATGCGCTCAAAGACATTTGCTTGTAAAGCCTCAAAACTGGGATATAATCACTGATTTGGTGATATGTTCCCCTAAATGTTTCCTAATGATCATATTTAAAAGATTAGATAAAGCTAGAAGACACATTTTAATATTTATTATATTTAAAAATTACAGACTGGTATAAGTGATTTGAATATTTACCATACAGCAAATATATGATAAACATATTTAATTTAAAATGTACCTAAGTCATTGACCTTTAAATGCATGATCACATTTACATTTGTGTCAAATTAAGTCTTTATCAATATATTAATCATACAGTTCATTGCTGTCAGTTATTTGATCTCAAGGTACTTAATGAAATTAACAAACGTTGATACATATAACGCACATTATAAGGATGAACATTGAACATGAGTGATACGTGGGACTGAACATGACTGTCCGTCTGCAGTTCAGAAGACACAGGCAGGGACCTGAGATTTGGAGAGTGAAAAAAGTGAAACTGTTGTGTGAGTACAAAAAGAAAATCTTGTACTACAAGTGTTCAAGGAGCTTAATGTGCACCAGTTTGTCCTGCTCACTGAGAGCTGAATGTCTGTGAGGGCCGGAGGTGTGCCCAGGAGGAGTTCCTCCAGCTACTAAGTCTTTCCTCTTAAAAATCCTCCCTCCTATATGGGCTCATCTGACTCCTCACTCTCTCTCTCCTCCTGCAGGGAGGACAGCGTGAGCACTGGACTGCTGGGTAACACTGGAGAAGAAGGAGATGAAAGGGAGGTAGGGGAGGAGGTAGAAGGAGACGCTGGTTCTTGTGGAGTAACATCAGCCCCTCTCGTGGTGGAGGAGGAGCCGCTGGTGCTCCCCACACTGCTGGGGGAGGAGGGAGCAGTTTCACCCTCGGGACCTGCTCTGGAAGATTTCCTTTGGAAATCCTCCTTGGACTCCTTCCTCACCAACTCCCCCTCCCTTCTGCTCCCTTCCCCCCATAGGTCTCTGTCCCGTGTGGGGGAGGAAGGCGTGGATGAGGGAGGCTGGTGCTTCTTGGCTTTCCTGCTGGCATCTCTAAAACTGGCCAGAGGTGGACGTAACCTCACCCCACTGCGAGTGGAGCCCTCTATGGCCTTTTGTAACTGTTAGAGGAGAGAAAAACGTTGAAATGTCTGCAGTGGGAAATCATCCAGGAATGAAACAAATGTGAATCACTAAAATGAGCATGCATAGAGATGAGTTGTGAGGATGGTTAATAGAAAAAAATGCATGAATCAGAGCGTAAAGCACGATGTACCCAATGACAGAACTGCCCACAGTGTGAACTCATCACTGCTCACTGTCAGCCCGCATTAAAGGATTAAACCCAGAGAAGTAACAAAAACATGCAGATAAAAGAAAAAAAAAATTAAACAATAAAGGTGACTTTACCTCTTTCAGCGCAACAACACCCACCAGCTTTCCAATACTGGTGACATATGCATGACTGAGACCCAGCAAAGAGAACAGTGTGTGGGTCTGAGTAATAAGAGAGAGAAGGACATGATCCAGTCAGTGTTAAATGTCCTGTACCATGACAGCATTCTGCCCACATCACTGCACTACACTGCTCCTCATAAACAAGTAAAAAAAGAAATATATGGCACCGCTATGGAACATGAGTCACAGTATAAACTCGAATATACATAGGAATTTTTAGTCTTCCCTGAGGATAAAAACATAAAGGAGTTCTACAACCCTGTATGTTGAACACTTACATCTTTCAGACCACTCCCTAAATCTTTGAACATAATCTCCATGAATAAATTATGTAATTCAGTTTTTTTCTCATTTACAGACTGGTAACTCATTAACATAAGAACAAACACAGAATATTTTAGAGGGCCACAGGTCCTCTACATGTTGCCAGAACAGCTTTAGTGCACTTTGTCTTTGATGCCACGAGTCTGTGAATTGTACTTGTAAATATTCCTTCATTTAGTATTTGGATAAGGATGATGAAAGGAACTGTCTAACATATTAGTCCAAAATCTCCCAGAGATGTTGTTTTGGGTTCAGATGTGATAACTGCTGAGGCCATAGCATGTAACTCACATCACTTTATACAAATGAAACCTTTTAGTGACCCTGTGTGACCTATGACAGAGGTGGATTAACCTTTAAACAGTTGCTAATATGTCACCTGTCTCTATCCTTAAACTCAAGGTGAGATAACTAATCCTCATTAGATTTTCAGTCCAAGCACAAAAGATGTCATTTTTAGACTAAAATACTAAAGTTCAGTTGAATTTTAAGGTTCCCCATCTAAGATTTAGGGGGATATAATTGCAGAAATAGATGAGTATGATCCAGATTTATTAAGTTAAGAGGCACAAAAATTCAGAGCATGTTTTATTGCAAGAGGACTTCAATTTCTTTTCAATAAGAGCTATATTAGATGTACAGAATAGTTTACTTACCCACTAACTTAAAGCAGTTTAACAGTGGACACTGACTTACACTGTTGCCCATGAATTTAGAACTAAAGACTGTTACCTCTTATTATTAAATGATTAAGACAATGTAATTTAATCTTGATAGATAAAGTGTAACTGGGACACTGTATGGAAACATTCCACCTGGTCAAAAAGGATTACTGAAGTGTATAAACAGGAATAAAAAGAGGATTGTGTCTGAAAACTAAATTATTCCAATTATATGAGCAGTTGTGTATTATTCAGACCAGGCATTAACATGTGCTTTTACTGATCAACATGTTCATCTGTAGCATAGAATTGTTTCAATTTAAGTTTAACCGAGTGTATTTGTATATTTATTTGTACATTTAATTCAATGTCTGTCTCAAAAAGTACAAGATGATTTCAAGGAACAATGTCTTACCTGTTACTTGTGTTGCTAATATGACCATTCCATTTTCTTTATTGGTTCTATTCATTAAGTGAACATTTCATTGCTTTAAAAAAAAACAACCTGGTGAGGTCATTCTATTTCCACATACAAAATATAAAGGAACAGGGCATCATTCCAGTTCTCTCAGTTAGCACTACACATGAAGCACCATAATACCATCAAACATTCTTATTCAAAAGAGATACTTTCAGAATTTTAACTTCTAACTAAAAATCCCAGAAAAAAATTAAACACTGGCATTTAATATGTTCTGTTGTGATTTTTTTTTTACACCGATGGAAGACAGAGCAAGGTGAATAATATTACACACTGAATTACACACTGAAGAAAAGAGATGCAAAACAGAAAATACAGCTGGAAACAAATAATGAACAAGTCAAAATCAAAATGTCTGTAAATCAGATTCTGTTGTGCACCCTGTAGTTTAGTAATGCTGTATCAGTGTTGTGCATTATGTGGACAGTCACCTTGTGCAGAGACGTCCTCTCCACCAGCTGAAATGGGGAGGGATCTATGCGGATCTGCTCCATATCAATTGGTTTATCAAGCTCTTCTTCTTCCCAGGCTTTGATCTGCATCATCCAATAGCAAGTCACAGAAATGGAAGCAGCAGTTATTGATTCCCAGCTTCATTGACTCATTATTGGCCATGAGGATACTGAATCAATACAGTGCATTACCTCCTCTGGGGACATGGTATCAGTTACTAGAGGGGGTGCAGTCTCCTGGTGCATGATAGGGAGATAGAAAGACAGATGAAGGACAGACAGATGGATGGTCAGTGTGAACAGCTGGACAGATGATAGGAAGATGCCCCCTGGTGGCTTTACGGCCACACCCGCTGAATAAAAATCCTCAATGCATAGACTAGGCATGTCCAAACTATTCCACAAAGGGCCAGTGTGGCTGCAGGTTTTTATTCCAACCAACCAAGAGTTCACAGTTTGACCGATCGACTCTCTGAAGACTGAGATCAGATGATTAATTGAGTCCAGCCTGGTGCGCTGCTGCTTGGTTGGAACAAAAACCCATAGTCATACTGGCCCTTTGTGGAATAGTTTGGACATGCCTGGCATAGACTAAACCATTCACCTTCCAGACACATTAGTAGACTGATGCCACTGTCTAAACTGTCAGTGCAAACTCAACAACAGAACAGTGATGTGCTGCCCCTTTCAGCTTCAGGGGTCAGTTTGATGAGTAGTCAAATTTATTCGCAGTAACATACCTGCGTTTCAGTTTGGCCTGACGAAGACGAGGAGGAGAAGAGTCTCTGAAGTGTCCTCCTGACTGATGGCAGCTTACGCTTGTCTATGGACACAACATAACATATGTAAGTGGCGAAAGAAGTGACATCTGAGGAGTGGGCCTATTCTTTATGTGCCATGTTACCAGAGTCTGTGTGATTGGTGGAGGGCTCCTGGGGTTTGGGAGATGGGATGGGTCCATTACATTCTTCCTGCACTGGAGGAGTCTGAGGAAAAAAGCAGTCAGGAATGGCATCGTAAATAAACTCACCACTCAGCTCACAACATCCCCCCTGTGAGACAATTTATAGTGTGTTTTTCACACCTTGTCTGCACTCTCCTCTCCACCCTCCTCATCTACAAAAGTGAAGGACTCCCAGCTGACTTTGGAGCCCTGGTCCGGTGAATTCTGACCCCTTTCAAAGACCCGTCTTTCTGGTGAGAGCCACCAGTCAAAGATGGCTTGAAGCTCTGTTCTCTCAATGGAACCGAGGAGAATCATAGACTCTGCAGAGGAAAATATGACAATTGTCTCTTTATTCAAGAGAAGTTTCAACAAATTATATGTGTTTATGTTAAAGCAGAGTCAAGCGTTAACCCTTGAACTCCTGAGACGGTAGCAGTTCCACAGTAAAAAAAAAAAAAGAAAGAAAAAAGAATAAAATAAGCAACAAAATGAACAAAAATAATCAAAGTGATGAATAAAATGTACAAAAATGAATAATAAAATAACAAAATAATACAGAACATGTGCAAAGTAATACACAAATGGAACAAAATTGAAGAAAAAAAAAGTAAAATAAAAAACTAAATATAGAAAAATAAACAAAATGAACAAAAACTACTAAATATTGTAAAAGAAAATTACATTTAATTAAAAAAAAATAAAGAAATATTTTTTATTATTATTTGAGTCTATTTTTATTTACATTTTAAATAATGAGCAAACGGTTACATTTTTCAGAATGTTTAAACTAATGTGTCAGTGCTGGCACATCAGGGGTTAAAAGGTTAAATATCTTTGGATCAAAGTTGTGAATTCATGTTTCAATTTGCTGTGTTATATTTCATTCCCCTCTTGTTCCTCTCAAAGTCCAAAATATAACTGTCTGTTTAAAGGAAACTCAATAAAGGTCTATCTCACTCAATCAACTTTCTCACGTACATCTCCTTTAATTTGATTTGAACTTTATTATCTTACACACATGATGTCCAACCCTCAGAATCATAAAATCAGCTGTTTAAATATTTCACTGTATTTCATAATAAACTGGTTCTTTCAGCACAACTACATTTTCTTGGCAGAAACAATATCTTGAAGAATCTCAAGTTTTTCATAATCTTCCAGGTAAAATGATGCATTGCCTACGTCCTTGTAGACAGAACAGTTAAACAAAAACAAATCCCTCTTTCAGTTTCACTCATAGCAAACAAAGTCTTTCCTCCTCTGGAGTGATGACTGGTAGTAATGCTGTTCAATGCAACGGTGCACAGGGGGACATTTTTAATTAACTTCACATAAAGGTTCCACATTGTAGTTATTGTTTATGAGATAATACATCTGTAATTTTTGTTTATATCACAAAAAAACAGGGTACTTTTCTCTATCTGTGAAATATATTTTTCTCCTACCACCCTTCTTACAGTATTTCAAAGCAACCACTTGTGGCAAAGTAATGACAAAATGTTCAAATAAAACAAGGGTTTCGGTTCATTAACAGAGGTATATCTATGTGAAATTTTCCACTTAGGTGTTTTTTTTAGTTAGTCTCTGATCAGTTTGTTAGTCTGGTAGCCAAACACATTCCCAAAAATGAAAAATAAAAAGATTTCTTTAGTACTAAAAAAAAGCCCAAAAGGGAAAGAAGGAGCTATTGAGAGTTAAGAGATAAATGAGTGATGCTTTGTGATTTCACCTTTAGAGTCGACCAGTGGGATTGTTTTCAGGGTTGTTGTTTCTAAAAGATGGTTCAGTTCTCGAAAGCTGGAGTGAGAAGACAGAAACTTCACCTTGCGTACCATGATGTCTTCCACAAAGATATTATACTTGCTGGGGAAGCAGAGAAATAAAGTGGTAATTACCATCTGCTGCATAAAGACAGCTGCAGAACACACAAGTACAGAAATAATATAGACACAGAACATAAATGCTCTGTTTGAACAGGCTTTACCTGATGTGCCCGAGGGCCAGCTCAGGCAGGTAAGGCAACTTCTTCACCTGGATGATGGAGTCATAAAGAGACGGCTGTAGACCTTGAGCCACCATGTTTGCCAGGATGACCGCCACCATCATGGGTAAGATGTGGGAGATCTGACCAGTTAACTCAAAGCATATTACTGCTGTAGAGACTGTGTGTGTGACAGCTCCCGTCATTGCTGCAGCACCTAATGGTAGGCAGAGGGGAGTATACACAGTATGTAGATAATATGTCATCTATCATCATTCAACTGAATCATAAAAAAAATACTCATTTAGAGGCAGACATTTTAAAGTAAAAATATATTATGTTTTTAAAGATTATGGTGATATGGTGATAATGGTGAACATTTGAAGTGCTAGCATTTTCAGAAGATATGTAAGAGGACAGACTAGATACTTGCAAAAAAGGGTTAATATATTACTATACAAGATTTAGGATTAAATATGTGATCAAGACTAATTTAACTATACTCCTAAATGTATAGATCAGGTCCCAAAATAGTGCCACATAGCTGTTTTTAGTGTATTGATGTGAAAAAATATGACATGAAAACTGATTTACACAAAATCATAAATGCTGACCTCACCAAACCTGTGCATAATGCAGACAAGAAACATCAACTGTAAAATACATAGCAAGACAAAAATGACAGAAAATATGCAACAAAAATAAGGTATAAGATGAAATGACAAAAATGACATAAAAGACATAACAGGACAAATATAGCAGAAACGATTCTTAAGATGAAAATAATGTAAAAGACACAAGACAGAAATGACATCTTGAGACAGTTTGTACATTAATATTTGCATTGTTTGAGAAACTTGTTCGTGAGCTGCGTTGTCATGACGCAAACATTACCTGTAAGTGTTAGAAGTAACTGTTAATGTTATGTTTATAGCCATGATCAGACAATCCTGGCAGAGTTTAACATGTCTTTATTTTCCCTGAAGTGAATCCTGGGTGAAGCACTAAACTCAGTGGACTGACCAATGACAGCGTAGCCTCCAGGCAGTATGCGGTAGACTATCCCATCAAATAGGATTCCATTTGGGAAAAGGGTGGCCATGATCTCTCCTACAAGGCGACCAAATGCAGCTCCTAGAAGAGAGAGATAAGACATGCTGTTAAAGACAAATTGATCCGAAGCTCAGCAGGGGATACTGGACTCGCATTACAAAATCCTCTTACCTAATATGAACACTGGCATAAAAGCCCCTGAAGGGATGGGCATCGTGGTGGAAACTGCTGACATCCAGAACTGATACACAAAAGCAGGATCAAGTTAGGATCCAGAAGGTTTGCATCATACCATCACAGCAGTTGTGAAGGAGGGACATACCTTCATGATGAAGAAAAGGAGAAGGATGATGAAGACGCTGACACGGGGATGGAGCCATGCAGTTGAGCGACCCAGGCCAGGGGGAAGAGGGGAACCTGAGATTTTGGTCCAGGTGAAATTATCAAACAGGGAGTTGATGCACTCCCTGGGCATGAGCTACGACAAGGAACACACATTGAATGTAACTATCATTTTTAGGCAATTTCTATTCTTAAAACACCATAAATGTTAATGAACACACATGGATAAGAGCTCAGAGATCATTAGATGAAAGCAGTTTCTAACCTCTCCAGCCATAAACTGCCCAAAACCTGGAGGAAATGTGAAGGTGGCAATGATCAGTGTTACTGCACCTGGATAGATCAGTCGACTGGGAACACACAAACACACAACCATTAACAGAAGGTCCTAAAACTACCTTTCATAACACAAATGAATGTCTCAGTACAAGTATGTGTCGACATTGATTGCATGACTCTCCCAGTGCTGCAGCTCTCCTCTCTCCTAATGGTGGAGACTAATGTTCCCTGACTGTTTAGTCTCAGAGGATAAGTGAATCTCCCCATTGAGTGAATAAGTGGCTGAGAGGTTGTTAAGGCTTTGCTGCTGTCTTGGCCAGTGTTGTGAGACTGATGAGTTCATAGAGTGAAGTTGAGATACATTAGGAGGAATTGGATTTAAATGCACAAATGGCTTGAGTTCCTAGGAAGAGCTTCTAGTGTCAGACTCACCCCCACTGTCATATTACTGTGTACAGGCACAGATTTCAGATGTAGGTAAAGCGCAGGGGGGCCACCGGGGGATTTGGGGCCATTTGAAAAAATATCAGTTTGAGTATCTCCACTTCAATATAGCACTGTGCAGTCATAGATAAATACATGGCTTACAATAGATGTTACCATTTTGGACAAGACTGATGCATCCAGCAGCCTGCCATCTTTAACATTTTAATAATATTTTTTTTAATGTTATATATTTTTGAATAGTATTAGTTTTTTTGCATTGCTATACAAATACAAAAATGTATAGTATATACTCTTTGGCTTGTCATTGCTCAAATAATGAAACAAAAAAAAATCTGATAAATTGTGCCATCTGGATAAAGTGAATTTCATTGTGGTTGGATGAAAATTAAAAACACAGTACCATTCTGACATCCTATTGATTATACGTGATCTAGTGCACCTGACCTTTGCACCATTCCAATACTTAGATTCAGCTACAGGTAGCGTTATATCACACATACACACATATATGGTTCTTTCATACATTAGCATTGGACTAAAAATGTGTTCATTTTCATTGGGCATATGTGCAGCTGAAACAGGTAGACTAGTGCATCCCAGATTTTTCTACATTAACATTTGACTATGACATTATTCTCATTATAGCTTATAGAAAAATGTTTTTTAGGGAGGTGGGGCAGTGCCCTGGGCCCTGTGGTGTAACCTAAGCTTTTGTCCTAATGGCCTTTTTTTACCTTTAAAATTACTTTTCTACTTTAGATTTTAGCTTTGAAAGCTATTTTACATGAGTAAAAATCTTGAGATGACATTTCATTTTTAAACCCTAATATCTATACTTCTATCTCAGTAATGAATATGAACACTTTTGACACTTCTGGTGATAGATCAATAATTTTCCTTAAAAAAAAAGACTGGTGTTTTACTGTTTTCTAGGCTCTTGTCAGCCATAGACTCTGGACTGACAATTGTCATCATTTGTTTCCCTTTATGGTGCCCTTGGTGATGTGACCCCCAAAAGGGGAACCTGGGGGCAAAAAAAAATTAAATAATGCATGTGTTTCTTCTCTCTTTTTTCATTTTTTATTTTTTAGCCCATTCCTAACCCTTTTCCTTATAATCACATTGTTTTATGCTTAAATACAATAAATACAATCCTTAAATATAATCCTTACTCACGATAATTTAAATGCAATATATATATATATATATATATATATATATATATATATATATATATATATATATATATATATATATATATATATATATATATATATATATATATATATATATATATATATATATATATATATATATATTATCCTATCTGTATTTTGAGTGGGTAGATTTCATGTATTTAATGTATATTATTTTGGAAGTGAGTAGAAAGCTATTCTGTTGTTCACACATGAGCATGCATTTCATTCAGTCATTTATTGATCAGAAATGGGACCTGAACATTTAAAGAGCTACTTTCCCAAACAGAAGAGTAGATCATGCATGTAGTGAAGTAAAATATAAAAGGTAATCTACAGGAAAAGATGTATGAATGAAAGTCTTATCACTATATTCTATTGTATCCTGAATGGTTTCATGAATAAAGACATTCCTAGCATAAGTAGGAATAAATTAGTCCATTGGTGAGACATTATCAGACCAAAGCTTATGTTCATGGTTAAGTAGATGTGTTGGAAATCTTACTGTTTGGTTAGGAAGCGAGTGAGCGCCGTCGGTCTTCTCATGAAAAGAACCACCTGTCTGTTCAGGTAGACGAAGAATGCACCCAGGAAGCCACATGAGATCCTAAAACACATGAGGGGGGTCATTACGGATAACCTTAAACCACTGCACTCACATACGGACACATTTTCTGACTATTTACCCTATAATTGCAAAGGCAGGAAGCTCCTGCAGATCGAAGGGGAAATCCATCCGGAAGTTAGTTTTGAAGAGAGCTGTGATTGTGACTGAGAAGGACAGAAAATATAAGTTCAAAAAGGTAAGATCTCCATCAAAAAATCTGCTTTAAATATAACATTTTACATCTTATCCCACAGGAAAAGCTCATACATGTTCACCATGGGGAATGATCTTTTACTGGGTTTACTGGTGAGGACTATGTTAAAATGATGTGTAAATGCTTCATAACTAAGGGATCCAAATTAATCCCAGATTCATAAATATATATAATTTTTGTTATATAATTTATATAAGATAATTTGTGTGTTGATCAGATTTATTTAGAATTATGCATGAGTCTAATAACTTTTATAACTAGCTGTCATCTGTGCCTTGAATTTCTATTTTGAACAGTTTTTCCCCCTTTTTGTCAGTTCAAAAAAATTGGGAACATTTTACTCGGTGAGTGAGTTGATAACACATTCATACTGTAGCAGCTGTCAGCATTCATTACTGTTCCATAAGACATGACTCAACATTCATACCTTTCATAAATATTGAAGATATGATGATAACTGGTCAAAATAAAAGTGTAACAATCACAAAACAGCATTGCCATTTTTGTGTTTTTTGTTTGTTTTAAACCTGTTACCTGAACATGTCACATATGAGTCAATGGGTACGTCCAATGTCCAAGACAATTTTAATGTTTTAGGTGTTTTTTTTAATTTAATTTTATTTTTTACATGTTTTATGATGTAACCTTAGAAGGATGCATGATTTTTAGCATGTTTTTTTTTTTACCTTGTCTGCACTAAAACAGGAATGTCCAGCCATTCAGAAAGAGGAGAAATCATCTGCAAAGGGTACACTATAAAACAAATACATTTTTATGAAACAAAAATGATTTGTTTGACCATGTTTTGTCTATTTGGCACTGGACTGGCCCACTGACACAGATATGATGTGATCAGGTAAAACAGCAATAGTGCTTTGCTATTGTTGGAGTTCTTTATTTTGACAAGTTGTCATCATTCTGACTTCCACAGTCATGAAAGGTTTAATATGAATATTGAGTCATGTTTCATGAAAACAGTCGTGAATGGTTTATGTACATTTTATGAGCTGTTTTGAATGTGTTATGAACTCTCCTAACAAGTGACATGTTCCAAAAAAATGCATAAATGAAAGAAACATCTTAATCCCTATGTCAACTTCTCTGTATAAAGTATCCTGAAATTGAGTTTTACTTACTTCAGTTTTACAGTTTTTAAAGAGTTTAAAGGAAAAGGAAAAAGTAGGTCTGTGCCAAATATTAAAATACACAAACTAACCAAAAAACCTGGATTTAACTCAATAAATTATTGCAAATTCCAATCATTTAATTGGTTAATTACCACAGAAATGAATGTTAGTTTGATTCTGACTGATGTAGCTTTTGAGTAGCTTCTCCTTCCTTAAACAACCATTGGTTTAATAGAGAATTTAAAGATTGGACTGTGTTTCAATGGCGAAAGGTCATGTGGTCTGATGAGTCCAGAATGACCCTGTTCCAGAGTGATCATGCATCAGGGTGAGGAGAGAAGCAGATGAATCGATGTCATGATATGATTACCCATCATGCTTACTGCCTGCTCCTCGGTTCCTTCAGCTGGTCATGTTTCGGCTCAGCAATGTTATGTGTCCAAAAAATAAGGTCAGCTCAGCCTGAATAAACTAAATGACCATGTTTTTTTTTTTTCAGGCATATTCCAGGATGACAATACAAGGATTCATCAGTGGCAGGATTTGCCAGCGTGCAACCTCATTTTCACACATGGATTGTCCAGACCTGAACCCCTTTGACAATCTTTGAGATACTATTGAGAGGACTTTACACAATAGTCTGACTCACCTACATCAATACAAGACCTTGGCCAAAAATGGAAGTAACCCTGGATGTTGCATTAATTTATTATGACATTGCATAAGCATTGTGTGGCATAAAAGATGCCACAGCAAATGTGTCCTCTAATCAAGGAAGTAGTGTGTATAAATAATTAAAAAGAGAAAGCTATTTTTTTGGGGGGGGGGTGTTCAAAGAGGATATCAGTGTACTAAGATTACAAAGGGGAGTGCATGTTGGGAAATATTACCTCAGACACAGAGATGTTTGTTTAGTTAAAAATGGACAACAAAAAGGAAAAATACTTTAATTTGTTTGGGAACAGCATACAACAGACCCCCTGGTGGATCTAGTTTGGAAAATATTAAGATAGCTAAACAACAACAAACACAGGCTTTAAGTTTCTATTGAAGTGTGTAAATTCTGTAGGTGATGATTTAAAACATTTCAGGTTTATCTACAGAGGCAAGTATTACTTAGCTGTCACATCCAGCTGCTTTCCATAACATACCAGCTCAGCAGTCTTTTGACAGTGTGTGTGTGTGTGTGTGTATGTGAATGTGTGTGTGTGTGTGTGTGTGTGTGTATGTCTCACCAGCATCCTTGTTCCAAACTGAGAGCACCCTGAATATGAAGGCGCTGAATGTGGCGGCAAAATATCCCCGCCAGTAATTCCTCACCGCAAAGTAGGTAGACGTGACCTCAATACTGAACAACACCCCTGGTGGTGGCGGAGAGTGAGGGAGGAAGAAGGGCAGAGGAAGAGGAGGGATTAAGGAAGAGAGGAGACATGAGTGTGCATGGTGTGTGAAACAAGGAAAGAGGAGAAAGAGAAACAGAGATGAGTTAAATAAGCACTTGACGCTGAGGGTGTAATTATACACAACAAGAACAGCCACGGGGAATGAACACACACACACACACACACACACACACACACACACACACACACACAACAGTACACACACAGGTGCATTCAAGTGTACATACATAAACAGCATGTAAATCAATCACAGACACATACAGAACATCAGAAACATTATTATGAGATAAAAGGACTGAACAGAAGAAAATAAATCTATTTAATTGATAAACTATATGCTATTACTGTGCACAAAAGATGCTTTAACATCAAACAATGAGGTTGAATTATTGATGTGGCTAAAAAGTTGGGACACAAATCAGTTAAATGATTAGGTTGAACTCCTCTGTTAGTTTCTTTTATGTGTATTTAGAGAAATCTTCAAGTAACCAACATTTCAATGAGGCTTTGTACTTTTTAAACATGTTATGCCCCTGTTTTCATTTTCAGTCATTTTACAAATCTTTAATATTCCTAACACTTAGTTTGACAAATGTAAATAATAGAATAGAATAGAATAGAATAGAATAGAATAGAATAGAATAGAATAGACTGAAATGTCATCCAGTGGGAAAAAACATAACAATTCACATAAAAATAACTAGCACAAATATGGTAAAATAGCTAAAAGAAATTAAACTTCATTAAAACTTTAAATATATTTTCCTGTCATTCATAATTAAAAATTAGAGTGTAGCTTTAAACCCTTTAATACAGTATGATTTACACACATGACTGAACTCAGCCAACGGCTCCATCAGGACTGAGTGGAGGTGGTTTAATTTGACTGACAGTTGCCTGGCAACATAACAAGGATGTTGGATACTACTATTTCTACATGATGATTGGTGCTAACAAGATATGACATCACTGTTCCCCAAGTAACAAAACCCACTAAAGTGAAAAACACCAGAAGAGAAAGTCACAAAAGATACTATAAATGATGCGTGGAAATACATTTATGTAGGACAATAAAATACCAGGCTTTTAGAGGTGGATTTCCACCAAGTTTAAATAAAACAAGGAGACCATTTCTTAAACACCACAGATAAAAAATAATAGGTTATGAGATGTTTGTGTTTATTTGTATTTTTTGATAACTTATGAATCTTTATTAGAGTTCATTCTGGGCTCTCAGATAAATATTCCAACACTATAATATTGTTTTAAAGGTTGAAAACACATCAGTGTTCTCATCAATGCAGTCATGAAATGAAACTCAATTTATGCATTTTATACATTATAATATAAAGAACATCTAACATCAGCGCTTGGCATTAATACTCAGCACATTAGGAGCAGTGAACGGCCACTAAAGGAGCTCAGGAACCAGTTCCAGCTCTTCATCAGTACTGTGGTCAAGGGCACTGACAGAAGAATTAACCTACAGTATTTACTACATA
Source organism: Siphamia tubifer (assembly GCA_020466265.1). Taxonomy (NCBI): domain Eukaryota; kingdom Metazoa; phylum Chordata; class Actinopteri; order Kurtiformes; family Apogonidae; genus Siphamia; species Siphamia tubifer. The sequence goes on along the minus strand of CM035798.1, from coordinate 60,958,459 downwards.
TGTATATATTAAAATGTGGGATGCACTTCTTGCTTTATCTTGCTTTGTCTTTTCTGTATAATAGTAGTGTAGCCAATTCATTTTTATTTTAAATTATTTGTTTGCAGATTAACTGACTAATAACTTGTTAATTCACTTGGTACAAGCATTCACCTCCTGAAAACTAAGTACTGATGACCAAAACATCCTATATCTTATTACATTTACAGTGGGACTGTCAAAATAAATGCATTAACGTAGATTAATCTTGTCATATTAATCATTGTCATAATTAATATTAATATTAATCATTGTCATGATTAATATTAGTATCAATCATTGTCATGAATAATATGATTAAAAATGTTAATGCAATTAAATGGAACAGTTGTTTACAGTAGTTTTGTTTCAAATTCTTTGTTGAAACTGTTGAATTTGTAAAATAAAAACGTTAATTATTATATATTCATATCTTTCCATATGTTGTAGATATTTTTGGTGAATTTTTTTTGTATTTTAAAAGTGTTTTTGAGTATGTTTTTACAGTTTTTGACAGTAAATTTTTTTGTGAATTTTAGTGGATTTTAGTACCTTTTGTATATTATTTTATTTTAGTGTATTTTGTGGGACATTTGAGTACATAAAAACATGAAATGGAATAGTTGACTGACATAAAGTGTTTTGACAGAGTTTTCATTTCAACGAAGCACTTCCATCTTACAATACCACCTTAACATGAACCACACATTCCACTAGCACTAGGTTAATGCATCACCCAGCTTGGACAAACATGTTAAATGCAGATATAATCCCTTATGACTCTGTTTGCTCATGCAAAATGAACCAAAACTAATTTAGATTAAAAATGTATATTTAATCATGATTAATCAAAATGAATCCAAAGCAACCCTGTGATTAATCTGATTAAAAATGTTCATAATTTGACAGCCCTAATTTACAGCTGCTGTGTTACTAATGTCCTTTAACTATCTAGTAATTTAAGCGGTATGATAGGCAACAAGAATTATACTCTGTTCTCTGGACTCTGTTTTCGAGATATAAAAACTATGACAGGAGGTTTTAACATGATTGACAGCTGCGATTACAGATTCTCGAAAATGTCACATCTATTATATTTTGTCACTCGACACAGACACTCTGTAAAATGACCTCACTTTTCCATAGCAATGTGAAACACCATTGGATCATTTACATTCTAATCTTTTATTTGGACACAGAGGAGAAGGTGTGTATTTTTGAATTGGGGTGTTTTTAACTGTAATGTCAGCTCTTGCAGCTTTAATAGCAGTATTTTAGTAAAATAAATCCCAGTGTCAATCAATGCATTTTAATTATGAATAAGAAAATAACTAAACATCTGAAACTGTCTCTGGTTTGCATGAATAAAAAGAACCAGTGAATGAATAATTCAGATTCATGCTGAATTGTGATAATTTGATATATGACAAAACCTTAGAGTTTGACACTTAATCCTACCCTTATAATAAATTGCATAATAAAGGTTTGGTGCTATATTTATTCAGTAAAGGCAGATGCTTAGTGAAGGGTTTTAGGTTGTGAAAGGCAGCATGCAGGTTGTACAGTACCTCCTAGTGGAGTGCCGAAACAGCATCCCACCCCCACGGCACAGCCAACAGTCAGAATATCTGTGTAACCATAAGGGTTCTACTGACACAGAAAACAGAGAGGGGGAGGACAAAGCAGGGGGTGAGGAGGGGTGAGACAGGGTGAGGGATAAAAGGCCAGAAATAATGAAGGGGAAAGTGATGGTGATGAGGAGTTAAATGTGACAGGAAGACAAGAGAGTGAAATGAAGAAAGAGAGAATAATAGATCAAGGTGAGAAACATGAGGGTAGAGATGACAGAGGGGAGGAAAATGGAATAAAGTGAATAAATAATGTTCACTGAAAAAAGTGATAAAGAAGCAGAAAAACCCACAAGAGCAAACAGCAGAGTGAGGATGCCCATGCTAATCACATTTAAGGAAAGTAATTAAGCCTTCAGGAAATGAACTAAGTGGTCAGGTTGTCAGAACAATTTTCAAAAAGGAGCAAAAGGTCATCGTAAAATAACTGTTTTGAATCATGGCATTGAATTTTAAGGCTCTATGTCTATTATTATATGAAGGTTGGTTGTTTTTTTTAGTTGTTTTTTTTAGTTCACCTTATCAGAACCATTTGATAGAACCTTATAATTCAAAGCTCACACACAGAGTCTCTGATTTCCCATTATCTTACTCCATCTGCAGATTTAGTTATTCAAACAATTCACACTCACACAGAGGCAGATCTGAGGTCAGTTTTATACAAATTGATTTGGAAATTGGGAAATATGTTGATTCACTTTCTTGCCCAGATGAAAGAACTGATACCACTCTAAAAGCTTTAGGCTAATTACAGATTTAGCACAAAGTCCATTAGCTTAGCTCAATGGGCCTGGCTCTGCATAAATGTTGAAAATATCCACCCACCAAAGCCCAACGAAAATGATTGTTGTTTTAACACAAGTAGGTTGTATTTGTTCATCACCATGTTGGCATTTTGGATCCAGAAATGACCGTTTTGAGCATAAGGGTTGGAACTATGGGAGCACCAGGGGTAGGAACTCTAGCTACTGACTATAGAACAGTGAACTACATCAAGCATTTCATCAGTTTGTAGTTTTCTTCATGTAAGCTATTAACTACTACATATAAACAACTACGTATAAATTGTCGGTCAAGAGAAAAATGTGTTTTATTAACTTGTCTGGAGTAAAACAAAAACTCAGTGTGTAAGTCACCTGCCAATCATAGCCTGACACAGCAGACATCAGAGTGTCATTAAACCTGAGATCTAATTAACAGGACAATGGTTTCCAGGTCAACCACCAGATCACTTATTAAAGGGCCCAACTACATCAGAAGAAGCTGGAATAAGTACTACGAAAAAAGTGAATCAGTGACTTTTAGAGCCAGGGCATTTTGCAGCCACTGTCAGTAGTAGTCTATGCCACATCAAATATTTAGTATTAACCGCTATCATATGTGAATTTCAGAGCACTTGCCAAACAGAATCAGAATTTAGTTTGACTTACTCCATTTACTCCCAGTCAAATTTTAGCTAAGCACCCATGGATCAGAAGTAGAGAAGAAGGGTGTAACTTACCCTCCCCGTGAATTGGAAATACCACAGACATACTGTAGTATACCATGCCAATGGCTTGGCAGGGGTGCCCAACCCTAACCTGGCTTATGTCATCTGGCTGTGTTACGCTACGCTCACACAACCTTTTGAGTACCATGAGGATTAATTTTACTTCAAAACGAAGAAGCTGAGCAGTGTTGCAGGGTGGCACTACCCGGCGGAGTTGTGGCTGGTGTAACATACAGTAAAGCAGAAGCGATGGCAGAGTAGTCTTTTCAGATACACAACAATGGAAGAGTGCGTTAGGTATCCCAGGGTCCATATAGATTTGGCTATTAACCACTGTTTTGTCTAACGCATGTTCATTCCTTAAAAGAACAGAGGACAGCTTTGGAAGCATTTGTTGATGGAAATGATGTTTTCGCTCTTCTTCCGACTGGGTTTGGCAAGAGTTTCAACTATCAGATGGCTCCACTGGTGGCTAAAGAAATAGGACAAGTGTAGAACCTCATTATTATTGTGGTATCCCCCCTGGTTGCGTTTGTAGAGGACCAAGTCAAAGGGGCTGGTAAACGTGGGCTGACAGCAATGGAACTGGGAGGAAGAAATGACAACCACATCCAGAGCGAGTGTTCGGTAGCCCCGAATCATGGCTGAAAGATAAATGAAGAACCATGCTTTCCTCCGACATTTACCAGAAGAACTTGGTGGGCATCATAGCAGACGAGGTTCAAGTCATGTATAAATGGTACGTTTAAACCCCTTTTGATATGTACCTGATGAAAACAATTTTCACTGATTAAGTGGCTTGACTTCAATGTGAGTGGCTGAAGCGGAGCGTCAGTCTAGATAATGGACAGATTTTTCATCTAATCACATGCAAGGATTTTAGATAAGCCACCTCCTTTGAAAATGGATCGGTTGCAGAAGGGTCCCAAATGGTGAAATACCATCTGGCAATAGTCAGGTTACCCCAAATCTGGTCCTCTCAAGCTACTATCCTGCATGTTTTAGACATATGCCCCTTCCAACACACCTGATTCAAATGATAAACCTCTCGTCAAGCTCTGCAGAAGCCTGATAATGACCATTAAGTGTGTTGGAAGATGGATACATCTAAAACATACATCTAAAACATGTCGAGAGGACCAGGATTGGGAACCCCTGGTATGGGAAATACAGCCAGTAGAAGTGACACACCACACAGCATGTGTTGGTAACTCGGAGTGACCCATCAGATTCCAAAAGGAGCATGGAAAAGTAGTTTCAGACACCTTGACGATTTTGGAAAAAGGCTTTTTTTACTCTTTAAAAGGAATTCGTTATTTTTAATTTCAACATTTGGTTAATCATTGGTTGGTTCATTGGTTAACAACGTTTCTCAACATGAACAGGTGATTTTAAGATAAATGTGCAATTATAAAAGTTAGAAACTGCTCAGCCCAAAAAAAAATATCCTCCTGGATTTAAATAAGGAAACCAGTAAAATTCTTTAATTGGATAATTACTGCAATGATTAATATGTTTCAGCCACAACAAAGTCAGGTGGACTCATGATTCCAGACCAGTGATGCGCAAGCTGACCTGAAGTGAGCGGGTCATTGAAAAATATTTTTAATGATATTCAGGTTGCAGTCGGTCGGGTTGTTTGTCGTTTGAGATAAACATTAAAATAATGTGGTAAATATGCTTTATTAACTGAATTTCTGTGGTGACGTACAACGTCAGAAGTAGCCTACTGTATGGTGGGAGCAAGAGAGCAAATACATTTGGGAGAGTGGAAGCTCCGGAAACAACAAAAGTAAGGTTTGGGACACAATTGCTGAGATTTTTAAAGATGATGAGCAGCTCCTAGCGTTTCCTTTTCTGTGAAAACCGGGTTCAAATGGCTCTTTCGTTGTTACAGGTTCTAACCCCATCTAACCCCTGGGTTAGATGCTGTGCGTTGATAACTTTTGAATGATGGAGCAGGACAAAAATATTTTCTGAACATATTAACTTACAAGCAACAACATCGGATCGCAGGTATGTGAGTTAGGTCATTTGATGTTCATAAAGACCATTGACATGTGGGTGGAGAAGCAAGTCAAGTCCGTCCTTTTCAAATATATTTCTTGCGGTCTGAGTTGTGGACGGGTTAGTTAGACAAGTGGTTGGTTGCGGGTATTAATACATTGACCCACACATCACTGTTGCACACTGACCCTCCTCCAGAATGATGGGCACATCAGGGTGAGAAGTGATTACCCATCATGTTTACTACCTACAGAATAAGCTTTTTGGAGTAATATAATGAGCTAAATTTGCCTCAGTTGGTCAGGTTTCGGTTCAGTAACTTCATATGCTAAATTACCAGGTCTGAACATCAATGGATATATTCCAAGATGACAAAACCACGATTGGTACTGCATCATTGTCATCCCTTTAATAGGGGCTGGGTCGCAGGGGCAGCAGCCTCAGTTCCTCCAGCTCTTCACGTGGAATCTCAAGATGTTCCCGGGCCAGCCGAGAGACATGATTCCACCAGCATGTCCCGGGTCGGTCCTAAGATTTCCTCCCTGATGAGCATGCCCAAAACACCTTGCCAGGGGTGTGTGTAGAAGGCATTCCAAGTAGATGCCTGAACTACCTTGACTAGCTCCTCTTGACATGGAGGAGCAGCTATTCTACTTTGAGTCCTTCCCAGATCTCCGCGCTGCTCACCCTATCGCTAAGGCTAAGCCCTGGGAAAGAAACTAATTTTAGCCACTTGTACTCGCGACCTAATTGTTTCAGTCATTACCCAGAGCTTATGATGATAGGTGAGGGTTGGAACGTGGACTGACTGGTAAATCGAGAGCTTCGGCATTCCGCTTAGCTCCCTCTTCACCACAATGGACCGGTAGGTCTGGTAGGGTCTCCCACAGCAGATTGGTCCTAGGCAAAGGGCCAGACAAAGAATGCTTCAGAAGACCCAGATGACACAAAAAACCAAGAGTGTGTGAACCTGGCCTGGAGGGTTACTGTATCTCTGCCCTGGAGCCAGGCCTGAGGTCGGAGCCGATGTTTGAGCACCTGGTGCACTCAATGGGTGCATACCCATTGGGTCCAGCTAGGTCCAGACCAAACTGGTGACATGGGCATGTCACCCTACAGGCCTACCACCCACAGGTGGAAGCAGAAGGCTCTGGCGCTTTGTGGATCAGACAGCAGGCGAGGGCCTTGGCAGTCTGATCCCCAGTTACAGAAACTAGCTTTTGGAAAAACCAGGATTCATCAGGACCCAAAATTTTGAAAATGGCTCAGGAAGAAATAGACATAATTTTCATACATTGGCTACCACAGAATCCAGACCTGAACTGAATTAAGAATGTTTAGGATGTGATGGAAAACATTGACACAGTGATCCAACTTTACTGTCATTAATAGAGAATCTTTCCAAATATAAAAATAACTAAGTGATGCCAAGCACAACAAACCCCACCCCTCACAAATGTTGTACCTCATTTTTCCTATCTCTTATCATTTTGAAAACACATTTTTGGTTACATTGACATTCAACCTACATTCACCATATCTACATGGGATCTATTCTGGATACACCTTTCCTAAAAATGTAATGGAAATTAGTCCAGTAGATTTTGCGTGAAGTTACAGTAAAAAAAATAAAATCAAAAAATCAAAAGCAATACTCTCGACTCCCCTCTGAGGTGGCTAAGTAATAAAGCAACTGAACAGAAATAAAGGTTGAATTTAACAATGTATAAAACTAGTAGGCATAAAAACCTAAAAAAAAAAAACTATCTGAAACACTTCAATAAGAAACAGAATATAGTTAAAGAAAATAAGATAATTTAATGTTCTATTAATCCTATTTGGTAGTATTGATCTTCTGTTGGCAGCAAAGCTAAACAATTATCCAGATGGTTGATTCATATTTAACCTCTATATTTTGATTACTGATGCAATTTCTGGATGACAAAGCTGACCCGGGACCTGAGCGTGAGTGAGTCTGGGGGTTAGGGTTCAGGGGGTGGAGGTGGGGGGGGGGCAATGGCGGGACTTGCCTCCCACAGGGGCAGCGAAACAGGTGGCCACTCCCACGGCACAAGCACACACCAACAGGTCCTGGTTATGGGTGCCATTCTGGGGTTAAAGTTCATGGGTGGAGACAGAAACGGGGGAGGAGCAGGGACACAAATGAGTGGGTGAATGAGAAAGCCATGGGGAGGAGGGACAAAGAGGGACAGGGATATGGGAGGTCACTGTTAATACACATGCCAGACATTACCATCACACTATTAATACAGTGAGACACAAACACAGACGAGGTGTGAGGGGGCGAGCCAAAACAAAGACACAAGATAAAAAGAAAAGGGGGTATGAGAGGGGCACGAGAGCGACGAAATGGGAGAGGACACAGGGTTCCCTCTGAAATTAAAAGATTGTCCAAATTCAAAGTCTAAAATTTGGCTTATTTAGTAAGGTATAAACATCAGTAAAACACAAATTCCTGAACATTTTCTCAAGTTTTAAAGCCCTTGGGAACCCTGTAAATACATAACATGACAAAGAATACATTACTTGGTTGTATTAGACTTGGGTTAGTGAGAAGCTGGGCTTATGGGTAATGCAGTCTGTTTTGGTCAGGCCTTCATCTTACCTCATAAACTCCTGAGAAGATGGACATGAATCGACTCAGCACTGCAGCACAGATGCTGGCGATGTGGACAAAGGGACCCTGCAGGAGGAAATCACAGATTATCACATGATATGATGTTATAAAATCACTGACAATTGTAAGCTGTAAAACAACGAGTCTAAACTAGGACATGATGTATCAGAACAGATAAATCACTGTATAATTGCAGGATGAGACAGTTGCCCTGCTACTGTAATGGGGAAAATAAATGTACTCCTTTGTTGAGGTCTTGAATAATTTGCTTCAGTCCCGTGAGAGGAGGAAAAGAGCAAAAACATGACAGAAGATGATTTATTATCCTCCAAGATTGGAGGGGGGAAAAAAGGAAAACAGTGTGATGGAACAGAGAGAAATGATGAAGACAGTGATGCTACAGTAGATGAGGGAATAGTAATAAATATAGGGCAGTAGAGACAGTAAATGGATAAAAGAATATTTATTTACCTCCTTACCCACTGGCATCCCACTACCCAGGCCAGCAGTGAGGCCGATGACTTTAGCTACAAAGGCTTTGAGGGTCAGATACTCCTTCAGCACTACACCTCTTAAGATAGTTTTTAGCTCAGGAATACCAGAGCCTGTAAAGACCAGAGGAAAACATTGGAATGAATAAGTAATCAATTTAAAATGTGACATAACAGAGGTAAAAGGAGGTGAATGGAAGAGGGAAGCAGATACTGAGGTAGGATGAGACAGGCTGACAGGTTGATAGACATGCTTACCAATGGCCTGTGGGGAAACCAAATGACAGAACAGTGATGCAAACATGACAAGGATCATGGGATAAGTAACCCAGGCGAGGTACTGGAGTGGCACGTTGCCCTTAAGCTCTCCATGTATCCACTTATAAGCTAAGACAAGAAACCAGAGGAAATAAAAAAGTGTTTACAGACATGATAAGAACCTACTGAACAGCCTATTTGATGTAATAATCCTCGTGATCTGTTCCTGTTCTGTACCTTGCAGACTCTTGGCACTAGCATAGTCCATGCTCCAGCTGACCAGAGCCATTGTAAGCCCAAGAAGAACCAGGAAAATCCAGTCCTCTCCCATCTTGGTCACTATGTACCGGCGTACACGAGCCAAACAATCTGGGACAAACAAAGAAAATGAATGGATCACCTTGAACCCATTTATCACATCATTTAATTACTGACACTTTGATGTTGTAACAATGCCTAAGAGGAGCTCATTCACTGTCATTATGAAGAAAAGTGTTATTAGAGAGATGCAATAGATCATTGCAGTGCAGAAACTATTATGTTTGTACATTTACATAATGGATGCATTGCATTGATTATAAAAAAAAGTGTATCTAATGTACAGTGTGTACTATTTACTTTCATATTAGTCATTTCACATTAACCCATAAAGACCAAACCTCCATTGGTGATTAAAAAGTATCTACTGATTGTATCTACCCATTGATCCATTAATCCTATCAATACACATACATAATTAATGTAAAATGCAGTTACTTGTCTTTTCATTGTCATCAGATATGATCCATGCGGTTGTTCAGAGGCTCCGTAGTGAACATGGAAACACTGTCATCTTCTACAACAATGAATCTCCAATGAAACCCATGGAGTTTGATCAATGACAGTAAATAAATATATTTTTACATTTAGTTAATTATATATTTTTTGGAAAAATAGAATTTTTCGACAGTTTTCTCTATTTTGATACAATAACCTTTGATTTTATTGAGTTTTCATGAACATCTGAATTCAATATAGGAAATTAAATATAGGAAAATACAGGATTTTAAAATGACAAATGCAAAATACAGAGGATAATATTGTACTAAAGTATGAGAAATCGCTTAAGAAAGGTTAAATAGAGAGAAAAATAGTTTTGGGAACTGTCAAAAATAGCACTGGGTCATATCAGTGAAGCTGCAGAATTAAACCAATTCCTCCATCCTGTACAATGGTCACTAAATATGAAAAAAAAAACCAAACTCAGTGGAGACAATGTTAGGTTTTCAATTCTAGTTTTTAGATGGAGAAGTAATAACTGTTGTTCACTCATACATAATAGGTGACAATAAGACACCTTAACATTGAATGTCACATGCCTTAAAGCCAAACTATTAAACTTTTTCAATCTATATAATCTCAAAAATGGTGTTGTCGATCAAAGGGAATGTTTTTGGAGCCAAAAAAAAAGAAAAAAAAATCCAGTAGGTTTGTTGTTGACGCCCTCTGATTATAAACATGTCTTAAAATGAACTGTTGTGATTATTGCTAGGCATTTACATCAGTGACCCTTTTGCTGCCACCCCCACCCCTGTCAATCACACCAACTTCTCTCCCATCTGTAGTAAAGCTAGAATTATTTTTAAGATACTGGCACATGGCCTGATGTCTGTCATGAAATATAGCCTTCTCTAACCACTTACAGACTGTCAGAAATTACTGAAAATAACTCTTAATCTAAGAGTCTTTATTATTTTAAGTTCAACAATTATCCCCACAGGACAATTCAGTCTCTATATTTTATCCCTCCTAATACACATGACACCTCACATTAGAATTAGCACATTAGAAATACTGCAATATCATTAAACAAGTTTCATCAGTATGTTGGTCAAAGTCACTGACAGGAGAATCAACATTTCTATACCTGTTTTTCATGGTAGGGAACCCAGAGGACCAGCGATATTGTGAACGGAAGTCAGTAAGGCTTCAGTCAATGGAACATGGAAGCTACTAGCTGTAAGGCAAAAGTACTAAGAACTATGCAACTGTGCCACACAAACAGGAACCTGTGGGGTGTTCAGCACATAGTGTTTTTTTTAAATGAAAATGTTGTATACTTTGCTTTTGCCTATAATTGCTAGTGTGAACAGTGTTGAGGGGGGGATCACATTGTCTAACCATGTAATTCAACATGGGATAAAACACAGGCCTGATTGATATTAGACATTTTAATGTACAAATATATTACAGCTTTATAGCTATAAAGCTATAGCTCCATTTTTCAGCTAGTGACGGGATAAATAAAGATGTTGAATTTTAGTGTGTGTTGCATGTCTTCATGTAAAATATACTGATAAATAAAGGTTGTTAATTTAATTTACTATCATATTGTATATGTATAACTCCTTATTCACCTTGGCATTTGGAGTAAGGCCGTGGTTTCTTGGAGGAAGAGGCGTGGCTGTGATGTGACTCCAGGGTCGAGGGGTGATGATGATGCCGCCGGCTGTGCACTTTGCGGCCAGTGGCTGTTGTATTGTCCCCTGTCTGTCTCCTCCATTGTCTCTCTGTAAGTAAGCGTGCAGCCTCTCGTCTGGCAAAGTTCCCCAGTTGCTCCCTGTACTCACCGTACAGCTGAAACAGAGAAGTTTAGAGTTTGAAACCAAAATTTCCTTGGGGCCTAAATGTTAAAAGATGGAGGGAGAGAAGCAAAAAGAAAAGACGAAGGAGAAGGAGAAATGCCCATGACAACTGAGACTTGGGAGAAGCATAAAACCAGATCCAGTGTGAACAGTTTTGAGATAACGAGAAAGAGATGAGGAATGTGCGGAGTGTGTGTAAGGGATACACACCAACCTGAATACTCTGGTAGACAGAAATAGACAAAACGGGCATAGAGATTGGAAAAACCCCTCCCTGAGAAGAAGCAGGGGGCTGGAAGGTAGCCAGAGGAAGAGATCCTGAAAGAGAGGACATACCACATCTTCCCCTTCCGACTATGTGTGCACTTTAACCACACATGCATACACATAGACACAGAAGCAGAAAACATGACACCCTGTGATCCACGCTGCATTACACTCGTTAAAACCATAGGAGCTGTAAAATACTGCACATCCAGGTGCAGCTACAATGTGCAACTGAAACCTAGGGATCACATGCATCGTACCACACAGCAAAGCAAGAAGCTAAATCATAAGAAGGGTTGGGTGCCGTACATTTCAGTCTCATGTTCACACAGGAAAGGAGAGATGGCAGATCTGACCATGAGGCCCAACCAAGGATTAAAGCTCAACCAGCTGAACACAACTACAGTTTCCAGAATAACAAAATATGGCACTGCAAGGCACCCAGTAATTGTATGAATAATAATATTGCAAGGACAAATGAGAGTATTACATTGACTGATGATACAAAAACTGCTCTAAAAATGTCTGAACACTCTGTACATGAGTCACTACAATCACATGATAAAGTGACTGATATAGACGTTTATAATTAATACATGAATACACCACATAGCAGGTGGCCAACAGTTACACTGTTAAAAGCTCTTGAACACTTTTGATACCTCTAAATCGTCTAGGAGGTTATTTTAAACCTCACTAAACACTACCAGCCACAAACTGTTATTCACAACAATGCTGCACCTCGAAAAGCTTATGAGCCCCTAATACAGCAAGTGTTTGTTGCATTATACTGGTTTATCCCATATGTTTGTACTATAAAGTGGCCACTAGACCAGTGACAAGCCTTGTAAGAAATGTAAACGGCTGTTTGTCACTGTGAATTATGGTCCCACTCAGAGCAGAGGAAAATACTCAGAATGTAATAAGGTTTTTAGAGACACAAAACGTACTGAATAACAGCTGATGCTAAACAATTTACTTCGAAACTGCCTCAAATCTCTGATTATCACTGCTTTAACAATAATTTATCCATTTATGTTTTTTTAAATCAATAAATAATCTAAAAAGAGCATCCCAATTGCAGCTGTGAAATACTATGAAAAGTGAAAAAAGAAGAACTTTAATTAAATCAACATGATTTTCTTGCTGTAGGTTAAAGCAAAGAAAATTACATGTCAGATTTCATTGATGAATTTGCCTTCCTATTACACATATTTTAGTAGTATTATTCCTTTAGAAATAAAACAAGACATTTATCATATACTCATGGGTATGTAGTATCATCAGCCTATGAGCACTGCGGTTAAAAAGCCCCACCATAAAACACCTCATTCCCAGTTCCAGTCTGGGCATATATTTGTTTGATCGCAGTCAGTTTAAATTCTCTCAATCAGTCACTTTTAATACAAAGAGACACAATCCATATCTAATCTGAAAGGTCTAAGATTTATATGTGTACAAACTATAACAGATCTGCATAACTTCTAAAGACTATAAGAAAGGTAAAATCTGGGAAAAAAAGGAGGAAAAAAAAGTTCTGGGCTGAAATGAGAAGAGAAGAAAACCCTCATCTAGTTTGAGACCAGACAGTGTTTGGTCCCCTTGTTTTTACCTGTTTTTCATCTGATGTCTTAGGCATGATGTGCACCTCTGTCCCTGTTCTGTCTTCTGTCCCACACAGCAGACAAGCTCAGCTCCACCACTGCACTACATATTAACACCAAAGCACTAATCCATCAACATCATCAAACAGGAGCTGGAACCAGTGCCATCAAAACCAGGGACAGTAATGACAACAACCTGTACACTGTCCAAAGACCTCACAACACAACACACAGGTTTACACTTTCTTGCCTTACATGATGTTTATTGGACTGTATTTTACCTGCCCTTTCAGCAGGAGTTTGTTTTATGCCTTAACGCTTGAAAAAATACTAAATAATAATAAAAAAAAAAAATCTTTGTGTCCTGATTTAAATGGGGGGGAAAGAGCTCTGTTTGGAAAAAGGCCTCATTAAATGGAGCAAATAGGACAAACCTCTCACAAAAACCCTCTTTTCCCAAAATATTTCCAGGGTTCATTTAAACTGAGGTTATTTTTGTTTCCTCCTTTATAAACTTTAATAAGTGTGTTACATTACTGTACTCAGACTTTTTTTTCTTTGCTAAGAACAAGTATATTATTTGACTTGTCATTTTAACTGATTGTTAAATAAAAGATTCAGATATGTGGTTTCTTAAAGAAGTGACTCTGTTTAATGATGTATGGACAATCTATACGTTACACAGCCCCCCCCCCCTTTTTTTTTTGAGATGATATAACTTCATCTGATTAAACAAGTACAACTGAATTACCTCTAATTTGGCTTTTTTTTGTCCTTGTTCACTCTTCTTTCTTTCTTTCTTTCTTTCTTTCTTTCTTTCTTTCTTTCTTTCTTTCTTTCTTTCTTTCTTTCTTTCTTTCTTTCTTTCTTTCTTTCTTTCTTTCTTTCTTTCTTTCTTTCTTTCTCTTATGGTGTATACATTTAAAATGTGAAATGCTCTTTTTTTGGTGGCTCAATAAACGACAGGTGTCAAAGATGCGGCATGAGGGCCAAATCTGGCCTGCCAAAGGATCCACTCTGGCCCTTTGGATTAATTTGTAAACTGTAAAAATTATACTAGTATATTAGTCATTTTAGTTGAGGTTCCACATTCAGACCAATTCACTCTCATAAAATAACCTATAAATACTCAAAAGTCAAAATTTTGCTCTTTACAAATGTAAATGTTTTCATTTAGTTACACGAAAATAAAGTATAATTTTACAAAAAATCTGTATAGCTGGATTAATATGAACGACCTGAAATGTCTTAAAAGAGTTAAGTACAATTTGAATTATAGTCTACCTATTACTAAATATATTACTAAATATTTTGGGTATTTGTAAGATATATTATACACATTAAAATTATAAACTAAAATTCAATAATGTTAAAATTACACATTTAATTATGTTTGTTCATGCTATTCACATTGTATCACATTGTATTGTATTGGTTTGTAGATGTAAACATTTTCATAGTTTGGGATTGGAATAATATATATATATATATATATATATATATATATATATATATATATATATATATATATATATACACACCCCTGCAATACATGTTAAACAAATGTACAGAAAATAAACTCAGTATAGTAAAATCATTGTCAATAAAGTTGCATCTGACAGACGACCGAAACAAACATGGACTTGTGACAGCGTGAGAGAGCTGTGGTTTGTTCATATCCTGTGAATTTACTCTTCATCTTTCATCGTCCTGTTTACTTTGCGTCACAGATCAACCTTGTACGTCCTCACAGATCCTAAAATTGACATCAGTAGCTGTTGTTTTCCCCAACTTTCACACACTTCTCTTGAACACTGATACTCCAGTGTTTTGGCTCTGCTGCTGTGGGATGACCTTCCCACTCCATGTCAGGAACACCAGAGGATACACGCTCCCATGACTCTCCCTTTCTCCCTGCTCCTCTCCCTCCTTCCTCACTAATTTGCTCCCAGTGAGTTTCCCTCTGCCTCCCCTTGTGACTCTTATTATGTTTCTGCACTTTTCCTCTTGCTTTAATCTCTCACTGGACATGAAAGTAGTCAAGCGTTACTGTACAGCTCTGACACTTGTACCCTTTATTATTCATTTCTGGTGATGATTGTGTTGAAGAGAACAAGCCTCTGCTGTTATTTGAAGTCTCAGAGGGAAAAGCAAAATGGAAAAAAAAAAAGTAAACCATTCCTCTGCTGGCTTTGTTAGAAATACAGTTTGTTATTAAATTATTAGAGGAGCTTCTAGAGGTAAGCAATGACTTCTAGTATAAACATAAGGAACAAACAGATGAAATAGAGGGGGAGGAAGAAGGACAGAGAGAGCCTTAGTCATAGTGGGAGCTGCTAATAGATGCAGAGGTTGAAGGGCAGTGTGACATTCAGAGTTAATTAAAAAAATAATGGCACATTACTGGGTCTCTTATGAGAGAGAGTCAGTGATGCATATTCATCAATATCTATGTGTGTTTGTATCTGTTCTTTGCATGCTAAATTAGCATTAGTGAGTGTTTATGAGCGTGCTAAATTAATGCTAGTGCAAGTATGTGTGTGTTTGTTTTGTATATGTGTGTGTGCATGTGTGTGTGTGTGTGTATGTGTGTGTGCCTGTGAGGCCTTACAACAATATAGCCCTGTCCCATAGCACAAGGTTAATGATAAAATCTGACCCGCTCACTGACGGATAGATCAGAAGATTAACCCCCCCCCCCTCTCTCTCTCTCTCTCTGCACACCCCACACACACACATCCACACATAAACACACACACACACACACATTCCACAGGCCATGTCTCCATATGCATACACTAATTAACCAGCACAATAACATTTCCACGCCTAGCCCAAACACTGTTCAAGCTGTCAAGTTCTAATTAAGGCATGTCGGCGGTGCCATAACAGAAAAATAAACCAAACTGTAAAGTGCCATGTATTATGTATGAGGCCACAGTTCAACTTTACACCAAGTCATCCAGGAAAATAAATCTGTGGGGGATTTTTAATCTTAACGCTGTGCAAATTCTGGATCTCATTTAGTAAGCTATGACACAACATGCATGTTATTTTAAAGATTTATAGTCAGTGGAAAAAGTCAGAGAAGGAAATGTAACTTGGATGACTAAATCTACATCTTGTTTCAATAACATTAGAGTCTGTTCTTGCAGAAACTGATCCAACAGCAGATAAACACTTACCAGAAACTGATCAATGTTCAAAACTGTTTCAAAAGTGTTGATCCGTTCCCTCATCTTTCAGCCGTTCTCCTGCAGGTCCCTTCTGACTTTCTTGCGTGTTCCTGCTCTCTAATATACTGCAATTCCCCCTCTGGATATCTACCTTACATCTGTCCTTCCCTGTCTTTGTTGGCCAGAGTGACGGACACAGACTTTACCTGCTACCTGCTTCCATACAGTATAGACCACAATGACTGACAGGTATGATGAGGGCAATAGGACATACACCCACACACACACATAGAGGGAAGCAGTCGAGGTTAATTCAGACACTTGAGGCTTGACAATAAATTGTCAGCAGCTCTTAATTCAGAGGTAGATTCTCCGTCAGGCAGCCGATCCAGCAGATTCCAGCAGGCTGCAGAAGGATCATAAATGATACCAGGCAGTACACAAGCTTAAGGTATGAAAATAATACTTGTTGACGGAGTGGAGACTATAAATGTGCTCACATTGTATGTGAAACTGTGGATAATATTGTACTGCTCCTTAAGGGCTGTTAGCATGGATGTTTTAGTAAAGCCTCAATGGGCTCAAGTACAGTATCATCATATATTTCTGGCTATTGTTTGTTTTTCTACTTCCAGACTGCAATGATTCCTCCACTTTGATTAATTTTACTAGTGAACATTAATTTTTTTTTTACAACAGAAAATAAATACTTCAGGACATTAAACTTAATTTAGGATTAAAACACTAAGTGCAGCCTTTAAAAATGTTCCCTCAGGCATATACAGTAGACCACATCTGATACAGTATATTCCTATAAACCTTTATAATAACTACAGGCAGGTTCTTTCTTTTTTTATTCTATTTTATTTAGTGGTTCTCAAACAAGCAGCACCTAAAATGGGTCAGTGACTGTTCTGTTGTAACCCAGTAGTTCTCACGTGTTTTTCTCAGTCCTCAGGGAGAGATGCTGGCTTTCTATCTCTACCACGTAGCTACCTGAATTTATCAGACACTTGACACAAAAACAGCAGGGTCCAGTCAATATAGAGCACTAAGGATTTTTCTGTTTTGAATTAAACTTTAGCCTAAATGGAACTAAATATCTCTGATAAATGGGATCTGATTATTGCAGACTGCTGTCATAAATGTGTCAATGCTACACAGATGAATGAAAGTATATCTGTTCGTACTTTCAACAGATATGTGACCTGCTTAAGGTGTTTCTCTGACTTTCACCTGATGGATGCGAAGATATACAGTATGCTTCAGCCTCCTGCTGTGGTTTGCATGACAAATATATAGAATATAGAACAATACCAACCATGTTCAGCGGATTTAAAGCTGTGCATTTTTCAGCTTGTTCTCATATGCTTCAATGACCTTTTTTTTAAAACATAATTTTAGTATTTTTTGATAAATTAATGATAAATAATTACTATTGGTCACACCACAGTGAAAAATAACCTAATAAAGCTAAAGAACTGCAACATTTTCAAAGCTTTTGCTTTGAGTAACTGCACTTTCACTGAGTGATGACAAATCCTGCAGTACATATTAAATATATTTAATAAATTGAGTTATTTTAGATATTTTATGGAATATTAGTTTAATTCAAATAGTTTACTGTTTTATATATTAATTTGAAACTGCTCTGAATCTGATAGAATGTTTGGCAGATTATTTTCACAGAAACAGCTGCTGTTATTAGTCTGACACCAATACTGGCCTCAAGGTGCAAAAGCATGTTCTTTTTATTTTTTATTTTTTATATTTAGTTTCATATTTGCACATACTGATTATTTACTTCAACAGTTTGTGAATAGTTTCTACAGTTAAATTTCAGGTGCATTAAATGTGTTTTCAGGATGTTATTATTTGAAGGGGTTGGCCCATTTGTATTTTTTTCCTGCTCTAAATTATTTTTTATTACATCAGTCTTTGAAAATCCTCTGTGGTCACCCTTAAAAAAACCCACCATTTTAAGTCTCTGGCCTCAATGATGTATTCCCACTATAAAAGCACTGCACTGTAAAAATAAATAAATAATACTAAAATAAAATCCTGTTGTTTGTATGGAAAAAAGCTAGCAGCTGTGGTTGCCAGAACAACCCTGTAAAAAAACAAACAAACAAACAAAAAAAAACATCAAACCATAAACACATTTATGGAGCAACATGTGGATTTAAAATTTTAAAAGCATTGTGCACACAGCAGTTTCTAAATTGACCAGGTCTAAACTGGGGGAATTTAGGGTTCAGTGTCTTCAGAGTTTTGCGAGGACACTTCAACATGTGAATAGATGATCCATTCCATTTTCTGGAAATATGCTGTTATTTCAACATTGTGATCGTTCAATTTAAACAGAACAACATTGTTTTTCAATTTAAACTTTTATATTCTCTAAACAATAGAAATATATCATTTTACTAATGTGGTTTTGCTAACATGCTCTTCCCATAAAATCTACAAGTACATTTGATTTAACTATAAGCACAAAAATCTTTTGAAATATACAACTTTGTATTGTGTTTTCACTTACAGTTTTTTACCTCCGCCAAGGGGGTATTAAATTCAGGTCCATTTTTTTGTCTGTTTGTTTGTCCTTGTGTCTGTCAGCAGGATTACGCAAAAGTTCTGAACGGATTTTGATGAAACTTCCAGGAATGATAGATAATGGGTCAAAGAAGAACCCATTAGTGATTAAAGGTCAAAGGTCAAGATCGCACTAAAGGTCAACAGCTAAAACACATCAGTGGTAATATCTCAGGATTCATACAAGATAGAATCAGGCTTTCTTTCATTTACATTGTCTCACCTTCAGACATCAGATGGGTCAACACCTATGGGTCGATAATGTCATGTTTTGACATCATATGATGCCATATCAAACCTTGGCAGAGGTCTGTTGTCTCTGACTGCCTTGTTTTTCTATTGCAATTTTGCAACCTTTTGCTGTAATTTTAAACAGTGCGGCTACAAGTTGTTATTGTGCTTTTTCCAGGAAATTAATCTTTTTTTTTTTAACATTATACATTTTATTTGAAGTATTTGCAGATAATGTACAACAACACACTTTTGCCTGATGTCAGAAGCAGATTTTCTTGCTCTTTCTGCCCCCATGTGTTTCACCTACGACTGAACTCCATGAGTAGCCCTTCACCTTTCTCTCTCTCTCTCTTCCCCCTAAAACTTTCCCTCTCACCACCCCTTGTCCCCGTCCATCCAACCCCCACCCCCGAGGCGAAACCTAACTCGTGGATAAATTTAGCAGCAGTGTGACCCAATGTTCACTGACACACTTCTCCACACCTCTCCCTCTCGCTCTCAAGCTGTTTGTCTCTCTTTCGGCCATCTCTCCCAGGAGGCCCGCTGCACAGACAGATGGAGAGCTTTAACCTTTACACAAAAAAACAATGACAAGTTATTGACACTATTTTGCCACGTTAACACGAGGTTTGCCTTGTAGCTATTGATGTAACGGCTAATAGTTTAATTGTTACATTATAGCCACCTCTGTAATTGGAAAGACACATCAAGTGACTATGATATCATATGAAATTTAATGGCTTAATCGTCTACATCGCATTCATTCCTGTCTACGAGACATTTGGCAGGTGAGCGTTATCCCTTTTAGTAGGCTGTAACATTTGAGACTTATGAGATCTGTTTCACTGCTGTTGACATTCTTGCAGATTGAAAATCGTCTCCTCACACAACCTCAGTTTAAAACTACATCCATCAAATTAATAGTAACATGCGAGCAGCTGTATCAAAGTGAGCACAAAGATACAGTAGTTGTCTGTGCACACAAACAGCTGTCCGCTCTCCACACTGGGCTGGAGTGTGGCTGTTAGAGTGACACGAGGCCACAGAGGGTGCTTCCTCTATGTTAAGGCCAAAGGTCAAGAACAGCTGTGTATCTTGTAAGTAATTAACACGTGTTTACTAATCGAGTGAACATTCATTGTGTAATTATCAGGTCAATATGTCTGTATTAATATCTGAAGATCCCCAGTTAATAAAGGAATGTTTTCAATCTATCTGTTTGTCAGTAACACCATAATCCTACCTTTTTCAGAATGTTGCCTTATTTTGCTTAATTTTTACTAAGCACCATGTGTACCTTTTTGGTGTTGTAAGGTACTATATAAATAAAATTGGATTGATTGATTGATTAATTGATTGATTGATTGATTGATTGATACTGTAATTCACCATCTTCATCTCTATTATTCAGCTTATATGCATGTAACTTCAATAAAATACCAGTTTGTTGTGTTATTCTGCACTGTATCTAGATGAAGGATATAGTAAGGGATTTCTTTCATTTATTGTGTATTTCATTGATTTTTTTTTTTTTTTTTCAAACCAACTCTGTAAAGCCCTATAAGACAACCTTGTTGTGATTTGGGGCTCTACAAATAAAATTGAGTTGAATTGAATTGAAGGTGAATTGGTCACCTTGTTTAAACACATTTTTACTTCTTTCCTTTTAGAATAAGAGTAGATGCTAATTTGCTAAATGTATGTGCTCAAATGTGACACATACAACTACTGTACACTCTAGCCCAAAAGGAATCATTTTGTTTTTAGACACATTACTCTTTTAATCCTGTTCATACACATCAGTGTCTCTGTTGATCAGGTACAGTGATCACATATTGAGTCCCAATTAAAGCTTATCAATCAAGAATAAAGGACATTCTCACAATCATTTCAGGAGTAAAGGTAAAAAAATAAACAATTTTATTCCGACTGTACCGGCCGCAACATAATTTATCCAGCCCAGGAACTGTCATTTTTAAAGAACCAAATCAATACATTGTAGAGCAAGTACAAAACTACTAATAATTCATAGCTTCAGTGTGCATCTGTGAAGATTTACTGGACTAATCCAACAACCTGAAAATATACACCACCACATCCAGCTCCTGATCAATAAATAAATTATATTAGGATGATCTATTAACAGCTCTACACATAAACTCCTCAAATCCTTTAGGGCTCTAATTTCCTCTTGCATGCATACACACAAACACACACCCATCACTGCAGCTTTCACACCTGAGAGATGTGCGACTTTGCAGAGACACATTAACCCAGTAAATAGTGTGATTAATTACAATTTCTTATTTATATCTGACCTGTGTACCCAGAGAGGCCTCATAAGGGTCTGGGGTTTGGGATTTGCTTCGGGCAATGGCCCATCTTCTCCAAGGAAAAGAGGAAGAGGAGAAGAGGAGCGGTACTGACACTCTGTCACTACTCATCCTCACTTTGTCAGTTGCTCAGGCTACTCTAACACATGTACAAACCCCAGCTGCTTGGACGTCCATTGCTCATGTATTTGTCACTCTCTCATATAAATCACATTCAAATCTGCAGCAAATGTTTTTAATGAGCAGTTTGAAATTAATAACAGCACAAGTCCCTTATGTTTGATGCAGGTGCTATTGATTAATAAGGAACAAACAACACCTGTACACAACATTCACCTCAAGATGCTCCTGGGAGAAACGATCATGATTCCAGATGAGCATTTAAACAGATGAACTGGGGGGATATAGTGACATGACTTCATCTCAACACGTACGTCTAACCTGTCTGATCAGGTTTCCTGTATATAGGTATTTATATCCTTCCTCAACACATGAAAACTGAAATGACTTTACAAGGCTGGAGCTTGAGGCAGCATACAGATAGAGGAAAGATTACATTTTAATTCCCTGCAGACGCCCTCAAAAGTCGTTTTATGGTGAAATCTGAGCTGCACAAGGTAATGACAACAGGTGAGAAGACAGAAACCAAGGTCAAGATCAGCACTTGAAATCAAACAGATAATAAAACCCATATTTATTATAGGGATGACTCTCCATTTATCGCCTTCACTCAGCATTTCATAATGTGGGCGGTGTGAGGCCAGTGAAGAATGTTAATGCGTTTGAAGGCTGTCCAAGTAAACCTGACATTAAGTTGCATAAATGTTGCTAAGGAAGAAAGTTTAACAATATTGATTCAGCATAAGGGCATGAGAAGGTCTTTGTGAGATATAATGGAAGCATGAAAGACAAAGAGTTGGTGGATGAGGAGGAAAGATGCAGAGAATAAAAATATAAAGGCCACGAAGGAGCGGTGGAAGGAAATAGTAATAAAGGTTAGAGTTGGGAAAGCCAGTGAAAGAGTAGGAACAGGAAAGGATGGTTGGAGAAGAGTTACAGGTGGGACTGACAGTGGAGAAGCATTTATAGAAGCATGAGTGAGAGGAAAGACATTTTGAGAGACAGTTGGACAGTAGACAGGTAAAGCAAGAATGGGAAAGACCTACCAGGGTCTGTTGGTATCTCAGAGCCTTCCTTTGCGACGCATCTGCAGCCATTGACACGCTGTCACTAATCCAAAAATAACCTTGCTGGACACCCCAGCATTTCCAGTGACATGAGCAAAACCATACACACACACACACACACACACACACACACACACTCACATGAACACTCGCTCTCACTTACATATGCTTTACACCAGGTCACATAAACACACAAGCACCATCTGACCTTATAAACTCATTCTCAAACATGTTCAAGTTAAGTCAGAAATGGTAGGTGATGTCCGCCCTGAACGTGGTTTTGTCCAGATGATCCAGAGGCTGTGAGCCATCCACTTCCACTGCAGGACTGACAGACACACAGACAGAAATCAGACAGGCGGACAAAGCAGAGCAAAGCCATCTGATGAGGCAGTGAAGGACGCAGCGCTTTCCTTTATTAGAACTGCAGACACCTAATAACACACACACACACAGACACACAACTTGTTGCCCTTAGCAGCACTGTCCCTGCCAGCCGGCCATTAGGTGTGTGTTTGGATGTGGTGTTCTTGTTTGGACGGTGGGGGTGGGGGGGCAGTTGGAAGGGCACCCCCCATAGGGCTGCCCCTGCAACGTGAGCAGGAAGGTGCACACGACACCCCTGTGACAGCTCACACCTAATCAGCCAATGATGCAAGGCAATCCCCATAACACTCACATGCTGTGACAGTCTTCACTCAGAGCCCCTAAATGTGCCCTCCCACAGTCAAAAACACACCCCAAAAATGCACTTCACTCTCACACACTCACACAGTAAAATGATCCATATATTGCTCAAGAGGTTCAGATACTCTGAAGAAACTGTACAGGGAGGGTGCTGGGAGTCTTCCCTAAAACATCCCGATCATAACTTGTCTTTCCTCTGGTTCCTCCTCTCCTGCTGCCATTATGACAACCACAAAAGACACACACAGATCCCCGTTAACTCCGCCCTGCTTTGTGGCCCACACGCCACCACATAACCGCTTAATCTCACCACAGACCGGAGGCCAGAGAGAAATGTGTTACACTCTGACTGTTGGTGCATGTATGTGTATGTGTGTGTGTGTGTGTGTGTGTGTGTGTGTGTATGTCAAGGGAGAATGACTGTGGACAGCTGGCTGGGCCTCTATCTGATACACTAAGAACATTATCACTGGGCGGCAGGCAGTGTGAGAGATGCATACGTCCTAGTCACAGCATGGAGAGACCTGAGCGCAGCGGAATAGTTGGGAGCCAGTTACACTATACCTGTGAGCAGAGAGGACAGGCTGTACACAGGGAACAACACACACAAACACAGCAACAAGGAGGATCAAATAAAGGGGGGCATGCACAGGAACAGGCAGATTACATTCGTATGGGGGTTTCACACTCACTGCAGGACTTTAAACTAACTTTAGAGACCTACTAACGCATGATATTCACTTGTATCCTTATTGTACTACTTTGATTCTGATATGTGCACCTTTTCCTGTATTGATAAAATAAGAAAATATCTTTCATTTACTTGTCATTATAAGGAGATACATAATTTAGTGAAAAATTCATAATGTAAATGTAACAGAAATGTAATTGCAATGAGGGCTTGTGTGGTAATCAAGGATATACAGATGATCAGCATCAACATATAAAGTAGCATATAAAATGAAAAATAAATAACTGCAAAATATCACCAAGCACACAGTGGCTCATTAAATTGCAGCCTTTTGCATTACATTATAAATGCTCAAGTCAACATTGTGACTGATTCTAGTCATTGCAGCTCAAGTATTTATGAATAATCATTCCTCCAACTCAGTGTGAAAACTAACAGTAAATATTCTTAAACTATTGGACTTCTCCATTCAGTTTTGATGGGATGTGTTCTAGAAATTGGCACCAAGAGTTTTGTTTAACCTGCAGAGGTAATTGATTTTCTCTTGAATACCACCAACCTTTATTACATCAGTCATTCTGTACTAAACCCTATGTACATACGACTTAATATCACACACAAACACAGATTTTTGTTGTTTATAACCATGGCATTTATTGGATAGAACAATTGGCAGTATTTGGCACTGACAGAAATAAAATCTCCCTTTGCCCCCCCCCCCCCCCCCCCCCAACACCACCACCACCACCACCTTGGCAGCAACATAAACCTTTAAAACTTCTCACCTTGCTGGAGTGTTTACCCTTTGACACCTTTGACACTTTTTTTAATAAAATATTATTTTTCAAACTACACAAAAGAGGCAGAGGACAAGGATAAACTCTACTCTGACCTCCTCACATGCTGTTTAAAAGCATCTTTGTTTACAGATGGTAAGCGATCAATACTGTTTCGACCGGTATTCTTCACTACAACACTGTTGTAACTAAACACACTTGCCTTATCAGGGCTTTTCCCGGAAACATCAATGCTCATACAAGCCTGAGTATGTCTGTGTGCGGGGGTGCCAAAGCAATACAATAGACTGTGAAAGCACCACAGTGGTCATAAATATATCTCATAGATCATTCTGACATGTAGAAAAAACTGCATATTGTGAACCTATTGGAAGACTTTTGGAGTTTGTATAATGCTTATTGTATCTCATACAGTAAAACACCACAAAAAAAGACCCTGACTACATCTGTATGGCCCACATACGAAGAAACACTATTAGGAGTTAGAGTGAGCTAAAGGTCAGTGTGACCCCAGAAGTAGCACCACATTTCCCTGACAGCCCACCACCCAGAAAGGGTCAACTGTACAGTAACACAACTGATATGAAGACAAAAGTATTTAAATAAATGTATTGTTCATAAGGACAATATTCAGCTCCAAGCAAAACTTAAAACGCAGTGAAGCTGCCCTGTGGGTAATCCTAAATACATATGTAAGACAAGACTTAACTTCAGAGTTAACAGTTACTTAAATACAAGTCCTCTTCAGTATTAGGAGAGAGAAAATGACATGAAAGATGAAGAATATTGCTGAAACCGAGATGATGAAATGCACTGATCTGGAATCTTTGCTGCCCCCTACCTGCCTCTGCGTTACAAATAAAGAAATAGCCACAGCTAAAACAAACACCATGTACAAATCCAAGTAACAGGGTTAAAAATCCATATAAAAACAATTTCATAGAAAATAAAGACCACAAAAATAAATCTGTGTATAAAATACCTTTTAAAAAGAGCTGAGTCAAATCTCAAGATTTGTGCAGTAAGAAAACAGCAGACAAACAAAATAAAAAAGAATAAACATTGAAACCTCCTAACTGGCATAGACATGGGCACATGCTGTTACAACTCTGAGTTGTATGCTGATACACTGCCCATTTGAGAGTACACATAGATTAACATAAGCATGCTGGTCTCTCCTTTGTATGATCTGTACAAGTGTGTGTAGAGGCAGTATTAACACAGAAAATATAAACAACTAAATCCTGTTTGAATAGGAAAAGTGAAGATTTAACAGGAATGTGAGTGTGTGGTGTTAATTCATATGGAATGAGGGTTTAATGCTGAGAATGATCTGTGTGTAACACACATGTGCATATCAATACTGGGGCTGGTACTTGGGGAAAAGGTAGAGGTCTTTGCACAATGAGCTGGTGAACTCTGACATCTCTTTGCAGCGATGGTGGGCGGTGCCAGGGGCATAACCTTCCCGTTCCTTGATACGTCCATTAACCTTTAGGGAAGAGAAATACAGCCAGGACGATAAGTATATTTACTCAAACACTGCAAGTACAAATCTGACGCACTTGCACTTAAAGGACAATGCTGTTTTTTGGAATTGGGGCCTTAATTAAAATGTAATTTGAATTGTTCTACTCACCCATGTTACTTTTTTCAATTTGAAAAAAAAAATTTGATTTGCACCGATGTCCACAAAATGGCATCCAAAAAGAGTTGGCAGGACACAGACTTGCAGACACTAAATCAATAATTTTGTTCAAATCAGTTAATATGTCCATTGTGATACAGTAGTGTTAATTCTGTTGCAGTCCCAATTTAACTTTGAAACTCCCGGGCTGGCGGGCTGAGCTAAAATAAATAATGTAACCCAAGACACACGAGTGATGTCATCTCTGTGCACGCCACTTGTGCGTCAGGTTACATTATTTATTTATTTTCGCCCAGCCCGGAAGTTTCAAAGTCGAACTGGAAGTGCAACAGAATTAGAACTACTGTATCACAATGGACATATTAACTGATTTAAACAAAATAACTGATTTAGCGTCTGTAAGTCTGTGCCCTGCCTTGTATGCTGTTTTGTCGACATAGGTGAAAATCTAATTTTTTCACAGGAATGAAAATTTTAAAAAGTAACATGGGTGAGTAGAACAATTCAAATTACATCATAATTAAGGCCCCATTTGCAAAAAAAAACAGCGTTGTCCTTTAACTTGCATTTTACATAGCTTCATACATCTGCGATGTATTTAAAATGAAAATATAATATTCCTTATTCAGATCAGTAGTTGAAATACTGTGTCTTAGTTTTATATTTAAAGGGATCTCTGACAATAATGCACTTTATCAGTAGATACCACTCACTTTAAAATGGAAGAGAAAGTCTGAACAACTATAGAAACAAAGGGAAACATAATAGTCATTATAAAGTGAGGAAAACACAAGTGTTGTATGGGTGATACTTGTTGCCACTGTGTACTTGTACTTGTACTTGTACTCGTATGGTACTCCTGTGTGATTACACACCAATATTCCTATTCATGAATTTTGTATTCCATATTTTTAATACAAAATTTCCCCTAAATATTACACACTGGATTTTTAAACTAAATTCACGCTTTAAATAGATTATCTGGAAAATGCATTTGTAAAAAGTAGAAAATAAGCCATAGAAAGGCTTAAGAGATATGTGGTTCTTATGGAACAAAAACACTACTACATAATCTTAAAGAATATGATACTACCGCAGATTAAACTAATAAAAGTAGCTCAATTCAGCTCAAACCTCAATGTGTTCAACAGTAAAATGTGACTAACGCATCAACAACAGACAATTAAACCATAAACATCATATATAAATGTAAAACACTGACAGAGATCATTTCACTACATAATGAAAGTTTATATAAATGTCAGCTTCATGCTCACCTGCACCATGATGTCTGAAAGATGTGTGTCCTTCGCATTAAGACGAAGGGCTTTGTTCAGTTCCTGGACAAACCAGGAGCCTCTCTTTGTGTTGCGCATGGCTGCAGTGCCTTAAGGACAAAAACATCAAAGAATGAAATCTTTGAGATGAAGATACAAAACAGCAGAGATATTAACATTAACACTGATATCATAGCATCTATTTTTTTGTTAGTTTCAATTGTCATAAAATAAAACTGTTGTTATTACATGTTTGTTTGATTTCAGTACATATATAAATTGCACAGTGGTCTTCTACACATTTCAGCAAATTAAATTTAAGACCGCTTAAAGACTAATTTCATGTTTTGTTCTGAATCTGTAGCCTGGCCAGCCATCTGTCTTAATGAGCAATATATCTAGAATTGTGGGGCTTGAGTCCAAATATGAAGGCAGGACTAATAGTAGCAGTAGTAAACCAATCACAGATAAAAGGGATATGATGCTTTTGTCAGAGAAACTTGAGAACACGGTGTAATCTGTAATCAAATGCTTTTTTTAAATCAAGTAAACAACTGACAAGAGTTGTAAAGAGATTTACAGACTTGGAAGTGACTGATTGCACAACAAAAATAAGTCAGTGCATATGGCGCATTGCTAAACCCCACCCCTTCAGACATGCGATTAGTTTGGTATAAAATAGATTGTGCATGTTTCACAGCGACTGGCCCAATTCCAGATAATTTTCTCAGTACCAAATACACTGCAATGGCTAATCAGTCATGTTCACAATGTGAATACAGGGCATTATTTTTTGATGGTATACATTTGCTGAATGCTTTTCTCTGACTCTTGTCTTTTGCTCTGACTTCCAAAGCAAATCTAATATCTTCATACCATAATTATCCAGGAATTAAAATGATTATTTTCAACAAGCTCCAATACACTAAATCTAATCAGTTTTAAATCCTGTCAAATTGGTGGTTTAGACATTTCAAGGACCTGCAAAAACCCTGAAAAAGACTGATTTGTCAAAATCGCATGAGACCAACTTACAAATTCTCTGACCTTTCAGAGATGCAAAGCCACAGATCATGTCTGAGCGCTGGGGCAGTTTAATCCTGGGCCTCCCCATCTCCTCTCTCTGTCTGGACACTGCTCCACCCTGCCCCTCTCTCCCAGCATCCACCTGTTCACAGCTGGGTGAACAGGTCCGTGTTGGTCCATCTATCTGCTCCACTCCACAGTCCATCTCATCTAAAAGGCAAACATTTTAATACATTTTTTGACTTCCCCCATTGCAAACATTACAAGTTTTGGTCTAATTCAGAATACATGTGTTTCTTGGAATTTTGGTACGAAGGAAAACAAGTCTTATTTGTAAACAAAAATAATAACTACATTTTTGCCAGGACTTTCATAAGCAGTGGTGAATTTAGTGCTGTCATAAAATAAATTAGTGGCTCTGAAAGAGGTTGTTGGCAGATGCAGAGGTCAACATCAAATGGCCTGTCAGCAGGTGTGCTCCCTGTGGTGGGCTCTGTGGTGGAGCGAGCAGCCTATGACAGTAATTAGCAAATGCTCCTGAGGGGTCTGAGGATTTGTCAGGGGTATCATCAGCCACGTAGTTAGGTTACATCCTCCATCACTAAGACAGACTAATTAGACAGAAGTCTGGTTTAAGCACATATTACTGCCATATTTAAGATGTAACACTAATGTTGCATTTCATTAAATCCAAGACTACTGCAGAGGATGAGATTTTTAAGACCAGCAATAACACCCCCAGTCTCTGGATATATGTGGTTGATGGACAGCTATGACACCTCCACCTGGACCTCTTGTCCCAGTGATCAGTAAAAGGACAACAGACAACATCTGGGCATGTGGAGAGACCAGCTGCCATTACATAAAAGTGTTCAAGAAACATCTGAGCAACTGACCATCCTACTCAGATATTTATGATTATGTGTCAAGTGTAAAACGACTTCATGTCTGGTGCAGTTGAAATGTTTCACTGTTAATTTGTTTTATTTTAATATGCAATCCATTTGTTAGTTCAGTTTAATTGAGATTCAGATTCAGAACAGTTATTAATTTATTTTTTATCCCCAAGAGACAATTCAGTTTGCAGACATGGGTCGCAGCAAAAGGACAGGACATCAGACACACATTCCACAATTCACACAGATCAGTCATGTAGAGCAGTGTTTCCCAACCAGTGTGCTGTGGCACATTAATGTGCCGTGAAAAATCATCAGGTGTGCTATGAAAAACGACATAATTTCACCTTATTGGTACTGTAAGTGAGCAGCATGTTTATAGAAACATACAACAGCACACACCACTGATCCACTCAGAGCTGTTGAGCTGTGGTTGTCTTTCTTAAATTCCTGCAAGAGTGTCAGCTTTGTGTTTAGCTAAACAGGCTCAGGTTTTGCACTGAACCAGTAAATCAAGACTAGATTTGTATTATATTTCAACAAATATACTTTTTGTGACATTTTTTTTGGTAGTGTGCCTTGTGATGTTTCTAATGTAAAATATGTGCCGTGGCTCAAAAAGGTTGGGAAACACTGATGTAGAGGACAGAACACCACCAGCTGAAGGGTCCAGCCATGAAGTGCAGAAGTTTCACCATTGGTGACAAAGTGCAACAGTAGCAATAAATAGATCAAATAGATTTTAGAACCTTAACCACTAATGTAGTTTACCAACTACATTTCAATGTAGTTCATCATAAATTGTACTTATTTTATCTGATTCTCACAGAAATGAATATTTACAGACACTACATTTTAAAAGCCTGTGAAATTATGGAAATTCATATCAGGTGTTAGATTGGATAACTGTGTTAATCAGAAGACTGGTGCTCTTTACACATCATAACGTAAACCAACATCAATAATTGTATATTATTTTCAGTAACAGGTTTTGTATATTATCTACAGTTTATATAGTCTGTCAAGTCCCCTTGTGGAGGTTTGTGTTTACAAAAACTAAAACCAAAAAAATGTGAATTTTTCATGTTTATTTTATGTGAATACACATTTTTTTTGGTTTACACTATTACATAAAAGCTGTGGGAGACATGTGAAGACTTAAGAGTGACAGATTTGGGTAGAACGGGTTAAAGGAATCCCT
Source organism: Siphamia tubifer (assembly GCA_020466265.1). NCBI lineage: Eukaryota > Metazoa > Chordata > Actinopteri > Kurtiformes > Apogonidae > Siphamia > Siphamia tubifer. Next base: position 60,927,690 of record CM035798.1, on the reverse strand, counting down.
GTACAACAATCAAGGAGACATCTTCTGAAAACATTAGAGAGGAAGCTAAAGTGGGATTCAAATGGATCTTAACACTTAACAATAGTCCTAAGCATACCTCCAAAAGAAAACAATATGGCTTAAATATTTGTGTAGGCCACAAAAAGCCATGTGAACTGTACGGCTGAAACTGGTTTCTGTAGGAGAGGTGAGTGCTGTGTGAAGATGGTGGAAGGATGCACATATTTTGATTCACATAATTTAAAGACAACTTGACCAAAGCTGAAGAGAATGGGTGTTGATTTGGATCCTATGGGAATGAAATATGATTAAATAAAGCGTAATCAATCAATCAATCAATCAATCAGAGTTTTCTAGAATGTGGCATCCTGAACTAACAGATGGAACATTATTGAGAAAAAATGTCTTTGAATGCACTTCACATTCAGAGACATTTAACTCTGTATATTAATTTCATTTGTGTTGACCAATGTAAATATACAGTTTGAAACAGTGCCTTACCTCCTCTGCATGCCTGAATGAAAAACATTTTCGGTTTGTTCTGTAGCAATGGACAGCGAGCATTGTCAAACGACTCAAACACCCAGTCCAGCTGAAAATGAACAATGAAAGACTCATTTGTCTGAAATCATGTCTTCATGCATGTTTACCAGAAAAATCAGTTACATACATCAACAAAAAAAATAATCAAGTAAGCATACTTGGAGGAGCTGTCCATCTGTGCCATATATAGCTCCCTCCACTCCATGAGACAGCAGACATATCACACAGCTGTCCATTGTTCGATGGTCAGCCAGTCTGGAGAAATTCTCAATGCAGCTCCTCATTTCCTACACATACAATGATGAACCAGTTCAGTTAAATAGTTTCTTAAAAACGTACATGGTTCAAAATTCACAAGTTGCTGTTCATAATGCTGAACAGAAAAGCTTTACCACTAATATAAAATATCCTAAGCTTGCATTAAATCAAAAGAACACTAAAACACAAGCAACATGAGAGCTTTTTAATGTATTTTTAGTGTCTGGAATATTTTTAATTCATTTTTAGGCTGTGAGATGAGACAGTGTTGTGACATTCTTCTTTATATAGAGTTTATAATAATAATTTCTCATTCTAAGTTCAGGACTTATTTTATCTAACTTATATCTTTTTAATGTATTGTTCTTTTAAGCCATTTATCTTTTTTAGCTTGTTGAATGTGGTGATTGATTTATTTATTGCCTGTTTTTTTTACACTGCTTTTAACCTAGGAGTACACTATTTCATTTATTTTGTATTTTGTACTGAGAAATGACAAATAAATAAATTGAATTGAAAACACAGTGGCTAATATTTTCACATTATTTCATACACCAGGGACCTAAAACCCTGGTCCTCGGGACCCACTGTTCTGCATGTTTTAGATGTCATCCTGCTCCAACACATCTGATTCAAATGATCAGCTTGTCATCAAGCTCTACTGAAGACTCATAATGACCCACTGCTTTTAATCAGGTGTATTGGAGCAGAGTGACATCTAAAACATGCAGGATAGTGGTTCCTGAGGATCAGTGTTGAAGACCCCTGTAATACACTAATCTCAACAACATTTGGAATATTCTGCTGAATTTCTGTGATTAAACATTCATGGGATCTTTAATACATATGACTGTGTATATATATTTTAATTTTGTATGTGTGCTACCTGAGCAGAGAGGTCTCGGTGGACTGTCACCAGGAAATCCAGCTCTGTAAAGACTTTTCTGAGAACTTCATCATCCACCTCACCCCCCTTCCTAGGGTCAAGGTCAGGGGCAGCATGATGATCAAATGTCACATTACTAATGACCAAGGCAAAGCCACGAGGGGATGAATTCATTTTGTAAGACTGGAAAAGGGATAGAGGAAAAATAAACAGAATGCAGAAAAATGTGAAAACATTTTTAAAAAGAGATCAGAATAATGTAATGCCACAGTGTTCGGCCTTAATCACCCCCAAAGTCACAAGCTTAAAATGAAGACAGATGGAGGAAAGTGAAGCCAAAACATCTCAATTTTTCCCTGACAGCGAACTACAGGATGGGTCATAAACCCTACCTCCTCATTGTTGGAGAAAACTAAAACTGATATGTATCTGATAATGTTCCCAATGGTCATTTTTGTCTTTTTGAGTGCATGTCAATAGAAATATGTGTTTAAATGAATCAGGCAGCCAAACAGCAGGTGGACATCATGCCCCTGCACCTCAGCTGCACAGACCATGGCAGCCAATTGCTTCCCACAAGTAAAATAACAGCTCCTATAATTTAAAGGAGACCTATTATGCTAACCTGTGTTTTTCTACAAACATACAATGTTAGAATGTCAGTGGTTGACTGCAAACCTCAGCAAAGTTACAAAACAAGAGCTATAGTGTTTATGCAGTTTTGGCTTCACTTTTGCATGTACTCTCACTGTTTAACACTGAAACATGTATGAAAGGAGGTAATACATACTCAAGTATGTATTATGACAGATGTTTTACCTGATGGCAATGAGAGAGGTAGAAGTCATGACAGCATGGAAGCACAGGAGTGTTGATAGGACTATCTGCATCCAGACTGAATTCCATGGACTCTAAAGCAAACATAGAACAAACATAGCACAACAGAGTTGTTAAACAAGTTAAAAAGCTGCCAAGTTTCAGAATATGGTCTACACTGGTATTATTACAATCTCTGTTCTAGTAGTCTATAAATGAGTCACTTTGGGGCGTGGTGCCAACAGGTACAGACAGTAGGTACCGAGACTAGAGCAAACACAGGCCTATAGTTATCTTAGTAATATGATACATGATAAACAGATCACACATACTGGACTTTTAAGTGGTTACATGACTCATTATGTTTCATTCTTAAAAGTATATTCAATTGTCTGTCTTTTAAGTCTGGACAACAGCAAACATTTTTACTGCAGACACAACCTCATGTCTCCATGGAAACAAAAACAAACAACACTGGACAAGACAGACATATCTGATCCTTAGAGAAGGCCTAAGTGTGTCACCACTCACCCTGTGTTCTTGGCCTCTTGGCTGGAATCATCTCTTGGATGGGATAAGAAGGAGACGACTTCATAAAAGCCTAAAAAAAATTCCACAAGTCAAATTTAAGTCAAAATTAACTGAATGAATGAGCCTTTGTTCTTTAATAGCATTTGTTTTTGTTTGTTGTTATGTGTGACAACTACAATCACAGCTAATAGCTATTTGGAAATATGTCTTGTCAACGTCTACCTCAGTGACTCTTTCATCGCTTGACACAAGCTGGATGTGGTTTATGATTCCCGCGTCTGTCTGCTTAAATCTTTCTATTTTCTTCATACTCTGTCTATCTGTGATCCTGTTTTCCTCCCTGAATGGTACCGTCTCTCTGAATGATGACTCTGAGGCTTGAACTGGACATGATGAGGTACTACTCCCCTCTTCAGTAGTAGGTTCTCTGTCAGCTGTAGATCTCTGCAGAAAACCATGTCACTATAGTATATCATTATCCAAGATGTGCAACTTCAACAATTCTGACTATGTGTAAATGGAGTGAGGTTAAGTTATAGGAAAGTCGCAGCTGTGTGTGGATATCCATCCAGGTGGTTTAATTCACATGACTGAGTTGTTATTAAAAGGAAACACTGAAAATGCTAACTAAGTTTTTACACTTGGGGTACATGATCAATGAAAAAGGGCTGTAGAAACAAATATGAGATGAAGATCTTGACAAATTGTGTCAAGTGTTAAGAATGAAGCAGAGGAGTCTGAAACAATATGATGATCCAGACCAGCAGTTCATATTCGGAAACAAAAACTTAAGCAAACTTCAAGTGTTTTGATCATACTTCTATGCCATCTTAATAAACAACTGTGATGCATTACTTTTTTTTAAATGATGAAGAACTAACTCTTAATATCTGTTTAACAGCAGCATAAATGTGCATTTTCTTTTACAGAATTGAAATCTACAATACAAGAGAATGGAAACTTAGTGTCAATGCATAGAGTAATTTTGGTTAAAGGATTATATATTAATAGATTATTACAATCTGGTCATCTCTCTCCTCTGTCTTGTTGTTTACCCAGCCTTTCCCTCTAGCTGTTCTTCAGCCTGTATATTCTGAGATAAAAAAGAGTCTATGCCTATGAACTTCACTGAGTCTGGATCTAATCTGCTACACACACTGCCTTTGTTATATTTGACAGGGTGCAAACTCACCTCCACATGTGTCTCTTTACTATCTTTCTCTGGTGGCTGTGTGAGGAGCTCATATAGATGGTGTTGGTCAGTGTCTTGTAAAGCTGAACAGAAACTGCTAAAAGCATCAGGTCCTCGCTTTGGTAGAAGTAGAAGCAAATTTAAATTGCGTTTCTGAGGTGTACCAGCAGCCTAAAATGGAAACATTAGAAACAATAAATCCATACTTAATCTAATGGCGATTGAAATGTGTAGATTAATAATGATAAAAATGCAGCATCTCAGAAGCAAACACAGTAATTACACCCATCTGATAACACAGAGGAGTTATTTTCACTGCCGCATTATGTATTTTTTCAATGAAGTCAGTAAATCTCAAGGCCACTCAAATATTTTTCTTGTGTACATTCATTCATAAAACCTATTCAACTACTTGCGACACTTCACTACTTTCATGTACTCAAGCTAAACAGTTTATCAAAAATGCTACCAACATTGCAATATGGACAAGTTTAATGTTGAAACTGCAGGGGGAGCATTTTTTAATAGGCAAATTATATCAAGCATATAAAAGAAGCATTATACAGGTGTAATGCATGGTCTTCAAATCATAATTTCAAAGTTGAAGGAAGAGCTATGAACGCCAGAGAACAATATCATCATGACCAAAATCTGTCCCTCCAATTACAAATCAAGTCAAAATAATTGCAGTATTTTATAGTACATATATTTTTAATAATTAAAAAGGAATGAATAGATTGGAGTAAAAGTAAATATCACTGTAACAGTGAGAATTGGCCAAAATAATAGGACTACATTTAACTCCAGCCTTTACACAGGATTCAGTCACCCAATCACTTACTGTCTGAAGTGAAACAGATCCACCGTCAATAGAACATTAATTACAAGTAAATACAGACAACTAAAATAACTGATAACTAAGTTGATGATAAAAAGTGAGCTCTCAGGCTTCAGGGTACTTTGAAAAGCCACCCCATATATCAGAGCATTAACGTACCATAAGAGTCTGCACATTGCTGTCAGTGAGGATGTTGGCTGCCCGCAGAGACAGAATGAACTGCTCATCCACCTCCAACTCTCTCCCAAGTATAGCAGAATACTTCCGAAGGGTCTGTCTGTCCCGCTCCAGCATACCACACTCCTTCATACTGCTCCAACAGACTGGTACGGGATAAATAAAAAAAATAGATGAACACACTTTAGTGTTCGTTAGTATAAGTAGCAACAAATACAACTCCTGACACCATGTACAAGACCAAGTGGGGGATGTTTTCGCTACACACAATGTCATTGCAGCGTTTACAGCTAGTGATCGATCAGTGAAACGAATCGCTTTTAGTTACACATCGATAGATTAAAAAAGAGTAAGAGCAAAATTATAGTAAACAAGACAAACACATGTATCGTTTCCATTACTATTGATGTACGACCATTGAGGCTAACCTTCCAGGTGTAGATTCCGCAACCCATAACCACATAACAACCGAGTGAGCGAAATTAACATACAATGCAATGTGTACAGCAAATGTTACATAAGAGTGTATAAGAAAACTTGGGAGTTTCACCTGTATTGACAGTTAAACGTGCGTTGCTAATTACCAATGCTAATAAGCTAGCCAGCTAACTCGCACCTCCCCTTCATTTTCGTGTCAAAGAAAGCGAAATGCAATTCACTCTAGACTTACAACTTACCGTTCTTCTGTCTCTGCAACAGACAATATATTCGTAGAGAAATATTTGGGAAATGTCGAAGTGTACCCCACTACTTCACGTAAATTAACAACATCCCGTGTACTCACTCAGTACATAAACCAACTTCCGCGCGATACGGCAGCAGAAAAAGAGGCGGAGCTACAAAGTCCTTGTTTTGCATTTCTACCAATAAGAGTGTGAATTGTTTTGAGTGACGTTTTAAGTGGCTAATTACCTAGTCTCTTACATGCCGTTATCATTTACTGTAAGACTAATGCAGATAGAGGTTTAAAAAGCAGATTTGAATTTGAATGGCTTTTCTCTAAATAATTAACCAATTGATAAGGAGCACATTGAAGACGGACACTAATACGAGCCTAATAGAAACACGAAGACAGTAAGATACAAGATCAGCAGCTCTTACTTTACTGGCTGGCAAAGAGCACAAAGTTTTCCATTCATGACCGCTGGTATTAATTATTACTCTATGTGACTGGCTACTAGTTGTAACTGCACACGGGAATACATACGTACATACATACATACATACATACATACATACATACATACATACATACATACATACATACATACATACATACATACATACATACATACATACATACATACATACATACATACATACATACATACATACAGAAACATTTTCTTGGTGAAATGTAATGTACAATACATTTCAGAAAAATACTGAAAATAGTGTAGGGTAAATTGTATTCTATTATTATTATTATTATTATTATTATTATTATTATTATTATTATTATTATTATTATTATTATTATTATTATTATTATTATTGTGTTGTTGTTGTTGTTGGTGGTGGTGGTAGTAATCGTGATGAGTTTATATCTGTGAAAGTTTTGATATCTCTGGTTGTAATTGGAAAGTGACTTCAAAGCACAAGTTGGAACAATGATATTTATTTATTTATTTATTTATTTATTTATTTATTTATTTTTCATGCATTTGACAGATGCTTTTATCTAAAGCAACTTACAGGGAAAGTGAACAATCAGAAAAATAAAGGAAAATAAAACATCTGTGCATAGTGTTAAGACACTAGTGGTTTAGCATCTTATCAAACCTGCCTTAGAAAACGTACATGCAGCAATTTATAGACATATAATTATGTCTATTTTTTCACCAAAAAATATTTAAGGACCCAGATCAATCACTCATAACAAACTTTTGAAGCTCTTTTAAGGATATGTCAGATAGAAATCCCAAATATAGGTTGTATGTTATCAGTGCAAATTTTAAGGAAACATTATTCGTGTAAAATGTGAGATTCTTTAAACCCATCCCTTCCTCTCTCCTCTTTCTTTCATTCTCTCTCTCTGCCTTTCCTCAGGTTTACTTCACCCTCCCCTGCTGTTTACCTCCTCACCCTCACTGTGTGCCCTGTCAATAATTGATGATTCTCACTGACTCAAAGGGTAACAGGTCCGGGAGAAAATGTCTCACCCATTTCTTTATTTATATCCAAGTCAATCTTTATGCTCAATCACCCTGAGAATCCAGTTCAGGTGTCTGTGGAAGCATGGCGCTGGATGGCATAAGGGAGTCTGACCATGGCTATTATATAGGCTGTGGCAGCTGCTGCACCTTTGACCGTGAGCAGGTTAATGCTGCCTGTCTGGCTGACAGCAGGAAAGAGGGAGGAAAGGGAAGCTTAAATGAGTAAGAGGCAGGGGGCAGAGAGGAGGAGGAGTGGCAGTATGATAGAGTGAATTAATTCAACCATAGACAGCCCTGATTGACTCGGTAGCAAACTGGCATGTACAAATACTGACAGTGACACTAAAGCCATGGAGGGACAAAAGAGGAATGACATGTCCTTCTCCAGAAAGAGAAGTTTTACTTTTGGTGCGTATGGAAGGTGAGTAAAAAGTAAAATGTCGAGATCATCCAATTTTAATGAAAGATTATCTAAGCTTAAGTTGTTTCACTTTAAGGAGATGTGTCTATGTAAGAAAATGTACATTTCCTTTTTTACAGTGTGGATAGATTAACATGTGAAGATGAGATGAGGTGAGGATTTTGTTTTCATTTTATTTAAGCTGATCAGAACAAAATGGAACTGTATGAAATGTGCTTTTTTTTTGTGTAATTCAACCTGTTGCTTCAGACCTGAATCTGTAGATGACAACATACTGGACATCTTGGATTCTCCTGCCAATAAGAGCAGGTCTTTCCTCTCTGCCAGCAGCAATCAGAGGGTGAGATATCATACCCATTTCCTTTGAAGTTAAACATATCCACCACAACTATTTTACATGCTGCATTTCTGAGAAGTTGCTGGTCTCATCACTATAGTCACAACAGTGACCGAGTTTCCATTTCTGACTGACGTTTTGTCATGTTCCTCTTCCTCCTCATGTTTCTCCTTCCCTTTCTCTCTGTCTGACTCCCATGCCATCCGCTGCCTGTTGTTCATATCAGGAGACAGAGCTGTTTGAAATCATTGAAAAGCTGCAGGTGAGTAACTGCACCATTGATTATGAGTGTCCATTGATGTCTGCGTAAAGCTTTCCTATCATAAGCGCTGCTATTGTCCACTCAGGGCAGCAGAATCGATGAGCAACGCTGTGAATTTCCACTTCCTCTGAAGGTAACTCTTCAATCAGTGAATTACAACACAGTTAACTGTTTATGTAGGTGTGTGTTTATACTGACCTTTCAGTTAATGCCATAACATTTGTTTCCCCAAACAATTAAATAGTCCATGTCGCCTGACCCAACAGACTCTCGTAATCATTATCAGACACTTCCCTCTGTCTATTTTAGTCTCAGCTTTTAACAATAGGTGGAGAACTGCCGCTCATCCTCCCATCCAAACTGGGGGGTTACTGGATAGACCCCCCACAGGAGAGGCTGGTAGATGTGAGCCCCACCTCTTCCACCTGTTGCCTATATCCAGAGAGCTATGACATTATGGAGAGAGATGGTGAGGCCAAAATATACAATGAGTTCTTTCGTTCAAGAGTGAGTAAACTTTTATGATGGCCCTACCTGTAAGAAGGAACACTTTAAATTCATAACAAAATAATTTTGACATGTCCTCTTTTGTCCCTCTTAGTATCATCATTCATTCACAGCAGTGGATTCTTCTCTGGGTCCTCTTGTTCTCTCAGTGTGTTTGGAGGAAGAGGAGAATAAACTGCGAGTGATACTAAGGTTAAACTAGTTATTTCATATACATAATCCATAGCACATTTGTAATGTATTCATTACTAATCACTGAATTCAGTAATATGCCACTGCGAGTAAAATACCTTATACAAATGTGGCTGTGCTGTTCTCTGACAGGATGAAGGAGTGTTCTCTGCATGGAGTTTTTTCTTTAGCTCTTTTTGCAAACATCCCATCTACTGTTGAGCTGGCAAAGGTACCAAACTATTATTGTCTTTCAATGTGACATTGGCAGTAATGAAAGAAGTAAAAATCAAAAAGTGCAAAAGTAACTGGCAAAATAAGTTATTTTCATTCTGCAGAGTTGTTCCTGTCAGTGTTATATTATACACAAACTAGCCCTTATTGATTGAACTGAAGCAATCTACAACATTGTAATGTGTTAGTCTGGGGTGAAAGTAATTCTTACTTCTTGGCATGGTTTTGGGCAGGGGCGGGTCACATTTTTTTAGGACTCAACAGTGACTCACAGTGATGAAAGACTCGACTTAACTTTGATTTGTGTCAAGTGACTTGAGAAGTCATGCTGCTGAGAAAGCTACTGAGAACTCACATTTGATTGTTGAATGACTGGATGGTTTCTAATGCAGTGTGTGACGGTTAACATAAATCACCCTCCAATTGAAATAAGTAACATAGAAGGAATGAAGATTACAGTTGACTATTAGAGTGCCACCCACCAGTATCATTCTTTTATGAGGCTTGGAATCAACAGCACAACTTATCACATAGATCATCAGAACTTAATCAGACTTATAATAATAATAATATATTGCATTTGTAACGCACTTTATATTTGAAACAAATCTCAAAGTGCTACAGGTGGGTAAAAAGCTAAAACAAGCATGGCTAAAAACAAAGAGGGTTAAAAAGCACATAGATAAAAAAGGCAAGAGGCATACAAAGAAATAAAAACAAAGAAATAAAACAATGAAATAGGCAAATGCCTTGTTAAAAACCATTGATTGCTTGATCTGAATATTAGCTTGACTCATATTATGTGGCTTTTAGCAGTGACTTGACTTCCTTATTTTCACCAGAGACACATGACTTGCTGGAGATTTAAAGGTTAAGGCTCAGGACTACTTGTTACCTGGACATGTGTCTCTTACTCCCTTCTCTGTTATTTGGACATACAATTTGCACATATTTCTGAAATCAATCTCAGAGTTTTTATGTGTAGTTTTAAACCCACAATGTTAATTCTAAGATAATCTGTGGAATTTTTACCTTACATTTTTAATTATACATGGATGAAATATCCAAAATTGGTCTTAGATTACTTGCAATGTTCATTACGATAATACTGTAAATGGTATGATGATAATAATAACTCCAATATCTTAAATGGTCATATTCCTTGTAGATGCTTTGTGACAGAGTGACAGTCTCACGGTTTGATGGGGTCAGCTACCTTAAGGTAACACATGAAACACACTGGAACTGAACAACAATAATTAAACCTTTAAGAGAAAACCTATGTAACTCCAGTCAGTTCAGCTTCTCATAGTAGAAAAATACAGAGATCGCAAACACAATCCACACAATAGTATAAATGTCATTTCATTTTGTTTATTTGTGTGAAACTGAAATAATAAATAAAATAGTAATTAAAAAAATAATAAGTCAAAATAAGTCAAATGAAGAAGTCAATGCACTTGTCAATGATCATTAATTACAGAAAAACAACAATTACAATACATTTAACATAAGTATATATATATATATATATATATATATATATATATATATATATATATATATATATATATATATATATATATATATATATATATATATATATATATGAATCCTTTCTTATTTTTCGTGTCAGATTCATAAACAATTATATTTCCTTCATTGGTTAGTTATCACATAAAATGAAAGTAAAGTTTTACATAGACATGTTGTAGTATCTTCCTCTTAATCATTCTGTCTCTGTTATTTGTTGAGGCTCCAGAGCTCATAACATCCTTCGATGAACACAGAGTTTCTCCTAATTTTAAATTTGGTGTTTTGTACCAAAAGGATGGACAAGTAAGTCTGAGTCTTATATTTCACTGTGTCTTGTATTTATGAAGATAAAATAATACGCCACACTGTGAAAACTCGACCTCGTCCATTTTCCTTCCAGTTCACAGAAGAGGACATACTTAGCAACAATGAGGAGAGTGAGGAGTTTAAGGAGTTCCTGTCTGTTTTGGGAGAGACAATCCAGCTACAAGGTTTCACTGGGTAAAATGTGTTGATGCTTAGTTGAAGAAATGACTCATAAAAGTGTAAAATCACATGAAGTCTTATCTTCACTCCTTTGACTCAGGTTCAGAGGCGGGCTGGATGTATGTCATGGTCAGACAGGAAGTGAAGCAGTCTACACTTCATTTCATGGAAGAGAAATCATGTTCCATATCGCAACTAAACTGCCTTACACTGACAGTGACCCACAGCAGGTCAGTTACTGTAAGACTTCTACAACGCTGATGATTCACCAAGTTTGATGAAATTTTGAGGACAAATATAGACATTGACAGTCATTGTACATACGCATGATGTCTTAACTAGTTACAGAGAAAGAGACACATCGGAAATGACATCGTAGCACTTGTCTACCAGGAAGGCCAGACCCCCTTTTTATCAGATGTGATCAAGTCCCACTTTTTACACTGTTTTGTGGTGGTTCGGCGGATTCAGGGTGAGGAAGCGACAGGTGGATCTGCATATCAGGTAAACACTACCACTAATCCCAATCCCCATTCATACAGGTATGACTATTTAAACAAATCAGCAGTCACTTTTCACCACATACAATGATTACATACCCAGTCACACATTGTCATTTGATAAGAAACAATAAAAATGTGTATTCCAAATTTGTTGTGTATATTCAACCATTCAAATATACATCCATACACATACATAATATTTTCTTACTTTTCTTTAAAGGTGTCTGTTACAGCCAGAGAGGATGTTCCTCCCTTTGGTCCAGTTCTCCCTGATCCTCCTATCTTCACAGATGTGAGAATAATGAAACCAGTACATGAAGTCACCTGCTTTCAAGATGTAATGGCTGCATCAAATCTTATTTCTTATGTTTTAGCACTCCCTGCTGAGGGATTTCCTTCTGACCAAGCTCATAAATGCAGAGATTTCTTGCTATAAGGCTGAGCGATTCAGTAAGCTAGAGGTATAAAAACAAACAGTGCCCATGCATTGATTATTTATACTCTGTTTAAATATCTGATCTCTCATACGTTCCTCTGATGGTTCTCTTATGAAGCTCCGCACCCGTTCATCACTTCTAGAGAGTCTGCATGCTGAACTCTCCACCCGTTCACAGTGCATGATGGGGGATGCATCTCTGTCTGTGCTCTCATCCTCTGAGGGTGTGAGGGGAGCATCCGAGGGGAGTGGAGGTTTCATTGAAAATTTTAAAGTAAAGTTCTCGCATCTATAACTTTTGACGAGTTAAAAAAATCCCTGACCATCACCAGTCTTTCAATTGCTACTTTTTTTCAATGTAATTAGAGAGCGATCAGAGTGAGGAGCCATTCATTTGAGACCCTCGGCGTCCCCAGGAAGATCACTAACACAACATCACAGAAACTCAAGGTAACTAACTCACAATTACCAATTATCATTCAAATGGATAAATACTTGGAATTAAAATTCTGTTTTTATTTTATTTACAGGCAGACAAAGAAGAGAGGTAAGAGTTATCCAAACATGTGAAAAGACATAGGATTTGTTTGTGAAATGACTGTAGAATGTAACCCTGTTTTCATTTGTTTCCAGTGACAGACCCCTGACTGATGGTTTAGGACCACCTGAAATCAAAGATCAAGCAAGTCCTCAAGAAGAGACATAAAAACTAAATATAATCTGTAGATTTCACACTGTATTATACATATAGACATCACTAACCTAATGTGGTTACTACCTTCTTATCCTTGTTGATGATGTAAATAGAGTGGTAAAGTCAATGATACTTGAGAAAATATACTTATTTTATTGTAATAGCAGTGAAATCCAAATATACTGAAGCTTTACATTGTTTTTAGTAACAAGTACAACATACAGATAGATTGAAAGAGAATTGCATTTGAAAAGCAAACATTTACATGATTGTACATTGTTAGAAAAATAAAGAGAGAGGGGTCCATGAGAGAAGATGAGGCAGTAGAATGATCCAGTAACACATGTTCAATTGTTCAAAAAATTATAATTTCTAGGACTTAAAAAAAGGAACATGTAAAATATGTAAAAAGAGTAAAAAAAAAAAAAGAAGATAAGAATAAAAGGAAATGTCTGAGCTAATCAGACACTGGCGCATATTCCATCTTATTTATTTATCCTTATGTATTATGTGTATAATCTCACACAGAACCAGTCAGTTCAGACAGAAAATAAATGTACTGTATGCTTAGTAAAACTCTTCTTAAATGTTGACTTTGAACTAAAATGTTTGCATTAATTTCAAATAATTTACAACAGCGTATGAAAAAAAAAACTGCTGGTAGTGATGAAGAAAAAAGGGCAGAAACCAACAGGAGGTGACTGTAGTTATCCTTGTGAAGACATAAGCGCAAGTCTTTCAGCTGAGGTATGCATGCACTATTACTGTCGTACCAAATTCCACACTGCTCTGCTAAACCTGTGTTTATGTAATTGTTGTAACTAATGTGAACTGAAGAAAAAGACAAGAAGCTCATAGTCAAGTCTAAAGCTAATATTACATCATATATTATATAATGGTCTTATGATGTTATTTTACTTAACTATAAATTTCAGATACTAGTATTTTAAGTGAGTATGTTATTTTATACTCAGGTAAAGATTGTTTGCTTTACTCTCTTATACTTCTGACAGTTGTCTCCAAATATGATGATTCTGAATACATGTTTTCTGTTATAATGACAACATTTTTACTCTTCATATTTTAGGAGGGGGGTGTTCTTTACTGACTATACTCATATTGTATGCAGTATTTTCCACAGTGTGGTTGTATTGGCATCTTCTTTTTTTAAGTTGGTCAAATCTCATGAAGGCAAAGTGAACAGGGTACAACCTTTGTCACATTATCTTTGAAATTCTGTTTCTTATGGTTAATAATATAGTTTAGTTTATGACATATAGGATACATTTTAATAATACTATCAAAGCCGGATAAAATAGGAGGGAGAAGCATACTCATTTGAGGATATCAAGAGTTTAAATACTTTGAAAATGAAAATGTAAACCTGAAAAGACACTCTAATGTACATTGGTTGCTATGTTTTGTGTCCGTCTATTTGCATCAGTTTACACAAGACAATAAATGGCTCATCCTGCAGAGAAAAAGGACACTTGTACTGTTATAAAATCTTGACCAAAGTGTTTTGTGTTTTGTTACACACCGGAATTAAACAACATACTTCAGATTATACTTATAAAGTTCTACTAATTTCAAATGGCTTAAAGAAATTAAAAATACAAATAAATTAGAACCACAGGTCTTTGTAAGCTCATTAACATTTAAAGACCTAGAATTAATTTTCTGTTGATTTTTCCAACATTTTAATTTTCCTAAGTGATGTATTTATCTTGGTGTATTATAATACTATTTCTAGTCAAGAAGCAAGTATTTTCCTCCATTTGATTTATTAATGCAACACAGTGATGCAGTGGATAGCACTTGTGTCTCACAGCAAGAAGATCCTGGGTTCAATTCCCCCATCAGTCAATAGGAGTGGGCAGCTGTGGCTCAGTTGGTTGAGCTAAATCAAAAATAAACATATTCTGCTGTCTCTTCCTCAAATAATTTGTTAAAAAGGTAAGTTTTTACTTTCTTACTGTCTGTCTAAAGATTTGATTTTCATTTCATTTCATTTCAGTTCATTCGAAAATTTGATTGCTGTGTACAGAAAAGAGGCTTTGCCAAAAGGACCACACCAAGGAAGTTGAAGAGAAGAGTGATTGGATCTTGTGTTGTAGCTATGAGTAACATTTTGGATTGTAGAAGATAGATATTTTTAAATTTTGAATATCATGTGTGCCTTGAGTTGTTTGCATTTAATTCAAACAAAGACAAACTTTGACACATCACTTGGGCAAGCCTGACTTAGGCGCCCAGTAGGACTAACAACCCTATAAACCTACTGGTGTGTGTGTGTGAATGGGTGAATGTGAGGCTAATGTAAAGCATTTTGAGCATCATGAAGATGGAAAAGCATTATATAAGTGCAGTCCATTTACCATTTAGTAGCGGGACCTTTCTGTGTGGAGTTTGCATGTTCCCTTCAGCTACACTGGCATCCTCCCATAATCCAAAGACATGCACTGGTACATTAATTGGGTATAAATGTGAGAGTGATTGTTTGTCTCTACATGAACCTGCAATGCACTGATGACTCATCGAAGGTGTACCCCACCGTCTCCCACAAGTAGCTGGAATAGGCTCCAGTGACCCCAGTGAGGATAAAGTAGATAGATAATCTAAGGTCATGTTCATAAAAAGATCAGAGGAGATTCAAAGGTCATTATATCAAATCAGAGAAGAATAAAATAACTTGACTTTTTCAGAAAACTATATCAATAAGTGGATGTTAAAACAAGTGTCTAAAATGACAGGGCTTTATTGATGAATCAATGTTGCAGGAGAAGCCTCTGCATGTGAACATTTGATACCACTGAAAAGCTGATGAACTGCATTTTACCTGGATTTTTTCAATGTATTACTAGGATTAATGGTTCAGAAGTGATATGATATATATATCAGTGGATGGTTTTGGTTGCAGATAGATTATTTAGTCTCTGAGAGTTAACTGTGGCGAGTCAGGTGGAGAATTGTTTGCAGATGTGTCGTTTAGCAAGGCACTGAACGAACCAATTTACTCCATGGGTGCCTGAAATGGTGAGGCCACTGCTCTGTGGTGCATGATCTACTGATGGATTAAAGGCAGAAGAAACAGTTCAGTGTGTGGTGTGCATGTTTATGTGTGTGGCAAAATAAACATTCTATTCTGTTCTATTCTATTCTATCCTATCCTATTCTAGTGGTTTGTGAGTGTTTCCATAATGTGCAGTAATTCACACTGCAGTTCACAAGGTGGCGGTAGTGACATAGACTGTAAATTCTGTGGTTGTCCTCTCCCATTGAATAGATTTTATTGACAGCCTATCAGCAGTGTTTTTAGGGAAGGTTATCCCTGGAGCTAACAGAGTCAAACACAACAAATATTAATATAACCCACTCCGTCTTCAACGTTGGAATTACATCAAAAGCTAATGTAAGTGTCTTGTTGATGCACTTAACAGACTTTTCATTATTACACCTGTAGCCTTTGTCAAGTTCATTGACTTTTGGCACAGTAAGACTGTCTGCATGTAAAAGTGAATGGTGGTATTACATCGTAGTGTGAAATCCACATTGTGCTGACCTGAAGATGACTTCCAAGAAAGTGATTGAGTTCTTCTATGATGTGGTGTCTCCTTACTCTTGGCTTGGCTTTGAGGTTTGTTCTCTCTGACGCCATTTTCCTCTTTAATTAATTTAAAATGAAGCTTCTTACTCTTACTTGTTTGTGTTTTCAGGTGTTGTGCCGCTACAGAAATCTATGGAACATTGATGTCAAACTGTGCCCTGCATTTCTAGGTGGTGTCGTGACAGGAGCAGGTGAGACTAGATAAGCTGTAGATGCCTGCACTTAACTGTTACATTTATTTAACCTAATACTCATGTCTTACTACAGGTAACACCCCCCCTTTTCTGAACCCAACCAAATTGGAGTACATGAGAAAAGAGCTGGTGCTTTTGTCAGAATTCTCCAATGTTCCCCTAAAGTTTCCATCTGACTTAATAGGTCTTACGATCACAAAAGGTACATGACTGATTACATTTTGTTTCCTATAATAACCATGATCTTTGTCAAGGGCGGCACAGCCATTTAAAATGTGGGGGTGTTCTAGGTTATGGAACATGAGCCATCATCGGAAAATTAATGAACAATTAATCATTAATGATAACATTTTTTTATATTAAAAAAAGTCATATGTGGCCGAAAATAATAACAAAAATGTGTTTTTCCTCAATTAAACATTTATTCAATTCATATGTCAAAATTATGAGATAAAAAGTAAAAAAAAATGAAATAAAGTCACAATTATGTGATAAAAAGTCAAAATTATGAGATAAAAAGGATTTAAAAAATCAAACACTGATTTTACAGACACTGTACCTCTTTTTTCTTATAAAAATGTTTTGTCCATGTCAGGGGAGACGACTAAGAATATGTTCCTCAGGGGAAACATCACTGAAAAAAAGTTTGAGAACCACTGGCTTAAGGTATATGTCACAGAACAAGACATAGTTTAGTTAATTTTGTTTAACAATGGCAACATTTATCATTACTTACTGGTTGATGACTGTTTGCTAACACCGCGAAGAAGAGGTGTACTGTTGTGCCGCCCGGGTGGGTAAACAGTTTAAACCATAGATATTGTAACAGCCTCACAATGTTATTGCTGTTTGTTTGGCGTGATTGCGACAGATATTAACCGTTCATCCTGAAATAAAAAGTAGGTGAGACCAACTCTTCGTCCGTTTCCTGGATCCAGTTGAATGGTACAATATAAACTTAGGAAAAAGTGGAGTGTATGAAATCATCTGGTTGGAGAACTACACAGTAAATTTTGCAGTGTTAAATCAACACTTAGA
This sequence comes from Siphamia tubifer, assembly GCA_020466265.1. NCBI lineage: Eukaryota > Metazoa > Chordata > Actinopteri > Kurtiformes > Apogonidae > Siphamia > Siphamia tubifer. The sequence goes on along the minus strand of CM035798.1, from coordinate 60,909,867 downwards.
GAGTTAATTTGGAGACAATGGGACCAAATACACTCTAGAAGGAGTTAAATAAACTCTCTAAGTGTTGATTTAACACTGCAAAATTTACTGTGTAGGGGTGTCGCAACACCCCCATCCCCAACAGGTGCGACGCCCATGATCTTCTTCCTGCTAGTTGTATTGTGGTTGAAAAAAAGTCACTTAAGGTAATGGTTTGCTTTGATGCACAATGGATTGCCAACTGTTTCTAAATTGCCCCGCGAGGAACAGCTCCCGTCCCGTATTCCACAGTCTGACTGTCAGACAGTCCAGGGTATGACAAGCGCAGCAGGCCGCCAAGCTAAAGTGGACATTCATTTCTCTGTGTTATTTTCTATGAATGCGAAATACAGCCAATGGAGGAGACACTCCACTTTCAAAAGCAGCATGTGTTGGTAACTCGGGGTGACCCATCAGATTCCAAAAGGAGTGTGGAAAAAAGGTTTTCAGCAGAATGACACCTTTAAGTAATTATAGTGAACGTTTCCTTAAAGAATCTTATTAAAAAAATATTTCGATTGTAAAAGATGGCCTTCAGTGCATGTTTTATAGATAGTATCAGTCCCTTTAATATTCATTATTACTATATATACACTGTATGTTTACATAAATACATTTCCACCATAAATTAATGAAGACAATGTACAAATTAGTGTATAAAGAGTCACTAGAATGCAGGAAAATACATAGTTGGTGCTCAAAATGTATGGTTTCTTAATTTAACCAGACCTGATGTGATACATGGTAGTTTATATGGATGTGGTTATTAAAACAGACATCTATGGTCACACATTCATGCTATGTGGTATTATTGGATAACTATTGTACCTGGATGCACATCTATCCAGGCAGACAGCTAACACACATTTGACACTGTATAGACATACCGTTTCTAGACACTTTTTCCTCTTGCTCCTGCTTATGCTCTGCTTTGTGTCACTTTGTTTTTAATTCCTGTTGCACCAACCTTGGGACTTTAATCCTACTACTTTTATTTTTTGGATGCGTTCTTTTTTAACAATGTTTAAGAGGACCTTTTTATACTTTTTTGACTTTTCCTGGATCTACTGCCAACTGTAAGATGCCTTCCCTGTCTATAAATGATTACCACAAACATCTGGAGAAGATCACCACACTGGAAATGAAGATTCAATGAGTGGAGATAAATGTGGAAGTTAATGGATTGTGTGGAAATGACACAACTCTTCCAGTGACAAAACCCAGCGGACAAAAACCTGCTAATATGCCGCTAACTAGCACACACATCACTGGGAAGGGACGGGATGACAGCGCACAGAACAATAATTTTCCCACTGGAAAAAATCCCTGGAACGCTCTTGGTGCAAGACCAAAGCATAAATCACCACAAAAGGGAGGACAGTTAACAGGGAGAGCGAAGCCGGCTCATATCGGCGATGTAACTGGCTGGCCTCCTTTGCTATCCAGACTCAACACACACACTTCAACCCCCCTGCCCAAGGAGGAGCAGCCATGGACAGCTATCAAAAGAACAAGAAAACAACAACCACAAATAAAATTACAGAACAGATGTGCTCCACTACTGCGGGACTCTGGATCTACATCTGATGACATGGATGACATGGTAAGACCAGAGAAAAACTAAAAAAAATCAAAGGCGACCAGGAAAGCAAATAACTGGGCCTCAGACTCTGATTGTCGGTGACAGCGTTGTGAGAGATATGAGAGCTATGTGTAGCAAACACACAAAGGTCCTGTGCTTTGAAAAAGTTATGGTATCAGACGTGAGAAATAGAATTCTACAAATAATGGAGGCACACCCAACTGTGGAAAACCTCATATTGCATGTGGGATCAAATGATGTCATGAAGCAACAATCCGAGGTACTGAAACAGGACTTTACTGAACTATTGGACACAACCAGCTGATTGGATGCCCACATATTCATCAGTGGCCCCCTCCCACCAATATGGGGGTGGAGAGGTTCAGCAGACTGTTCAATCTAAAAGCCTGGCTGTCTTTATTTATTTTTATGACAGAAGACACTTTTTTTTAAGGCAAATGGATTGAATTTGAACAAATCAGGAATGCAGCTGTTCACCTAGTTTTATTTCATAAACAGACAGACTGTTCTCTCGACCAAGGACAACAGACAAGAGAGACTAAAACAACAGATAACACCACACTGTGGTGAGATAATACCACAGCCAGTGGTCTCCATCAGAGAAAACCTCCCCTCATTAAATCATCCTGCACCCCAGTCACCCCTGCCCCCAACCTGCACACATTTTAACATTCATGTTGATAACTATAATGATGGAAGTGCTAAAGAACGTTTGAATATTCTGGATAATTTTAGGCTCTCTCAGCATGTAAAGGATCCAACACATAAAAAAGGGCACATCTTAGATCTAATTGTTGCCAGAGGTATTCATATTTCTGAGGTAATGGTAACTGATGTGGCTCTTTCTGATCACTATTGTGTCCTGTTTAAAGCCACTGCCCCCACTAATCCTGACAAAAGGGAGAATGAGATGATCAGAAAACGTTATATTAATGACAACACCTGAACATTATTCACCAAAAGCGTTCATACCATCACCACTACTGCCCTCAGCTCCTGTCGATCACCGAGTTAATAGTTTTAGCTCCAGAGTTCAGACAGTCATTGATTCCATCACCCCAATAAAGACCAAAGTCCTATCAGGGAAAGCAAAACCACCCTGGTTGCACGCTGCTTCTGTGAAAAAAAGGCGGACGGGCAGAACACAGGTGGCGAAAAAACAAACTACAGGTTAACTATGACACCTATAAAGAAAGTCTGCATATCTATAACCTCGAAGTCAAACATTCGAGGTAGTCCTTTTCCTCTGAGATAATCAACAGACAGTAATAATGTACACACGTTATTTTCTGTTGTGGACAGATTAACAAATTCCAGTTCCATCTGACCTGATGTCCCAAAAGTCATGCAATGACTTTGCTGCTTTCTTTACAGATAAAATATCAAAGATAGGACAGTCTGTAGCTCTAGCTCAGAATAGATACTTTCATCATGTGTGCCTTCCTGTCCACCAGTTAAACTAGAACACTTTGTCCTTGTAGATTACACAGCACTGATGAAAACTCTTAAACAGCTAAAGTCCACAACATGTTACCTTGACAATCTGCCTGTCATTTTCATCCATTGCTGCTCATTATGCACTAAAAGCACAATACAATACAATGAATACCATTCAATGTAAAATAATAATAATAATAATAATAATAATAATAATAATAATAATAATAATAATAATAATAATAATAATAATAATAATAATAATAATAATAATAATAATAATAATCAAAGATAAAATGAGCACTAAAGGGATATTAATCAAACCTATTTACAATAGTGGTGATAGGACAAATGTAATAACAGAAACAGTAGGTGTAAGAATGGGACATCTTATGAGATGTATGGACACCAGCAGATATTACAATAGCATAAATATTTTCAGTAAAGTGCTAGTCAATTGTCAGCAACAGATGTAATAAATATCTTAGTTTGTGAAGTTACTGAATTTTGCAAAAAGGCTTAGAGTGCTTGTGTAAATGGGGGGGGGGTGACTGACAGTAATACAGTGTTATTAATATAGTATTGCTAAAGGCTTGTTCTGTCTTAAGTGCTTTTGAATGCCTTTTTGCAAAGAATAAAGAAAAATATGTGGAAATGTGTCTACTATATTGTAGATTATGAAATAATTAGTCACTAGAGAGTGGTAATAATCAGAGCAAAGCACTCACTTGTCCTTACAGGGTCATAGCATGTTGAACATTACATGTATTCTGAAACTGTCAAGTCATTTGGATGTATGACTTAAATGTGTTTCAGTTCCATTCCTGTTTTCTTATCCAAGGCTCTCTGAATCCGCTGCGATTCATGACAGCTGTGCAGGTGACAGAGAAGTGGGGAGATGCTAAAGTGGAGCAGCTGTCCCGGGAGATCTGGAAGAGGAGCTGGAGTAAGGACGAAGACATCACTCTACCTGTATCGCTGTCTGAGGTACTGGCTTATTCAGCATGTTTGCATTTTTTTAAATTGCATGAGTTGATAGAAGACACTGACGCAGTGTTTAGATTTGTCAGAATTGTCTTTTTTTTTTTTTTTTTTTTTACAGGCAGCGTTAAAGGCTGGATTGTCTGAGAGTGAGATCAAAGAAGCCCTGGAGCTGATGACCTCAAAGGAGATAAAAGAGAAGCTGAAGAGTGCCACACAAAAAACACTCAATTATGGGGTTAGTAGGTCTTTCCTTCTTATAGGATATAGATGAGAAATTTTGATAAGGTGAACTAAAATATTGAATTATATTTTTATCTTTTTCAGGCTTATGGTTTCCCAGTGATAGTGTGTCATATTAATGGAAGTCCAAAAATGTTTTTTGGTTCAGACAAATTTGAGCTCATAGCCCACTGCATTGGTAAGAAAAATGTAAATCTATTTTAAACTACCCTAGATATAGACTACTTTATTTAGACACAAATGAACACTTTATACATAGAACATCATTAATAATTTGTCCCCATTTTGTCGCTTGTTTCAGGGGAGAAGTGGCTTGGACCCCAGCCTGAAAAAGCAGGCGTCAAATTGTGAGAGGAACATGCCTAATTGAACAACTAATTGAAACTGTATTGTGTGCTTCCAAAACTAACAAAAATTTATCCAAATTATGGATACATTTTCCTTCCTTCCCTTCAGTGTCGGATTAATATTACATTGATTTGTTTCGCTTGAGTCATATGGCACTTCACAGTCTTGTATGGGGTTTATGTGAATATGATGGCAAGGAAGACAAAAAGTATGAAAATTAAAATTAACCATTTAGAAAAAAATGGAAAGTAAGAAAAACTAGGAAACCTGCTGTTAAAGCTAATTAATACTGAATTAGAGGGGGGGGCTAATTAAACTATAATGAAATATCCCATACTATTATAACCTTTCTGTGTATGTGTGTGAATAATAACACTTTATCATATACATTTAAAACATCATCTGACCAGCACTTTGGTTATTTGTTTGCCAATTCATCTCATTAAACTACATAAGATTTATCACATTTTATCTCTGAGGCAGATCATTTCTGATCAAAACCTGAAAACAGGCTTATGATAGTACTTTATTTGCACAAATATATACTGTTACGTTGTTGGTGTCTACATGATTAGACTTTAACCCTTGAATAAACAGGTTTGTGACCTTTTCTGTTTGCATTCTGGTGCTTTCCAACACAAAAATATGAAGAGTGTTACTTAAAGCTACATAAAAATGCAATTTTTCATCCATGATATGGCATCAAAACCATATTCATTCATTTCAAATTATGTTACATCTAGAAAGAATTGTATTTATTTGTCTTTGTAAAGTACAAAAACATTAATTTTAAGCCTTTGTCACATAACTTTGTGTTTACAAAGGTCTTGATATTAGAGCCACTGGTAAAGTGATCTGTTGGCTTCTCCTCCTACAGTCCAAACACATGCAGCCCAAGTGACGTCACAGCCATCCATTCCATTCCAAACTGCCTTATGGCAATAAATCAATGGATGAGCGGAAATTTTCTGAAATTAAATGAAGACAAAACAGAAATTCCACTTGTCGGCCACAAAGCAAAAAGAGAAATGCTGATGAGAAGGATGGGCAAACTCACCTCCTGGATCAAACCAGAAGTGACAAGTCTGGGAGTCACTCTAGACCCAGACTTAAACTTAAAGTCCCACATAAAGCACATCACTAAAATGTCCTTCTTGCGCCTCAGAAACGTAGCCAAAGTAATACCAATTATAAATCAAAAGGATGCTGAAAAACTGGTCCATGCTTTTATCTCCAGCAGACTGGCCTGTAATGCACTCTTCACAGACCTCCCAAAAACCACCACAGACAGACTTCAGCTGATCCACAACTCTGCAGTTAGGTTACTAACCAGAACCAAGAAGAGAGAGCACATTACTACAGTGTTGGTTTCCCTGCACTGGTTACAGGTAACCTACAGAATAGATTTTAAAATACTACTCACTTATAAAGCCTTAAATGGAACAGGACCAAGTTATATTTCAAACTCACTGATGTAAAGAATGGGGTCACAATTCTGTGACCCCATTCTTTACATTCTTTGTAGTCTTTATATTCTTTACATTTTGTTCATAATCAAATCTTAATGTATTTCTTATTTATTTTATTGAAATTGTATAATATATATATAATCGGTTTATTTGTACTTTTGTAATTTTATTTCTTATTTATTGAAATTTTATAAGATATGTATAATCAGTTTATCTTGTACTTTTATAATTTTGTGCGTAGTCAAATCTTAATGTATTTCTTATTTCACCCTTGTCTTAAAATTGTATTTTAATTTGTAATCAATGTGAAGCACTTTGGGCTACAGTTTTTGAATGAAATGTGCTATACAAATAAAGTTTATTATTATTATTAACTAAATGATCTGTTAAAATGAACATCTGTGTGAATGTGGTGAGGTTTTGTGTTTGCCCTTAAGTAAACTGGGATGTGCCCGAGATGTAAACATCCTGTTGCCTAATGTGAGCTGTAGGTGTACATGAAGCAAGGCTGGATTAAAGCATGAAACAAATATAATCTACAACAAGTTGAGTCTATTTAGCTGAATATTTATATATTAGGTTGTTTTGCTTTATCTAAGAACACATTAAATTTAGAGGAAGAAATGTGAGAATGTTTCAGCCTGTACTGTAATAATGCAGTTTCAAACCAGGATGTATGTTTAATTTCTGAAATGGAATACTGGAAACAGAAAAGCTTGTCACGCAAGTTTCCAGGGAGTGAGGCAGAAGCATGCTTGACAATAGACTAGGGAGTAAAAATGACAAGAAGCAGCAGGACCAGTTTCTCCAAACAAAAAGGGGACAGACAAGGCTAGAAGTAGGTGACATATGGTCAGGTTCAATAAGAAAAAGCAGAATGTAGCAGAGCAAAGAGCGGAGCAATTGCCAGGTGAGACAGATGCGCACCATAATAAAATTATATCAGTGATACATCACAACTCTGACTAGAAGACAAAAGGAAAGAAAAGGAAATGGGAGGAAAGGTCGATGTAGGACAGAAGGTGGAGGTGAGGAGGGTGGAGTCAAGAAAACACTGAAGGTGGAACATAGACAAACAGGAGCAGCACGTTGATCCCCTGAGCCACACAGACCATCGGCGGAAAACAACACAATGAACAGCTGAACCAGGATCTGTGTTCAGCTTTTCAGGCGAGTGAGATGTGTCAGAGACTGTGAAAGAAACATGCCTGTGGAATAACAGGATCTAACCTTTCATCTTTGATAGAAGACTCAACTGAAGGAGGCAAGGTAAGAATTTAGCAAATTATATACGCTTTTACATCCTGTTGGTGTTACAGTATAATGATCCAGGGTTGATGAGTGGTGGGAATATAATAGATAATACAATGATACCTATTTCTAGTACAGTCACATGACATTTTATTCCAACAGGCTGAATTAATCGGTGCTAATTCTATTTGCCCTCTGGGTGGGAGGACCAACTCTGACATTAATGTCTGTGAAAAATGCAGATGGACAGGTTTTAGAGACATGGGGTAAGGTGTAAATGGATCAGGTGGTTCCAGCATTTCCTTCAGTGACAGTACTTTCATGGTAGCTCTTACACACTTTATGGAGGCAGTCATAAACACAAATACAAGGCAAACACAGTGTAACAGTTCCCTGTTTAATTATGAGACACTTTACTGTGGGGAGTTCTGGACAAGGGTGTGTTTCTGGTTAAATCACCTGGTGCTGTAAAAACAAACAACTCATGTTTAGGAAGAGAGGGGTGAAGTAAAACTAAAGATGGTGAGGAGTGATACGTTGTGGTGGAAAGAAAACCTTTGCAAAACCAGACGGTAGTACAATGTGTAAAGTCCCTGGTCTCAGTTACATGTTTTCTCAGAAGCTTCTCAGACTTGTCACAAGTCAGAGTCATGTTACTATCCAGAGCTTACATAACAAACATTACCAATGGACCAGCTGATATTCATCATTTGTTTATACCCAAGGAAGAATTAATTTATGACTTTTGGATCACAATTGATTCGACTGTGGTGTCAGATTATTTGATCATTTGTGAAGTCTCACTTGTGTCACATTTGACAGGATGTCTTCATTGTCTGACTCTGACTCGCGCTGCCAGCATGGAGATACAATCTGTGGTATGTTGTCTGTAGGGGAGGATCTTGTTGATTTGTGTTCCAGTTTGTATTAGTTTAACACTGTCTGAATAACATGAGTTACAGTCAATAAGTACAGTATTACACCCTTTTATTAAAGATGTGAGTGTTATTTGCTGGTCTGTTTTCCACAGAGATCCGTGTGTATGAGCAGGAGGTGATTGTTGTACCCATCTTGCTGCTGTCCAGCTTCCTGGTCACTCTGGTATTTATTTTATTGCTACGTTACTGTCCAGAGAAGGTTGACCGCATTCGTCCACAGGCCTTAAAGTCCAGGAGAGTGCTGAGTGGCATTGATGGTAAGATACTGGACCTGAAATTCATGTCAATTCTTATAGACTAATCAAACCCTTACTGATTTGTGTATGAGCTATTATTACTGTCCCTGATGTTATCCCACATTATGTTTCAAGCAGGAAATATCAGGTATTTTTACCCCTGATGATTTCAGAATTACTGCCTGTATATTTGTGGTTCGAACAGGTGCAATGTATGTTTTATCATTATGCCAAATGCAATTGCTATGTCTACAAAGTAAATCTACCCATGGATCTAAATAAAGTAAAGTTGAACAACAGTTCCTGTTCTGTGCTTTAAGGTCTCCTTCCACAGATGTTCTTAATATTTCTTCTAAAGGGCTAAAGTTGATTTGTTCTCTCTCAAAATCAGGATTTGTATGGATCAATCTACCAGTAGGATTCTGTTTACAGTTGTGAGGTGAAATGCTGAAGCCCTCAGCACACTGGAGGATTCTAATGTCTAACAGATTAATAAAAAAAAAATCAAGTTAGTTAATGTTTCATGTTTACAGTTTTTAATTATTATTATTATTATTATTATTATTATTATTATTATTATTATTATTATTATTATTATTATTATTATTATTATTATTATTATTATTATTAGTAGTAGTAGTAGTAGTAGTAGTAGTAGTAGTAGTAGTAATAGTAGTATCTTTATTGTTATTGTTATTCTATAGGTTGACATTGAATATTTTTTACCCATCAAATGATTACAATCTATACATACTCTACATATTCTTTCAATAATTTCACTTACATTTTTGTAAGAAATAACTAATAATGGAAGGTTCATACATGAAGCATTAGTTAAAGCTGTTCCATTTTTCTCTCTGTTCAACAAAAAATAATGTCTTTTTTGTTTTTAATCTCTTCTAATTGTGTGCCTGTGTTTACACATGATTATATCACTACAAATGCATTGCTTTTACGTGTTATTAAAAAAAAAACCCAAAACATTATTCTAATGTCTGGTTTTACATAAATGCACTTACAATATTGAATTAGTTTCTCTCTTCCCAATAGCTCCTCCTGGTATCAATGTCTTGGAGCATGAAAGCATTGCTCTGGGGGTGGCTAGTTCCTACTCCACCTTCCATCCCCCGAACACATACCCTTCCAAAAGCCCGGGTTTGTCCACGGGCCCTCCTTCTTTACCCGTGGAGCCTTTCAAACCCAGTTTCACACCCATCATCCAGCCCAGGGAGTTACCCCGCCAGAGGTTGCCTGAGTCCTTCAACATGGTCGCCTCTCTTCCTGCTGCTTTCTCCCTACGCTCTGACTCCAGTGTGTCCCTATACAGGGCCCGCATGGACAACAGGAATGTGGTCCTTCGGGTGCTGAATGGTAAGATGATTTTACCATCTGCAGGACATCTGATGGAACTAATGTGACTGTGGTTGTTTTGAGGCAGGATATTCTAAACTTCTCTACTACTTTTTGTTATTATTATTTCTGTAGACACTGCTGATGCCACAGAGAGACATAATTTTCTGTGCTTTGCATCCTTCCTGGCCCAGCTTGGACCTCATCCCTTTTTGCCAGAGCTGCTTGGTGTGGTTTCATTGCGAGCTCCACTAGTTACAGTTGTGGAGGAACTGGAAAACCGGGACCTGCTCAGCTTTCTGTGGCGATGCAGACAGGTACATCATTTACAGTTGCAGTGTGTGTCAACTCACTGGTCACCATCAGTGGTGGTGGAAATATTCAGTTCCTAATACACCCCCATTACAAATATGAAAAATCCTACTTAAATATATATTGAGTGGAGTAAAATATAATAAAGTAAATTACTACTTTCACTCATACTAATATATTAATACACACATTGTAAAAAGTTACACACACCAATATACTGGCCTTTACAACATGAATTTGGTATTAAGTTCATACCATGTCACATTTATTTCTATCATTTTCTGGACATATACAGTGCATCTGGAAAGTATTCACAGTACTTCACTTTTTTTGTGATGTTATGCAAAGTCTTGAGTCACTTGGGAATTGAGGGAATGCCAAAGAAGAGAGTCATTAAATCCACCAGTGAGGCCACAGAAAAGGCTACCTGGTGGCTGTGTGGATTAAAAGGGCTGGCCCGTGGACTGCTGGGACGCAAATCAGTGTGTCAACACCTGGGCGTGTTGTGAGACCCAAAACACCCTGTGACCCCAGGAAACATCACTGATGATGCGTCCCAGCTCATCCTTGAGGTGTTTCTTGTATAAATGTTACAGCCTTATTTCAAAATGGATTTTTTTGTCAAATTTCTGCACACGACATCCTATAATGACAATGTGAAAACCTTTTGTTTTTGTTTTTTTTTTTAGATTTTTGCAAATGTATTAAAAATATTTTAAAAAACTAAGACACCATATGTACATAAAGTGGAGCAGCATGATTATAGATAGATATGACCACACACACCACTGATCCACTCAGAGCTGTTGAGGAAGATTTGTGTCTTATTTAAACTGATTATCTATTTTGACAAGAAATGAGAAAAGTACACTTAGTTAGTAATTTTGAGGAATAATGCAGGAAAATATTATTTGATTAGTTAAGTCCAGGTGGTGACGATGGCTATGTATGTAACATGTTTATATAATATCAGCATCATCTTAAGCATCAGTGTTGCAGCAGCTGTTTCTTTTATAACTTCTGTAAATTGGTCAAAGTGGAGTTTAAGTTGAATTTAAATTCATGTTTATATTGAGACACCAGATAAATGTAAGGAAAGGAAGAAGAAACACATATCTATTCTTGCTTTTTTCTCCAATCTTAAATTTTTTTATATTTTATGGCTTGAAAATGTATTAAAATTATGTGGTAAAAGTAATTAAGAATCCATAACATTGCAATAATAGTGCAGTAATAATCCATGTAAGGATTTTAGAAGAACAACTCCCTCTTTGGTAGAACTTTGAACAACATGAGAGCTTGACTCTGCTTTTTACTAGATTTCAGAAAACAAAATGGTTGCTAAAACTTAGTAACAACTGTCAAATAAATGTAGCAGAGTATCAAGTACAAGCATCTATTGTAGTATTATTATAAAATAGCATAAAATGGAAACATGTAAGAAAAAAAAGTTTCCAGAAAATGTATTTAAGTGCAATTTTCAAATTTCACACTCGAATCTTCCATATGATAAAACAGCATTTTGTGTATATGTGCATGTGTGTGTTTTCTTCAGGAACATGTCGATCCTCCATGTGAAATGACTGAGAGAAGAATATTCACCATGGCTACTCAGGTGGCCTCTGCTCTGGTATGTCTGTTAATATATGAATCTGCATGTGATCTATGTTTATGCAGCCCACTCATAAGTCAGTTCTGACCCCTCCGTCATTACATCTATTTGATAATTGTGTGTAACTGATCCGTAAAAGCAGGACATGGGGCTAAAAATTAAAACCAGATGTTAATGTTATGAAGCAACTTTGGTTTTACTGCATTATGTCTTACACAAAAAATGCACATGTAACAGTAAAAAAAAGACACATAATTAATGTGCTACAACTTTTTTTTCCAAATATCTTTTTGTTCTCTCACAGGTACATTTTGGGAATTTAACTATTTATGCAAGGCATTTATCTTTTTTTTGTATTTAAATGGGCAGGTTCCACAGGTAATGCAAATGGACACAATGGGTTTCATGGAAAAATCTGAAATGAGACTGAGATTCATGAAAAACCTGCATGCCTGGATTAGAAAAACAACTAGAAATTACACATTTAACAGTGTCTTTATTATTTATAGCTGTATAAGACCATTGCAAGCCATGTTTTCCAGACCAAATGCACTGACATCTATGTAGCTTTTCATGCCCCACTTTTGGTTTCGTTTTTGGTCCAAATATTTGATTAAAAATATTTAATTTAGGGATGGCTCAGAGTATGAGCGTCATTTTTTGTGTATTTATCCTGGGGTCTATATCTAAATGTCTTTTTTTTTTATTACTGGGTCTAAAAAGCTGAAAAACTACCAACTATCAAAATGATGACAGTTTCAAAGAAGCACCCAATTCCATTCAGGTAGTTTTATTGACAGAGGGTTAACCTAAAATGTCTGTTCTCACTTTAAAATACTTTCCCTCATTTCATTACTGACCTTTCCTGTTGGTGAATAGGAGTTTTTGCACAGGAAAGATCTCCTCCATGGAAATATCCGTGCCCGTAGTGTACTGGTCAGTAAGGAGTTTACAGCCAAACTCTGGGGTTTGCACGGAGTTTACACCAGGAAAAGTCAGCAGACCACCCAGAGAGATGACCCCAGTATGAAGAAATGGCAGGCCCCTGAACTGCTGGCCAAACGATCTGCCAGTCCAAGCAGCGACATGTGAGCATTTCCACCTCCAGTTTAATTAATAATGAGTCATGTGCATCATTGATTTAGTGATATTCTGCACTGCATTGGTCCTACAGAGTTATAAATATGTTATAAAGACTTCTACATCTAGAAGATGCATGGCTTTATATAATGACATATGTCTGGTCCTTTCTAGCTGGTCATTTGGAGTCTTACTGTATGAAATGGCAACACTGGGTAAGTGGAGTTATTTAACTTCATAAAGAATAGAACAAATACTAAATATTGACTAGAAGGTGACATAATAGAAAAAGGAACCTTAACCCTTTAACACCAAAGTTATATTTGATACATTAGTTTTGAAGCCCTCTACATGATCAGCGTAATATGTTTTATTGAAAAACCTGACATATACAATTAAATACATGAAATACACATATAATCCACCAGAGGCAGGAATTCATTCATCAGAGGCATTTCCAATGAAAGACTGTCATTAATGAGGGAGGAGGCAGAACTTTGTCCATTAAAAAAAAAAAAAATGTAAATGAGAAAACTCACTGCACTGTGTTAAAGGTCTGTATTATTAGGGAGCAGATCTATAATCTTTCAGTTAAATGTTACATACTGATTAGGTACATTGGCAAGCAAAGTACTGATTGGTTGGTGTTTTACAAGATTACTGCATATATAGAGTTTTACATATATTTATAGAGTAGACTTCTACATTTTACATTGAAATTAATCTGCAAAATTAATGTATTTAGATATGGACAGTGAAGTAGAACTGGGGTCATACACATTCTGTCACTTTTACACAAACCAGTCTGAATCAATATCCAGTATTGTAATTATTAATATGCAAACCTATGCTCTGGAAATGGTTTCCTGGACACTGATAACATATGTGCATATATATTTTGTATTTTTTTTCCTTTAGGTGAAGCTCCATTTGCTGAAATCTTAGTTAATGAACTGATGCAGTTTCATCAACGAGGTAAAAGTTTGAAGAAACCTTCACACTGCTCCAACACGCTGTAAGTACCTAGTTAACACAAACATGCAGTAAACACATTAGTGTGCAGTTTTGTCTTTAACACCCCTCCCTCCTTCAGATACTCTCTTATTAAGAGTTGCTGCCAATGGAAAGAGACAGATCGACCCACCTTGGCAGAAGTGACTCGTAAGATCATCTCAGGAGAGAAAAGCGCCTCCGACAAACCTATCAAGGCGTCTGGGACAGTTAACATTGAACAGTACCTGCAGGAGGCAGGATACGGGGAGACAAACAGCTACACTGTTTTCTAAACCCTGCATGTGCCATAAAAATGTGCTTAAATACCCCTGTGGTGCACTTTATACTACAGCACAATGTCTACAGGTAAATCAAAGGTTCAAAAATCTACTACTTTGGACATTAAAGCTGGAGTATTTTTTTCCCTTAATGTATTCAAGTTTACACCACTTGAACTGCTAAGAATGTGCTAAATAAGATGTTTAATTCTGGGATTTCATTATTATTATTATAATTATTAATAAAAAAAAACATTGTTTACGTCTCTTCTTATGGATATTTAGTCTTGTTGAGGACTAAGAAATGTAAACTTGACTGGGGTACAGCTGCTGCATCCTGAACCTGTAGTTAACAGTTTTTCTATGATGGTTTACAAAATTACAAAGTGTATATGAATATATGTTCTGACCTATTTATGGTTTTATATTAGGGGAAGTGTTGGGGATTAAACACAATGTTGGCTGTTTGTTTGCTAAACAGATGCTGTTTACACACGGCAAATGTAAATAAAAAGATGAAATCATCATAAAACCCACACTGAACTTGTTATTTCCAACTGGATGCCATCGGATAAATGTAGAAGCATAATAAAAGTTTAAATGTTAACTCACTATGAATGTACGGAAATATGTTCTGTAATACACACAATAGCATTAGTATATGCCAACAACACACATTATAAGAACAGAAGGCTACTTTAGTGATCAATGGTACTATTACTATGAAAGCTATAATAATGTGGCAAAAAAAATCTGCCATTTTGTAATAAATGCCAAAAATCCTTCTACACTGATTTAAAAAAATTATTAAATAATATAATTGCCAGTGACATATTTATATAGTAGATATATGAGAAGGAAACTGAAAAATTAAAATTTATTCTGTTTTGAAGTACAACCCGTAGCTAAGAGACTGAATTCTACATTCTGACTGATTCATGTAATTTCTCATTTTCACCCAATATTGTACCTTAAACCATAGTTGGCTAACACTTGTCTGTTTTAAAGCATGTTTATTAGTGACCCAGATTTGGTAAGGCATTTTGCTTCTAGACAAGTTGTTGCAGGCAAAGTCAACCAAGCCTTCCAGTAACAGGTATTGTTTATTGGCAGTACTGCATACATGTACACAGAGCACTTCCACTCAGCCCTTATAAGAGCAAACAATGAGGAATACCTATTTTCAGGTAGTTGGGTTGATTAAAGCTACTAAAACTATATTGTATCCATGAAAAAATAACTTTGATTGTAGTACAAAATGGAAAAGATACAAAACTAAAATTTAATAACAGGTAAAATGAACTAATTAAAAGACCAGGCTTTTGAGTGTCCTTTGCTCTATGTGATTGCAACCTGGATTTAACATCTATGGTAGGAAAAAAACTACGAGAAGAAATATTAAATGGACTGCTGTTGACATCACACTGAATCATACAACTAAAGTTAAAGCACCATTGGAAACACATTAAGAAGGCAACTTTTATTTTTGACCGAAGTGAACTTTCCTAGTATGAAAATCTAAGGCTGATTACTGCAGGCTCTACTGACGGTGACAAACACTAATAATTCTTAGTACTGACGGTCAATGCTCACCACTTGTACATTATGCATAAAAAACACTTGTCTTTTTCTGCACATTCACTGTCTGTAATTGAAAAATAACTGTCCATCTGCATGTCACTGCATGCATCATTGTAATGTAAAAACATACACACTCTCCTCTTATATCAGTCTTACAACATGAGCTTCTTACTAATAAATCAACAAATGCTGATTCCAGTGAGAAGTCCTCAATGAGATACAGACCCACCAGCCTGCGTCACTCACGCAGGCTGTTGATGGAGGCACAGATCTTGAGAGCAGGTCCCAGCTTGATGTTCATTGTAGAAATGAGATGATCCTCTCGCAGGAGCAGCAGAGCCTGTCCGTCTATTTCCTGTGACAGAAACTGAGCAGCCAGCTCCTCGCAGCCTGAACACAACACAAACTCCATGAGCACAAGGAGCAGCAAGATACACGCCGACAATCTGAAATGAGCCCACATCAATGAACACTGACCTTGCAGTGAAGAGATAAACCTGCACACTTCTTCCACACTCCACTGTGCCGGAGTCGATGAGAGGAAGTTCCCCACCTCCAGTGGCAGGCTGCCGGGGGCGGAGCTGTCTGATGGCGGCGCGCTGTGGTCCGCTCGTGAACAGGAGTGTGAGGAGCTCGGAGACAAGGAGGGAGAATCATCCTCTTCTCCATCGCTGGATGCTTCCTCTGATCGACTGGACTCAGAGTTACACTACAGAGAAAGAAAAGAAAAATGACAGCTGTATTTCATGTGTTTTTAAAAGGTTTTTAATACAAAGTAGAACACTGCAGTTCTGTAGTATGAATCAGCATTGTCAGACATTTGAGACAGGAAAAAAATGCAAGATAAGAACTGAGTGAAATGACTATATACAATGTGACAACAGAAGTTTATCATTTAATACTGCACTCTATCATTTACTGCATTATCTCACAAATCAGCTTCCTAATCACGTTTCTTGAAATATGTGTGCCTTCTTTAATGAGAAAAAGAGGTGTTAAACCAAGTTTAATTTTTATACCATCTTTTCCTGCTATAGTTTAAGCCTGTGTGTATTCCATATTTGCATTCTGGTATCACTTGGTATTTTAGCTACAATATTTATCTAAGGCTTGTATTCATTGCTTCCATCAATGAAGTAATGTTTTAATCACATTAATCTCTTTGCAGACTATTAGTATTTGGACAACTTCACTTTTTTCATATTAGATTTCAATGACAATAACTTCAGTTGACCTACTTTTTAATGATTCTGTCAAAGATCAAAACCAACCATCTAGGAACATGTGGTAGAGAACTTAGTTCATCTTAGTTCTCATCTTTTAATAAAGTATTCTTTGTTTTTAACATATTGGCATTCATGTTGATATCTTCTGCATTTTCAAGTAAAGCTGAAAAGGATTTTTGCAAAGGACCTGTTATATTTTATTTATAAATATTTGTAGGTATTCGTATATTTGCAAAAATATTCTAAATCAAGACTGAATTAAATATGATTCTTTTGTTTGACGACAACAACATTCAAAATGTTGAAAGAAACAATGGGATAATAATTGTTTTTATACTAAGAAAAGTGCCGCCTTGTCCTTCAGACAGACATTACCTTGACAGGTAGATGCCTGCTTGGTATTTTATTACAGCTGATCTCAGAGCTGCTCCTGCGTGGAGTGCCCCGGCGCCTTACAGCGCTCTCAGTGGGACCTGGAGGAGATGCCAGTCCTGCACCACTTCTCCCTCTGCTTGTTTTGAAGTGCTGGCTGCAGCTCACATTATACCTGTAGGAACAAAAGTACAGCTGAAACTAAACAGCATATTTCAGTAAAACATTATCACCTGAGAACTCAAAATGTTCAAAGTAATGATGTAGCTCTGGGGTGGTAAGGAAACGCATACCTCTTGGCACATGTATTTGAGCAGAATCTCTTAGTTCCTCTGAACTGGCTGGCAGGTGCAAGGCTTCCACAATACTCACACTTTAGCACTGGATAAAAAGAGTTTAAGATAAATCAGAAATTAGTATGACAGTTAATGCCATAGAAACTACTAATTTGTAGTTTCAAATATAACCCTTCGAAAAAGATATGTTAAATCAAACTGAACCACTTACATGGAGGTCCATTCTCTGTACGGCCAACAAGTGCAAAATCTCTGTCTTTGAGGAGACCAGCAACCTGTCACATCAAACAGCAAATATGCAAAGGTGTGGTCACATACATAGAAGCTTTGATTTACAGTAAAAATAAATGTAAAGCTCTATATGGAGGGGCAACTTACAGGGAATGGCTCAGCTCCTTCTTGGATCACAAAACCCTCTATGAGATGTGTGAGGACTTGAGGCTTGACCACAGCCTGGGGGACAGGAGCCCTGTCTTTGTCCCCATGTCCAACTCTCGACAAGGGCAAAGGCAAGGACAAAGTTGGAGGAGATGAAAAGACAGCAGTTGTAGGAGGAGCTGGGGGAAAAAGAAACCGGAACCATGTTTTAAATTACTTTTCTGGACTGAAGACTTTGCTTCTTTTTTTTTTTTAATGCTGCTGAAACGCTAATGTTTCTTGGAGATGTACCCGAGTCCTTTGTTGGAGCAGGAGATAAAGGAGGAGCTGAATCCTTCATTGGCACAGAGTCTACAGATTCAGATGCCATCTCATTTGATGCATCACAGTCTGATTTTCTCTTCAGAGAACCAACAGCAGGCTTTGTCTGCCAAAGATAAAACATGCAGGTAACAATTCGTTCTGTACTGATGTTTATCTTTACACTGAGGCAAAGCAATTCCCACTGTCACCAAAGACAAAATAAAGAGGAAGGTAGAAAAAAAAAAAGTTAAATAAATTATACGAATATGATGAATATCTCTTCAGATTTCGTGTGTGTGTGTGTGTGTGTGTGTGTGTGTGTGTGTGTGTGTGTGTGTGTGTATGCCATACAGTTTTCTTGTGCTTATGTATGCCTAAATCTCTCACAAACTTTTTAAGAATGCTGTTCCTAAGCCACCAAAACTAGTGAAAACCCATTATAAGGCATATTTTGTGCAAGCCATATTTTGCTTTGTGTTCTTTGTTTTTAGTTGCACTACAGGGTTTGTTTGTGTTTTTAATTGATTCTTGTATTTTGATGTTCCGAGAACCTGATTGCTCACTTTCCCCTCTAAGTCACTTTGGATTTAGCGTTTGCTAAATGCATAAATAAATAAATATTTTTTACTCTAGTATATGACAATAATCTATGCATTTGTGTTACCATTCATCCATATGTCATGGCTTGAATCGACAGTCTCATTTACTTGAATATTAATACCATGTACCAATTTGTATAAAGTGATAGAACGCATGAAACAATTCTTGAAGGGAAGGAAGTCTCAAATCTGACAGGCCAGAAGACCAACGTAGCCAACACTGACAAGAGACAACATGATACTGAAACTAATGAAAATTGACAGATCAAACACACTTAAAAATTAATTAAGAAAAAATACTTGATTGTAAAATCAAATAAATATTAGTTATGTGGTTCATCTTACCATATTGGTGCTGCCATTGTTGGGGGTTGTACCAATGTTCCCACTCGTATGGTCATGAACTCGTGTCTGTGCCAATGCTACAGCCTGTGCACTTCCTGCTACATTCTGCCTGGCTCCCACGAGCTGCACAGGGATGTGAGGGGGATTGTGTCCACCTGCAGCAGCCTGGCTGCTACTCGGTGGTGCTGGGAGTATTGGAGGAGGGTGCCGAGGTGGCAGCTGCACAGGTAAGCGGTGTCCCTGAGCTGTCTTGGGCTGAATAGGGACAGGGCCTTTGTCTGTGCTAGCACTGGCCTGTTGCAGAGGTTGCACCACCAGAGTCTGTGTGTTCACATTGGCTTTTGGTGTCACTGAGCCAATGGGGTAGCCTTGGGTGGAGGTAGGAACATTGGATGTAGGTACCAAGATCACAGGGGCAGCAGAGGGGGATAGGAGGAGCTGGGAGAGAGGGAGTGCTGTAGATGACGTTGAGGAAGGAGCTACAGAGACTGCTGGAGTAACTGCCATGGTGGCCTGGTTTCCAGCCTTTACAGACATATTGGCAGTCGACTGCTGGTTGAACGGTTTGGCCATTTGTTGTTGCTGTTGTGGTTGTACTTGCTGCTGAGCTGTCTGGGAGAAGGTTTGCTGCTGCTGGCTGATGGGAAAGCTGGTGGCATCTTTCCTCTCTGGAAGCTCAGACTTTACTGCAACTGTTCTAGTAGTGGAAGCGTGGTGTAAGGCGAGGTTTTGCACCTAAAATAAAAAGACAACCGGAATTTATGGGGCATGAAATGTATTTATGAAAAATTAATGCAGCAGTCTTGACAGGTGATTGCCAAATATATTTACCTGATTATATGCAAGTCAGATTTACAAGGAAACTCTGCACATTCACATACAAGCATATTTTCCACATGGAAATTCTTCAGAGTGAAGTAAACATAAGGTCCAAAATTATTAGAGCTGACTTGCCAAGTGAACATCACACATCTCTGTAGCTTTGATGCCAGTCTGTTAAACTGGGCTAACATTCACACTCACTGCATGTTCCTGGACTTTCCTCCCTCTTGTGTCTATGATGTAGCATACGCTCCCTCTTGGCTCCCTTGGTGCCAGTAACCTACTTCACCTGCCACTGCTACAGTGTTAATGATTTGGATTTTTCTGTGCTTTATTCAGAGATTTTCTTAGACAGAAGATTGTGATTTTGGCAAGAAATAAAGAAATTTTTGAAAATCAGCAGATCAGACTTCTTTAAAAATAGATGCAGCCAAGAAAGGCAGAATTAGTCCATCTTTATTGCTTATGTGTGAAGACGTCAAATTTTAATACTCATAATTGTAAAAGTAGGTGGTTGTACAGACCTGGTCATTGTCAGACTGGGTGCTGGTGTTTGTGGGCGCAACTTCATGTTGTTGCTGCTGCTGTTGTTGTTGTTGTTGTTGTGGGGGTTGAGTTTGAGCAACAGTTGCTACAGTAGCTGTTGCTGTACCACCAGGCATGAAGATGAACTGAGAGGCGAGAGGAGCCCTGAGAGAGCGGTTTACCTACAGAAGAACAATTTGTCAACTTCACTCTACATGCACTTAGAGATCAAGAGTTTTAAAAACAAATCAGAATATACATTATATTTAAACACAGAGAGACAGTTGGAACTCACTCTCAGGTACATCTGTCCCTGTCCAGGTGAGTTCCCACCCAGCAACACTGACTGGTTGAGAGCAGTTGTTGCTGCAGAAGTTGCTGGACCATGGGGACGAGGATTGGTCATAGTCCCTCCTGCAGATGTGGTGCTTAGGTTAACCTGAGAAACAAAAAATAGATGCTTAAAGAAAATGTACTTTATAATTTTAAAATGCAGTAATGTCATTGAAACATTAAACAACAATGAATCATTACAGTGGTGGCCGCCTGTGACATGCTGTTACTTGGGGTATTAGACTGACGACTGGCTGCAAGAGTTGCCTGTTTGTAAAAGACACAAAATGGATGGGATGTTATTCTTTAACTTATGACAATCACAATACCTGTATACCTTTCTTCTCATATCACTAGTTACCTGTTGCACTGCTGCTAGATTATGCAATTGGGCATTACTGATCTGTTGCTGCAGCATGAGTTGCTGGAAGTACTGAGCTGCATTTGGCTGTCGTTGAAGTGCCTGGAGAGCCTAAAGAAACACAAAAACCCTTCAAACAATTTATTCATAACACATGTATAGCATGCCAATAAATTAAAAATGTCAAACAACAGTCTTTAGTCACATTGATTCATTAGTTGATTTCCAAGTAAACACTTGCCTGCACAGCTTGTCTCTCATACAAGGACATGTGGGCTATCTGGGTTGTGCGGGAGTTCCCACTCGTCTGGGGGTTTCCATTGGTGGTGCCTGTGTTGTTTTGGTCTTCTCCTGAATCCATGATTACTGCTGTAAACACCAAAACAGTACTACTGGCATGACCACACACTGGAGACAGTGTTAACTAAACTTAAATATTACAAATTATATATATATATATATATATATATATATATATATATATATATATATATATATATATATATATATATATATATATATATATATATATATATAAGGAGAATCTGTTTAACATGGATTTGATGTATCTGACACTAATATATGAAGTGACTTATTAACAATTAACCTCAAACAAATTTTACAAAAGATAACATTTCTTGTTGTCATTACAAACTATCTGCGTACAGGGTTTGAAATGAACGGGCACTTTTGTCATAGATGAGCTGACAGCTGGTGAAACATTTAAGGCCCCATTGATGGAGTATGTCTGAATGGTTCCATCATACATTTTAGAGCAACAGAGGTACAGATGGTTATTCCAGCAGAAGGCCCCTAAAACACCTCTGGCTACGTCTACGAACATCTACTCGGTTATTAAGGTGGTTGACAGATTAAGTATACTCAGAGCGTTAATAGTGTCATGTTAATTTCATTAGTAGACTGTTGTCAAGATGACAGATGATAGCAACAGCATTAACAATATGGTGGAATGCTCAAAATATCAACAGAAGCTACCCAGCTGTAACTCACTACAATACACGTATCCAGATTGCGCTAGCCATATCGGTGTAAGCCTGTCATAACAAACTCAAACACGCCGGTTATATTTAGGCCTAAATAAAACACTTAATACAAGAAACGCCAAAAACAAAGGACAGTCAATCGTATGCTTAAAATGACAACGCAATTTTTTTTTGCAGACGCTAACAAACTTAGCGGTGCTAGCGTTGATTGCTTACAGTAACCACAAAGCTACATGCTAACTGACTACCACCATAGAAAAAGGTCAGCGTTTAATGTCTACCCGTGCTTGAGTGTTTACCTCTCCTTGGTATTTGTAG
Organism: Siphamia tubifer; assembly: GCA_020466265.1. Taxonomy (NCBI): domain Eukaryota; kingdom Metazoa; phylum Chordata; class Actinopteri; order Kurtiformes; family Apogonidae; genus Siphamia; species Siphamia tubifer. Next base: position 60,887,255 of record CM035798.1, on the reverse strand, counting down.
CCTTTATATATTCAAATGCCGTGTTGAGCAGTTTTAATTCCCGATTTAGCTTTTAAGTGCAAACAACGAAAACCCCTTACATGGAATTTGGCTCCAATATAACCCCGCCCCTTTTCCTTTTTTTCCTACTTCTTCTCGCTCCTCCGACTTTAATGATTCTTCTTCCTTTTTTCCTTAATAGCAGTAGTAGATGCTCTACTTCCACCTACTGCTTCGGAGTGTATGCTACACCATAGGCTTTGACAATGAAATAGAATAGAATAGAATAGAATAGAATAGAATAGAATAGAATAGAATAGAATAGAATAGAATAGAATAGAATAGAATAGAATAGAATAGAATAGAATAGAATAGAATAGAATACGATACAATACAATACAATACAATACAATACAATACAATACAATACAATACAATACAAGTACTTTATTGATCCCACAGTTGGGGAATTGCCTCGTGACAACAGCAGTATTTGACATATAAGTAAACCAGACAAACAGTGGGTGTGCAAAGGTAACGTGCAATGTCCTTAAAGTGTCCATAGTAGTGCAAAGTAAGGTACAGTAGTACAAAAAAGCAATTACAGTATTATTTGTTATTTACAGAAAGTGCGTAGTGAACAGCAGCAATGAGATGTTTGTTCAAGTGTCCAAGTAAAAGCAAGTTCCTGAATAATTTCATCAATTGAACAAATACATTTCTGTTTCAAAACAGGAAAGATACTAAGCTCTGTCCACATACCTATTTAATTAATTTGTCTTCTCAAAAAAATTTGTTAATGACGAAAATAAGTGAGTGAGCCATTCTTGACAAACATTCTCATCATCAATACCAGATCTCCCAACTATTTTTAAATTTTTACCAAGTTTTATAATCTGTGCTAAACTGAATCTGAGAGAATGTGAATATAGTTTGATACAAGCCATCTAGAGATATAAATGGTTTTATATCTGTTGATTGACTAATTCTATGAATCCATGGTTATCAGATGTGACGCATTAGGACATTAAGAGGCTCTGTAGTTCCCATGGAAATGCCATCATCTTCTGCTACATTGATTCAGCAGTAAAACACATAGAGTTGGATCAATGGCAGTGGATGAAGATACTTGTTTTTACATTCAGTTAACAATATCTTTATTGAAAATGTAACCTTTTCTTGTTTTTCTCTGTTCTGATACAATTAAGATTTAATTTACTGAGTTTTCATGAATTTTGCCATGATCTGTGAGATAGGAAAATACATACTTTTCACTGAAAAAAAGGTAAATATAGAGGATATTATATTTTTAAAAATTGGTGATACATCAGTTAAGAAATGTACAAATAAAAAAATCATTTAGGAACTGCCACAAAAGTAGCACTGGGTCTTTAATCAGAAACCAAATAGGAACCACTGTTGTGTCACATAGCGGCAGTAATGAGCACATGCACTCACCTGTTGCAGAAATTTGTGTACGATTTTTTTTTGTCTATTTACAATATTTGAGTATGTTTTGTTTTTTTGTCACAGCATGTGTCACATTACAGACAACATCCATGCATCCACTGAAGTCTTTTTCTGACAGACCTTTACTGCATACCAATATGAGAGTAGTAGTGGCTGCCTGCCTTCTTTTAAACTGATGTGATAGTGTGGCTGAGCCCGCAGAACAGCTGCCTTCAACCTGTTATACTAGGCTGTGTTATCAGAATCTCTGTGAGTGTTTTTCTGGTTTGTTGGCCAACTGATCTGTTGGCTTCTGAGGCCAAGGGACAGCACTAGATGGTTGTGTAAAGTCTCAAAGAACGAGACTATGATTCCAGAAAGATTACCAAATGCACAGTCTGCTTTATCATAAATGTTGTAAGATGACTCAGACAACTGCATTTCTAGTTTTGGAATACCCTTACTATTATGCTATGGCCAAAACCCTTTGGCAGTGACTGCTGGACAAATGCAGTACAGCATGCACAAATGCACAACAGCATAAAAACTACTGCATCTACAACCCATAGTTCCCCATGATAGGTGGTGTTATTTGAGGGGATGGTGTGATCAGCATTTTATCTGATATATAATTTAAAAATGTGAAAAATGTCAATGCACTCATGAGGGTTTTTTTAAAGATTAAACCATTGTCAGCATTTATTCTAAAATAAGTTCATTGAATGACTACTGATAATGCAGAATAGGACTGTATTTAGTAAATAATAATTACTCTTCCATGTTTCCGAATTCTTGAATATTACCTGGTTTACAAAACAGTAGTAAACATCTTACAATGCTTAAAGAAATATTAGTGAGTAGAATACTGATGACTACAAAGTATGTCTTTATTAAAATGCATTCTTTTACATCCATTAAATATGCAAAGGTGAGTGCACTTAGGTGTGTATTCAGGATCTCCACAACAATGGACATATATCACATATTGAAATACATATTGGATTGAAAACAATAAATCGCATCAATCTGGAGCACATTCAGTTCAACAGCTCTCAACTTCTACTGTAATCATTTTCACCAAATTGAGGAATAAGCAAACAAATATCAGCAATAACACACAAACCCAGATAAGCAAATATTTTAAAAACCCACACTGGAATAAAGATGATTTATTAACAAACTCAGCACAGCCTACAGTTGTCACCCATTTCAAATTAAATAATTATATTAGAAACAGACCCACTGATATTTTGATATTTCATCAGTTGAAATATTATGTAGCTATGCAGGTTATAGAAAATAAAGTGCCACATATGTCTCTGTCCTTTTTAAGATGACATGTACCAGTGGTGAAGTAATCTGTATATTTGGTCAAATATGGGTCTACATTAGCATTATTCCTATTGTGTGGTGTATTTATCAGTAGCAGTATATTTTTATGTAGGCTAAGAGAGCACACTTCAATTATAACAATGATTGATGTTTTGCTATTATGATCAGCCGCAGTGCATATGCATTTAATCTGTGACAATACAAGAACATATATATTTTTAAATCATACATTATGAACAGAAATGACCAAATAATATTTTCAAACTGTGGTTATGGAAGTGACTCAGGTCTGTATAACAAGGCCATGAGTATAATCACAGGCCCTATAATTAAACATTCACATTCTCATATTACTTTTCAAACTGCCAAAACAAAACAGTAACTGATAAAATGCAAACCACCAAAGCAAAAGAGCTTGTGTTACTTGTAACCTGCAGCACAAACTCAAAGTCCCAGAAAAAAAGTCTGCTGCAAACAGTACACAAGTAATACTTAGCAAAGCAGAAAAAAGAAGATAATGAAACATAGATGAGTTTAATGTAGAAGTCATAGTTCTAAATTTCTCCCTTTTGTAGCAGATTGTTCCCTGGAAAAAGTGCTGTTCTTTATTCGCTACGTTGAAATCTCTGATGAGTCAAACAGCTGAAAGAAATCAAGCAGGAGAATGATGACAGGTCTGTCAACCCCATGAGTAACATGCCCTGGGCACAAGTCTGGAGGTTTAGGTCCTAACCTGAATAAATACAGGAAAACAGACTTATGTATAGCAGTAAATGTATCTAAATAACCTGTGAAGTAGTAAACTGCATCACATAGTGAACAAATCCTTCCAATGTGTGACAGAGTGAGAGGTCACATCGGTAGTAAGTGGTCATCTCTCTCTTCTGGTTCATCCTCTAAAGGTTCTGTGGCCTGACGTCTATAGGCAGGCGATTCTTCTCGATTCCGTGACCGACACACAAAGTCACACCCATCCTGTCATAAACAGGTAGAAGAAGAAAGTTTGTTTCTCGTTTTGTTTTTTTAAAGACATAGTCCTTGAATATACATACATACTGTATATGTATACACACACACACACACACACACACACACACACACACTTACCGCTGACAGATTGCCAACCTCCATCCAAAAAGCACAGTTTGGGAACTGCTCCATCCCTTTGGCTCCAACAACTAGCCTTTGGTAGAGGAAACCTCCAATAAGGTACACAGCCAGGAGACAGAACCCACTAAAAGTAGAGAGCACTTTTCATCATGGTTGCAATCATAATAGTAAATATAGTTTGTTAGAGATGGTAGATCATTACAAACTGTCTTTACATGATGAGTATTATGGAGCCAGCGCTGAGCTTTGACTCAATAGGTGGGCAAACTGCACTGGACTCCATTACAAACAGGTAGAAACATTCCTGAACCCCGGACCTGTCCTCCATAACCGCCTTTAGATTGCCCTGGAATTCAGACAGAGACACAAAGGTATATAAATATATGGCTCAGGTTCTTTCCCCAACACCCAGCTCAAAAAACATGAAAGGAAATGAATAAATAAATACATTGGAAAATCCTTTAGCAAATGGTATCAGGTAGTTATGAGCATGCATATATAAGTGGCAGAAAAAAAACTGATAAAACACAATCTGTAACATGCACAGGTCCAGAAAGAAGAAATGACAATCTTAAAAGGAAACCTCACAATCTGCCACTGAGTGGATATATGTGGATATCCTTAACAGATTCACATTATTAAATCTCAAAACCATCTGTCTACAGTAAAAAAAAAAGTAATGTTTTGTATACATGGCTTTTCATTGTGTGTAGCTATTCAAAAAAATCAGGGAGCAAGTAATGAAGAAATATAAAAACAGAATACAAACTGATAATTAGTCTTACTGTCAGCAAGTCCAATGCTTTCGAGCAGGGGTCAACAACCCTGTTCCTCCAGATCAACTATCCTGCATGTTTTAGATGTAGCTTTCTACCAGCTCACCTGACTGTCCTTATCAGGCTTCTGCAAAGCTTGATGATAGGCATATCATTTGATTCAAGCACGTTCAAAAAGAGAGATACATCTAATATATGCAGGGACCCCTGCTTCAGAGCTTTACACACTATGTTGCTATACAACTCCTGGTCTACATTTACCAATTCATATTTGGACAAGTGCTTGTTGAACAGTATTCAAATATTACTGTATTTGTTAAGTTCACTCACTTATCACTAAAACCACTTGTTTTCCCTTATGTTAATGTGTGATGTGTTCATACCATGTCCACATTTCGGTCACAGGTAATCATGATGATGGCTTTCCTTGGTGCCTGTGAACAGTGAGTATCATATTTCTCACCATTTTTGTAGATTAGCACAACCCAATCACCTGCAAGGCAACAACCACAGTGTGACAACAGACATGACAAACATCCAGCGCATGTTATGACTGTGGACAATTCTTAAGCTTGAGGCTAAAGTTTACATTGAAACTTGATGAAGTACTGGAAACTAACATTAACTTCTGACTTTGAGATTTCAAACAAATGCTGCAAAACAGTCAAAGACATGGAGAAATGTAGGAGTACATTTCAGCAGTTACTTACTTGATCCCTGCACTTCTGCATCAGTATATCTGCCAATGACTGTTTTCTTTTTCTTGTCATCTATCTGAATGACTCCCGCTTCTGGAACACCACCAGCATCTCCACACAACCCAAAAACATATGTGTAGTTCTCTGCTCCAGTCTGTATCTTCACTGTAAAACTGATGGCCACAGAAAAAATCACAGTAAATAACAAAAAAAGAAAAGCGTTTCAGGTAAAACAAAGATGATAAATCTACAAAATAAATATTTGTGATTTGAAACATAATGCATTTTAATATCATTCATGATGCCGATAAAATGTTGGTACACATCTGGTCATATCTTACTTGTGATGCGCAAGTGGTGCTAATCGTTTGAGGGCTGCTGCCTGCTCCGATTGAGACCCAGAAAGCAGCTTGCACTTCCCTGTGGCGTCATCAGCGCAAACTCCAGTGCCACACAGAACTAGCTGTATTGCCAGGGTCCACAACAGAATTGGTCTATGTTTTGGACAGCTGAGCACCTGTCATACATGGAACAATATGACAAAATAATTAAAGCATGTATTATAAAATGCTAATTTATGTTATAATTGAATGATAGTGGTTGCTAACCAAAGATCAGCTCTTCTTGCAAGAAACAATGCAATCAAGTGTGGGAAAAAAAAATGCCATCCTTAAGCACGTTTCACTTCCTTATCTTTGTCAAATTATGAAATAACTGACAATTGGACATTACATGAACCTGACATATATGGAGATGTTTTTAACTTTAGATCAACACAGTAAGTAGAGCCTTCTTTGGATTTCTATGAGGTTCCAGTGCTATGCTTGTTGTGTGTGCAACTTTGTGTTGGTGGAGAATTAAGTTTAAACACCAACAAGAAAAAAGTGAAACAAATGTTAAGATAAAGCAAATGTGTATGGTTATGGTGCTTTTAAAGTGATATAAAAGTCTCTTTAACTGCTGAAAATAAACAGTGATTTCTCAATAATAGACACAGATAATTTTGTCCTTACAAAAGAAAACCATGTGATTGTCTGGAAACTAAATCTGCCCTCGTGATTAATGCAGTCATCAATCATCTCACAAACATCCCAGAAATAATGAAAAAGGGCAGTAAAATGGAGGAAAAGACGTATCATTGATTGCGCGACGGTTTTTTAGTGTATTTTTTGACAAGCTTAACGTCACATTGCGTTTATTTATTTATTTACCCTTTATTTGAAGGGAGTCCTGGCCACGAGGCAGTCATGAACACACTGTTATCGTTAAAATATACAATCATTTACAGGACAAGTCAAATTATGAAAAGCAAGTGCAAGTAATTATATTCTATAAATTACTGACTTAGGCTCTAGTAGTCTAGTTTGAATGCATAGATAAAGTTATAATCTTCTTTCTGCCTTTATAAATGTGGACACATTTACTTCCTGTGAGACAGAAGGGCATTTTCAGGACTAAAAATGTAACTGTCGTCTAAATTAAAGGCAAAGTGGAAAGTCAAAATGTACATGACACACACACAGTCAATGAATGTACATGATGTATTTGCATAAGATAATAAGTTTCTTGAGGAGTTAGTTATAAAATGTACCTTTGTAACTACAAACAAAATAAAACTTAAATAACCTCCCAAGTACCTTCATGAGTTCTTCTGATGAAAAACAGGTTGGATGAACTTTTCGTTAGTTACAATTCAACAAACAGACTGAACGCTATTTAAATATATAACATGTACTCAGGTTCCTCTTGCTAGCGCCTTCCTGGTTGGCTGGATCAGCAAGAACGGCTGCAATAAAGTACGAACAAATATTGCTGGCAATCTGCTTAAATGTTGTTAGATTTTGCGTTTTATAGTCCAGGCTAATAAAAGCTGTTTTCTGCGTCTTTTTAATATAATAGTTTAGAAGCTAGCAAGCTACATGCAGAGAGTGGCTGAGCGCGGAAGTGAAACTAAACACACACGCGCACATACACTTCGTCACATAATACGACCAATGACCGTCGGAGTGAAGCGTCATGTGACCTCAGTTTTAAATTGCATGACTGTTCTATCTGGCGTCTGGGCGTCTGAAGATGCACTTCTGTCAACGTCCAGGTTTGAAATGTTCAAGTAAGTTTAGTTTATGTTACAGAAATCTACAAAAGTGTACCACTGATTTCACACTGTAGTATATTTCCAGCGTTATAGGTTATAGCGTTATACGCAAAAATAAAAAAAATAATGGGAACCCACTGATAACATTTTTTAATTAAAATAAAAGCTACAGTCAACATAGTATATGGACCAATTACAACATTGCCAGAAACATAACTGTATCTTTTAAAAACTCCACAAATTAGATGCTGTGATCTCAGTACTTAGTTGACATTACAGCATGCAAACGCGTTTTACGTCCAGCCTTCAGTTCTTTTATTTGTGACAAAGCACCCCTTTCAAACCATTTCTGTCTTGCTCTGGGGTTTTTTTTTTGGCTGTCTTGTATGCATATTTCTTTTAAGATCTACCTGCAAGAAGTGTATGGAATCCATTTAGCTCCAGCTTTTGTACAAATATGTGAATTTTACTTCCACAATTTTCTCAAAAGTATTTCTTTGTCCCTCTACCCATGCAACCTCTCCTGTGGCACTGGCTACAATACAACCCCAAAGCATGATGGATCCATTCCCATGCTCAACAGCTGGTGAGGTGTTTTTTTCATGAAATGCTGCTTCTCTTTCTTCAAACATACCTTTGTTGATTTGAGCCTTGGAGTTCTATTTTAGTTCCCAAAATATCAGGCTTCTGTATATGTACCATTTTGGTATTGGATTTTATAATGAGAATGTAATAATGTTCATGTAATGTAAGTCTTCCATGACAGCAGTCATGACCAACAGTTTTTGGAATAACAGAAGTTTTGATTTCATAAAATTTCCCAAATTTTTAAAGGAAACTTTCCACATGTTCCTGAGATTTACTGAAGGACAATTAAATGCATTAGGTTTCAAATACTTTTATTTACACACAAGTCAAGTTTAAGCAAGCAGTATCATTATGACCTTATGATCAGTTCTGGCTAAGAGTTTTCTTGTTCTTCCAGATCTAATCATGATATTTATAGCTCCTCTTAACTAACATCTTTTATTCACATTTTTCACTGTGAAAACTGCAACTTGAAAACACTTCTTTTTTCACCTAGTGTAGTGGGCGTAAACATGTTTAAGTTTTACAGACTTGCATACCTGCATTGAGTAATCCTTGTTTATTGAGTGTCTGCACAACATTTAGAGTCAGAAACTTTAAAAACTGGCCTCAAATGGAAATCTGAGCTTGTAAAAATTTATAGAAAGTCTGAGAGTTAGAAACACTTAGACTGGTTTTGTACATGTCACAATTGTGCATTTATTTAGGTTTTGTTCATTGTATGAAGTAAGAAGTGACGATGTTGCCCTAAATACTGTACTTTTTACCCTTGGCCCTTACTGTGGTGTATTGTCATCCTTCCATTGCCCATCCATCCATTCGTCTGTCCATCCATATGTGCAAAAACTTTGGCATAGACTGAAGGCCAAGGGTTTTTAGGTGCAGACACATTATGTTTTCTTATCCAACAGAAACTGATGTAAGTGTTGTGATTTTAAAGATCACAAAATTTTACAGCAAATGATGCATCAGCTGTAATGGGTTATGTAATGAGATGCTATAAACCAAAAACATTTTCATATTTGTTCTAAAACAGCAACATTTAGCCTTATCACATATTAGTACTTATAATATATAGTGTTATATTATCTTCAGAGGTATTCCAGAATTGCTTCCACCAGCATCTTAGAAATAACCAGAGGTCTTCATAATGAATGGGGTGGATTGAACATTACAAACAATAATCAATAAAGGGAAGTGTGACAGCGCAATCCACTGACTGATCTAGACTCTACTCAGTAAAGTCTGCTGATGTGATTATTTTATTGGATTTCCTTACTAGTTTCACCATATTCAAGAAAAAAACATCTTGAGATTTCACAGTTAAGAGAGTTGATTAAACTATTGTCTTTAATGACTTCACAGATTTTCAGGACCATATGATTTTTGGCAATCACATGCTTCTACATTACTTTTTAATATGGCAATTATGATGTATATGATTTCATATATATATATATATATATATATATATATATATATATATATATATATATATACGCTGTGTATATATGAAATGCAATTTTATTATATAAATGACAATGCTATATTGGACTAAATTGAACTCTAGAATAATTTTAAAGGCTATGTCTGACCTTGGATTATGTCAGTTTTAACGCCAATTTAGTTTTAGGTTTCCAGAAATTTTAAAATTTAAATTCATATAAACGTTTTATAATTTATAGAAACTGTGTGTATATTATGGTTCTTATGAAGCTGAATTCCTCCTCAACAAAAGTACAGAAGAATGCCATTAATATCCTGTTTGTAGTTTTGAGTAATTTACCTGGGAACATGAAGCTTTATTTCCATACAGAAACCTATACCTCATCTATCTAGCTTGGAATGAATTTGAATACAAAACACCATTTGAGCTGTGAAAAGTTTAATCACATTGATTTGCATGAAACAATACCCCATTATTTAGCTCAATCCCAGAAGAAACAAGATTAACATTGATAAACTTAACTCAATGCTGTTTGTTTGATACTTGTTTGTCTCCTTAGGGTTTCAGTCAGTGAATAGAGAGCATTGGCTTAGACATTTTACTTTCTGCTATTTCATATGGAAAATTCATTTTTGTATACATTCAGTTTGTAGTTGTCGATTTTTCAAACTCAACAGAAATATGTTGTAGCATATTGGAAAAAACAAGACTGTTTGATGGAAAAAAATAAAAGAGGCACATGTTAGAACTGAAAAAACATCTAAATATTTGACTTTACCCCAGTGTGGACGGTAATACTGCTGTTCAACTAAAGATGTAGTGGGATAATGGATTCGTACCCTGAGGTAAAAATGCTTGCAAAAATATTAAACAAGTACCAGTCATAAATACACAGCACATTACATAGACTAAACAAAAGCCAGATAGATTTCCTTTTCAACAATCATTTGATAAAATCTGTACAAATTAAACTATTCTAAAACAGTTTTGAAACTGAGTTGCTTAACAATAAGACATTCGCTGATTTTTAGACTGCACTGTAAATTAATGAGTTAGAGAAAGTTAAATTTGAATAAGGCTCATGGACTGTAGCCAAACAAGGAAAGGTCCTTTGTGGTAAATAATTGATCTCTGATATTGGACTGTGGTATATAATCATGTGATCATAGTTCATTAAAGGTCATTGTCTGTATTCATGGATTATATGATACACAAAGAGCCATCAACCTCAAACCTTTAATCTCAGGTGAATCAACAGTAAACAAATAAGTCACAGTTCACCCCTGCCTGTGGCCCTCCGTTTTCTTTTCCTTTGTGGTTGCTTCATCTAACTTTTCAAAATTGCCAGAAACTCGAGTGTTTCCCTTTTTGTCCCCTCTTTACTACTTCTCAAGAGTATGCTGGGACGTTTTTATAGGCCCCAGCAAGCTGCTCCAGAGTGTTTGCTTTCAATCTTCACTCTTTTTCTTCCCCTCCCCCATTCCCCCTGTGTATTATCACAGCTCTTACCTGGCTGTGTGTTGTGCAGACACACCCTGCTACTCCATATCAACCAATCATTGCCTCAAGAAAGAGACACTAAGGAGGTGTACTTCCTGTGTTTCACGAGAGAAGAATGGGGCAGGAAAGAGGAGAGAGTTGTGTACTTATTTTCAGGGGGGGTCTACACAGGCGATCACGTCGGCAGTAAAGAGGAGGGAAGCACGGCTGTAGTTGTGGAAACACTCAGACTTTTGTTTGATATATAGATGATCACCCTGTTCAGCAACAGCGAATGTGAGGACAAGACAGAGAAAGAGGAGGGGAAAGATAAGTGTCAATCTGTTGAGACTTGTTTGGGAATTTGAGGAAGGAGGGGAGGTAGGGAGACAGAGAGCCAGAAAGAGGGAAAAGCAAGGAGAGCTCAGGCGTAAACATTTTTAAAAACACAGAGTAAAGGACAAAAGCAGTTGGTATTTATTCAGAAAATACGGACGTCTCTTATGGCACCTAGACAATGTGAATGCAAGGAAGGAATTTGTGTGTATTGTGCAATCCCATGCTTTTGAGCTGAGCTGGATCATAGGGGAGACTAGATCTCCCCAGAGCACAAATGCAGGTGAGACACTTTACTATTTTTGATTGGGTTTTACAGGAACACTACTTTAAATGACTTTCAGTTTAACCACTAACCTCTAGTTCAGGTTTAAATTGTGGTTTACATGTTACATGCCGTGCCTATGTGTCACAAACCCTTGCTTTCTGAAAGACTTCTTGTGGTATGCTGTGCTTTGCAGGTCTATGTTGCATTCTTAAAAAAAAAACTGTAAGAAGGTGTTATCTTTTCTGTAAAGTATATTTGATCTCTAATGTATAATTATGCCTCCAGGCTGGATTGAAGTATTTGCTTAAAAGTTTAGAAGCAAAACTTATACCAGTTCGTTTTAGTTGAAAATGCTGCTACACTGGAGCCGCTTTCACATGTTTTCACAGGTAGCAGCTATGTTGGTGGAGTAATCTTTCAGCTATATGTTACTTCACTACATGTCAGTAACAAAATACCACAGATATCATACAGATCATACTTATTTTTGTCCAATTCTGATAAACTTACCACCTATGAATACATGATGTAATTGTTTGTAAGGTTTTAATATGGATTTTCTCTCTTCTAGGTTTGATGGTACTATGGGGACTAAAAGGCCCAGCTCAACCATCTATGACTCTTTATCTAACATAAACATGTCTGACCACAAGCTTCAGCCAGGTGGAAAAATCTCCCGGGATCCAAGTCCGAGGCCAGCAAAGACTGTCCAGTCGGATAGAGAAAGACAAAACAAAAGAGCGGAGGACCGGAGAAGGGACAGAGAAAATGAGAGAATGAGGGACCAAGAAAGACACAAAGATTTGGAATCAGGAGAAAAATACTGTGAAAGAGACAGAGCTCCTTCACCCAGACCACCAAGAGATGGTGAGAGAGGCTGGAAGGAAATGGAAAAGAGACAAGACAATGACAGAAGCAAAAACGGGAGGCCACTGTCAAATATGGAGAAGGCAAATGAGCGAGAGGTAGAAAGAGGGATGAAGAAAGGTGACACATTTCCTAGAATTACAAAAATCAGTGCAGATGGTGCAAGGAGGATGATGCCTACCACAGGCATGGATGAGGAAAGATCAGATAGGAGGCAGAGGAGAAGGGAAGCAGATGATTGGGGGAGGCAAAGAGATAGAACATGGCAGCAAGAGAGACAAGGAGGTGGAGAAATATACAGAGAGAGGGAACGAGAGGATTTCCGAAGTAGAGGAAAACAAATCAGGCTTGTGGAAAATGAGAAAGTACGACAAAGAGAGAGGTATCAGGAGTCTGATGGTGGCTTACGGGATAAAAGAGATAGATATGCTACCAGAGAGAGGGAAGCCAGGATCCCCTCACCACACAGAAGAAGAGACAGAGACATGTATTCAGACAGAAAGGAAAAGGCCCAAAGAAGAGAGGGAAGGAGGGACATACGGAGTGAAGGAGATAGTGATGAAAGGGAGTTCAGGAGGGAGAGAATGAAGGAGAGAGAGACGGAGGAGTTGACATATCAACAGAGCAGAAGTGAGGGGGACAACAAGGGCAAAACAGCAAGAGAGAGAGATCAGGAAAGACAGCGATACAGGGAGTATGACAGGCCGAAATACAGAGACAGAGAAGGGGATAGATCCAAGTGGGAAGAGGGGAAGAGGAGGGGAATGGACAGAGACAGAGAGAGGTATAGAGATTATGACAGGAGGACTGCAAGGGAGGGGGAGCATATGAAGGAAAGTTTGAGGGACTTTAAAGATGACAGAATGGACAGGAGAGATGACCTGCATAGAGCGAGGCAGCGTGAACAGAGGGGAGGTAGGGAAAGAAAAGGAAGAGAGGCAGATCCAAGGTGGGATGAAATGACAGGCAGGAACAGCCGATCACTGAACGAGGCAGAACCCAGGGTGCCACCACGAGCCCAGAGCAGTGGGGAGTGGAGCAGTGACATGGACAGTGAACCAAGGAGAGGCAGAGACAGTTATGAGGAGAGAGAGTCGGGGAGAGAGAGCACCACGGAAAGTGAGAGGGACATATGGAGCCCGGAAAGAACTGCTGAAAGAAGACGGAGGGAACAACACAGAAGTGAGAGATCAGACAGAGATAGAATAGAAATGGCAGGCAGTTTACCAGAGCAGAGGAGGATGTGGTTAGACCCACAGAGGGGCAAAAGTAGACAAGTATCTTCATTAGAGGAAGAATTTGAAGAAAGAGACTCCTATAGAAGGCGAAAAGAAGGGCAGGGAGAGAGGAGTGGGGAGCCACAGGCTGAGCTTTTAAGAGAGGAGGAAGAAGTGAAAGAGGAAGCAGACCAGAGGTACTTTGACCAAAGCCGTTACAGAGGAAGGCAGAAACAGAGTGGGAAAAAAGAGTACAGGGAGCTGGAGGTAGAGGAGTCAGAGGGTGTTGGTGTAGACAGAGAGGTATGGATGGAGACGGATAGGCAAGGAAAGGGACATCTGTCTAACAGTGATGGAGGGATGGGGGTAAGTTGGCAGAGGGATACAGAAGGAGAGAATGTGACAGATAACACTGAGGACAGTGACGGAGAGGAAGAGGGAGGGAGCGACTATGCCCGCTCCGAAAGTGAAGGAGGAAACGAGAGAGGGTGGAGGCAAGAAAGAATGTTGTCAGGAGAAGACGGGTTTGTCACTTTGTCCAGTGGTGGAGATGAGGAGGATGAGAGAGAAGAGGAGGAGGAGGAGGAGTTTGAGGACTGTGTCGAGTTCTGGGAAGGTGAGATTGCGTATGATACAGCTTCACAATTTAGCTTCAGAGAGTATGAAGGAGACGAAGAGACGGAAGAGGAATTGATGATGGGAAAAGAGGAAACAGTTGATGAAGATGATGAAAATGCTGAAGGGCAGGACAAGAATAAGAAGCCAAAGTACATCTTCTGTGTGATTGGGCAAAATTTAGCTCAGTCAAAATCAGGTGACCAGTCACAGTCACAGTCACATGTTGACCAGATGGGAGGAGCTGAAAGGGACGAGTCAAATTTAGAAAGTTTGCATTATATTAGTGATGATGTCACCCTGCAACCTCAGTATGAACTCAAACGGACCAGAAATGACGAAAACACCATCAACAACCAGGATGTAGAGGCTGAAAGTAACTCGCCACAGGAGCAGCAGTCATCAGAAGTGGACGGAGTGTCTTCAGAAGTTCATGACACACATGAGGTGACAATGAGGAGCAAGGTGGAGCATAACTATCCTGAAATGGGTACCTTTCTGAGAGACTCACAGACTGAGAGACTCCTTGTTGAATGGAGAGAGAAAAATCAAGAATGCTCTGACGAAAAGAGGAAAAGCCTTTCGCCTACCCCCAGTAATCCTTATGGTGATGTTTGTACCCAAGTGAGTTATGAACAAATTCAACCCACGTTGGAGACAATGAGTCCAGAGGAGATAGAGGCAATTCGAATCCGGATGAGTGGGACATGGAGTGTCTCAGAAGAAACTAAGAGGCATTCTCAGGCCCCTCATCTAAAATGGGCCAAAAATGTAATATCTGAGATCCTGGGACACTCTTCAGAGGAACAGACTGATGAAAACCCTTATGCAGAGGCACAGCAAAACCAAGAGGTCAAACAGTCTGAGGCTGTGATTAAAGATGACAAACAAATGGAGGCACATGAACAAAGGCATGACGAGATTCCTGTTGTTAAGGTGAAATTGGATGGACACTCGGATCCAGAGTTGCTGGAAGAGGAAGAGGAAGAGCCATTGGAGGTGGAGGGACTGAGAGGTATGCAGCAAATACCTGCTGACATGCATGCTGACCAAAGGACAGCTATGCATGGTGACACACCTACATACACTCATGCTGACACATTAGACGCAGAAAGGAAGGAGGATCACAAACCTGCGATGGACAAGATGAGTGAGCTTTCTGGTCAACTCGAATTAGATAAGGTAAACATGGAGGTGAAATTTAGTCAGAAAGAGGAAATGAAAGAAATGGAAAAGAAAATTAGCAGTGAGAAGGAATTGGAAATGTATTTATCTGTTAGCAACACACTGTATAAACCTAACAGCTGCCCTGTTCTTAATTATGATCTTGAATCAGAGTTTCCCAACCCCTCCACAGAGGGTGAGGGGCTCGAGATGGAAGAAAACATAGTTAAAAGTGAAGCTGAAATGCAGGTAGAGGAGCCTGAGGGAAAGAGTGATATGGAGGAAGATGAGATTGATAACAGAACGGCAGAAAAGGTAGCAGAGAAGAGTGTAGGAAGAGGGACTTTGACAAGCACCTGCAGTTTTCGGGATTTGGGTCCTGAGGCTCGAATACGAAGAAGGGGAATACGTAAAACTACAGAAAGAAGAAAAGAAGAGCTTGTAGAGGTGGAAGAAGAGGAGGAGGAGGAGGAGGAGGAGGGTGTTGGAAGGGACCGCAGGACCAGAATATTCTCTACATCAGGTAAAAAAAGTAGGTGGAGGTTGAGGTGACTGGCTGTCTACACATGATAGCATCTCCCTAATTTGTCGCCCACCTTCAGTTGATGCAATCACCTGTATTTTTTAATCCTCTGTTTTAATCAAATAGAAAGAGGACGCATTATCTGAATGGTCCTAATCTCATATAGAGATTATTTAACAGCTTCACTGTGAAGCTACTGTGTCTGTGCTTCAGTCGTGAGCACAGACACAGTGTCAGATATTATCACAGTCGCTTGTGAACAGATTTCATTGCACTGGAAAGTGCGTCACTGTGTTGTGGTTAACAGGTAGTGGGTGGGGAAAAGAAGGGAAAGCAGCAGCATGAGTTAAAAGGGTTGGGTTGATCAGGTTTTAACACAAACACAAGAAACCTTGTTTATGATGGTTATTGAGGAACACTAAGTTAATGTGTAGTTGTTAATTTTATTTATTCATTATACTTCTTGGATTTCATTTTCATTCATCAATTTGCTAAACCATCATTCATTCAAGATCATCAAGCTATGCTGTTATATAGTGTTTCGACCAATGGATTCTTTTTTATTTCAGATGAGGAGGATGGACGCAGCAAAAGCTGGAGTGAAGTGGATCTGAGGTGAGCAAAACGTTTTTTCTGTGCTGTATTTGACTGGACAGTGACACTGAAGTACAATATCTATCTGGACGTATCCCTTTTATTCACAATTTACAACTGATGTAGTTTCCATGATGTAAGAAAGTGTTTAATTGAAATTAAAATGTAGAATTACTCAAGTCAACACAATTTAAAAAAACATAAATTGAGTTATGTCTGTATCTTTATATATTCAGTGCAATGATATTATATAATAGAGATTTTTCTGTAAAACATTTTGGATCTGTTAAAAAAAAAAAAAATTAATATTCCTTCCTGACACTGCAGGAATGTTATGGACACAATTGGAAGACGGAAAAGAAACTCAAAGTTTTTCAGTAAGTATGTCTGCTCTTAACTAATTTTGTGCAATTATTGACTCTGAAACTTAAAAAAGAAAAAACGAGGAAAGGGCAAAACATTTAGTCATTTTTATCAGTCAATCAGAATAAAGTTGAGTATTAGTTTGTAGGTGTCTAAGTGACGTGTCTTCAAATTACATCTGTACTGACTGTGGTTGGGAAAAGCATAGACAGGTTTAGCATTTCCTTTTAAGTGTGTGATTCACCTACATGCAGAGACAAGTTACTGTTAATGTCAGCACAGAGTAGTTCATAATTGAAATGGCAAAACAGAAATCTGTTTGTAGAACCAACAGCAAACAACTCACAGATTTATTGTAAACAACGTTGTGACAGTGACTTATACTTTGCATTTTACAACTCATGTCGCATGATGAAAAACAAAAATATTATAGGAGTGTAGTTGGGGCTGTGTGTGTGTGTGTGTGTGTGTCTGTGTGTGTCTATGCAGGCCACAGGCAGGTCTCTGCAAGCATTCATAGCTTCTAACTTAAGGGAAAAACAGCTGCTGCAGCGACTTTGCATTCCGACAAGTATGTGTAAAAGGAATGTCAAATGCAAACAAGTCTTCTTGGCTAACTGTTCCTGTATCTATCTACTTCCTATCCTCTTCCTTTTCAATCTTTCTTTGTTCTTCTGTCTTTTTTTCTCTTGCTGTTTTTTCTCCAGATGCTGCCCAGCTCTACCAGCAGTACAGTGAGGCTGCCCAAAATTTTGAGATTTTGCGCCAGGCTCGTTCTGACGTCATCTCGGTGTGTGAGGATGCCTCTGCATCTCCCGCTCCCTCACCGCCTCCTGCCCGCAGACCTCTTCCTCCCCTGCCCCCTGTCCCACACCCCCACTCCTTGGCCCACACAGGCTCTGTCACCAGTGTCAGAAGTTTACCTCTCCCTGAGCCCCCCAGGAGTGAACGGAGGGCTTCCTCTCCACGCTTGTCCTGCTCCATTGGCCAGTCGGCCACACTGTGGCGAGACCTGCCAGCTGTCAGGAACAGCACTGAGCTGGAGGAGCTCACAGAGGACCAGAGGCGCCTACAGGAGGTAATGCTTTGTTTGACTGTAAATATGAAAATTAGGTCACAGTTTTATTTATGTAGGGTGTAAGTTTCCTCCAAGGACAAGTGAATACATGAGTTACTTTTTTCTTCAATCTGACTTCATTTCTTGTACCTTCTATGAAGACGTGTTGCTAGTGGTTGTTGTGGAGGTTTTCAATTTGGCTAAGAAGGTTGTGGAAATACACTGATGTGCTAGAGGGTCTAGTTTTTTTTACCCTATAGTTGAACAGTATATATGGAAATAATTCAACTAATACAATTACAATTTTTAAAGATGTTGAAAAGAATCACAGAACTGAGATGAGTTTTTCCTTAGAAAACCCTTTGTTTATTATAATAGATTTACAGTGAATGGAAAAAATGTCACCAAGCTTTTTCCACAAGGAGTGTTTTTTTAAATCATTATTGGTAGTAGTAGTATAAAGTGCTGCAATTTTGTTGTAGTTGTTTGTTGAAATAACACACTTTTTCATATTGATGAGCTCTACCCTAAATCATCATAACATTTAATATTTAATTAGCCAGTTCTGATTTTAGTGATTCATGTCCTTGTGCTTGTCAACTTACAGCTTAGTGCTTTGGGAATCATTTTACATCAGAAACTGTTTTCAGTTGCTCCAGCTGTCTAGCATTTATAGGAAATAGCCAGATGTGTGTGAATCAGCATTTCCTTGTTATTTCCCCACACGTCAGACTATGAAAATCAAAGATTACCGGGCCTTGCCACATCCTAGAAAAACCCTCCAAGTTGGTTTTCATTTCATTGGCTTAGATGTCTCTTGCCAGAAAAGTTGCATCATCATTTATTTTTTTCTGGTCATGAGGGTTATTTTATGGCATTATAAAATTAAAAAGTAAATTTACTGTGAGAGCCACCCCCTTAGTTAGTCACATCCTTCTCACAACACCAGTCATGTTTCAAGGAAATCAACATATGTCTTATCTACAATTTATCTACAATCTGCTCTTTTCATTATTATTATTCTTAGTAGTAGAAGTAGTAGTAGTAGTATTAATTAATGATTTTTAAAAAATTATTATTAAATTATTTTTTCAGGTGCGATTTGAGGTGTTGACTTCAGAAGCATCCTACTGCAGGAGTCTGGACATAGTTGTTGAACATTTTGTGAAGTCTAAACAACTGGGGTCACTGTTGACCACACAAGATAGAAACTGGTTGTTTTCCCGCTTAGCTGATGTCCGGGCCATCAGCCACAGGTGCCACATTATATTTTTATTCAGCTTTCTTTTATTAATAATGATTTATCTTAACTTATCTTAACTTATCTCTTTGGGACATTTGTTTCAGTTTTCTGTCAAAGTTGGAGGAGCAAGTTGAATCTGACATGATGCACTTTACTGTGTGCGATGTCATTGCTCGACATTGTCAGCGCTTTAAAATGGTTTATGTACCCTACCTCACCAACCAGTCATACCAGGACGCCACCTACCAGAGACTCATGTAAGTTCTTTGACTGTTATCACCCAGCTCCATGCGCTGTCTTTGAAAATGCCATGTTCTGTTCTAAGTTAATGCATATTATTTCATTTTCATAAAAACATCACTTGTTGTGTTTTCATGTTGCAGGAATGAGAATCAAGGATTCAAGCGGACTGTGGAGAAACTGGAAAGGAGCCCTGTTTGCCAGCGACTCCCCCTTCGGTCCTTTCTTGTCCTTCCTTTTCAACGGATCACACGTATTAAACTATTGGTGCAGGTGTGTTTTCAGCCTTTTTGATGCCATGGTTGTCCAAATCCATTCCTTTTTTGAACCTAACTCCATCACAACACACTTTTTTTTCTAGAACATTGTGAAAAGAACAACTCCTGGTACAGCTGAGGCAACACAGGCCATTAAAGCTATGAAACTCCTAGAAAAGGTGCCATCCCCTTTTTAATGTACATTACTTGAGGCTGAAGTTTAGTATTACTGTGAAATAGTATACCATTTGGTTTGCTTTTGGTAACACCTGGCTGCTTTCTTTCCTGTAGCTTATTCAAGAGAGTAATGACAGCATCACTCAAATGAAGAGCATTGAATCACTGGTTTCTCTGAGTGCCAAGGTGGACTTTGAATGCAGGGTAAGTAAATTCATCTGGGTGTAGCAGAAAACAAGTAACATTTCTCTGAAATCACTGAAATGACAGTAGTTTGCATAATTACAATTTATAACAAGTTATTTTTACATAACCACTGTAATGAACTGCTTCAAGGAGATTAATACAGTTTGTTTCACCAAACACAACTATAGTTATTAAGATAAAGTGTGGTGATTAATATCTTGTATCCTTTACATTGTTAATTATGCAGCTTTTATGTATGTACATTTATGTTTTAACCCTGACATATATTTTACTTTCCTGCACATTCACAGTATAATTTAGTTCATTTTTAAGCATCTACATCAGAGCTGAGCATTGTATGGCCCTCTGTCATATGTGACCTGATGATTGACCCTGATTGGCCTCCATTAGGTCACTGGCAATTTAAAAGGATATGTGTGTGTGTGTGTGTGTGTGTGTGTGTGTGTGTGTGTGTGTGTGTATATATATATATATATATATATATATATATATATATATATATATATATATATATATATATACATATCACTGTAATAGATGCAACCGATACAAAACTCACTGCTATTGTTTTGAAGGATCTGCTTAATTCAGTTTTCTTCACCCATGTTTTCCATAGCATTAGCCTTAGGCACAGATGGCACAGGCACAGCTAACGCCAAAAAAAAAAAAGACTGTGAATGTCGAGTTTTTATCAAGACATGGATTTCTAAGTTGTGTAGTGCTCCACATTTTCATTTTATTGTTTCAGTGCGTGTGTGTGTGTGTGTGTGTTTTGGGACAACACATTTTTTTAATCCTATTTTATATTATTTATTCTATTTTATATGAAAAAACAACAAACTTGAAAATGGAAAGCACATTTTTTAATATCTAATGTTTACAACCATCAAAATGTATTTCAACAGATATAGTAAAGTTTCCCTTGCTGCCAAACCATTTCAATGCCTGCATAAAAGTTGCATTTTTTTTCTTTTATATTTTCATTTTCAACATAAGAAGAGGGCAACAAATTTCAGGCCACTTTTTAAAAAAAATTAATTAATTAAAATTAATGGTAAATCTGGTTAAACTTGGTCTCAGCGGCATGTAAAAGTTAAGACATGCTAGATTAATTGCCTAAATCTTGATGTATTGGCTTTTCAGACTCTTCCCCTCATCAGTCAGTCTCGGAGAATGGTGCGGGAGGGACAGGTTACAGAGCTGATGGATTTCTCTCTGAGGGAGACAGAGAGAAACATCTACATGCACTTATTCAATGACTACTTACTGCTTTCACTACAAAAAGAGTGAGTCAAATTAACTTGACATTGTTATGTAACAGTGGAGACATCTCTTGAACTACCATTTACTGAAACCTGTTTTCCACATATCTGGGCGTTTTAATGACCCCTTTAATCCTTTCTCTCCTGTCATATGGCATTTATTTTCTCCCATCACCCCCTGCTGCTTCCAGAGGAGGGAGGTTTACAGTAATAGACCATGCTCCTGTATCAGACCTGCGTGCAGAGAACTGTCGTGTCAAACTCCACTCCTTGCAGAAGAACCTGTTCCGGCTGCACATGCCACATAAAGCCCTGCTGCTACGAACCGACACACAGTGAGTTGCTCAGACACACAACTGGTGTGTGCGCCCTGTTTAGACATAAAAGTGTAAATGTTTGCAAGAGGTTAAAATGTCTTCTGTTCTTCCTTTAGGAGTGATAAGCTACGATGGATATCGGCCCTTTCCCGTCCCCATGCTGAAATAGATTTTTCTGCTGCTCAAGGTAAAATATCCATTGTGCTGTTTTTAAATCAATGCTGGGACCAAAAAGTTTTTCAGAAATATTTTTGCTTAGAATGCAGTTAAGTGTGGAAAAATATCCTGTAGTTTGTTACTGTGGAGGGAAACTACCTAATTCCCTCCTGTTACTAAATTCCAAAGACCATCATTCATCAGTGTCTACACACACACACACAAACTCACTTTCGTTAATAAACAAACAGAATCTGTAGCAACAGCGTTTATTTTCTGAAACTTCCAATGGATAAAAAACTGATAACGTAAAAAGAAATTTTGTATCATAATGTGTAATTTAATTTAGTTTTTGATGCAAAACTGGTAGCAAGCAGTATATCTTATCTTTTTTTTAATTTAATTTTTTTTTTTTTTTTTTGGAGGGATTACTGTGGATTAATTTGGGTCAATCATGTCTTTCATTTTTTATTTAGATTGTGTTTCCTTTTACACCAGCAAACAGACTCAAGAAAGAAGGGAATATGCACTTAATGTGTTATGGGACAGTTTCAACCAAACAACTGGAAACAATTGTTCTGACTTGGTTTTGTTTTTACTCAAATTTCCCAACCAAAGGGCAATGTGCTGTTTAGCATCTTCCCTCTTTATGGGTTGGTTCTGCTGCCTGTCACTAATGGATCAACTGTCCATTTCAACATACACAATGCTAACTCAACTTGAACAAACTAACCTAATTGCATTGACAGAGACAGAGAAAATTGATTATTCTGCATTAATGGGTTACATTTTTTTAGTCCTATTTTAAATGTTTTTGCCTGCTTTGAAAAAGAACAGCTGTAATTTATGAAATGAGTGATTTGTGCAATTTGATGTAAGCTGGTTCCAGCAATCTAGGTGTGTTCATGTTGGCTCACATATTGGAATTACTAATTACTTATTATTATGAATGGAACAGAGCCACCAGCAATGACACCAAAACTTTTTCATGCTTTGACAAGCATGGAAATGGATAACTGTATTCAGTAATTCACAAACAAACAAACAAACTGAGAATTCAATGAAGGTTTCAGGCAAAACAACCCATATTGGGAAACTGATTTAATTACTGGTTTTCATTCTACATTGTATGAAAAGACTTGATTTGTTGTTAAACCTCATCACCCTGCATCTGTTTCTATACAGATTTTACTCAGATGCAGTGTATCAGAGCATTTGTTGCCCAACAGCCTGATGAACAATCATTGGAAAAAGCAGACGTCATACTCGTGCACCAGCAAAGCAGTGACCGTAAGTCCCTACATGTTTCATCATAGCCTTACAGAAAATATTTTCTTGTATGTTTTCAATATAATCCAACTTCAGAATTTTAAGTCCATTATCTTGGATCCTGTCTTTGCAGATTGGGTGGAGGGGACCAGGTTATCTGATAGGCAGCGAGGATGGATACCAGAGTCACATTTGGAAACCATAACCAACTCTAGAGTACTACAACGCAACCTGTCAGATGCACTCAAACTTACAACAGCTACAGCTGCAGTTTGAGCTGAATATTTAGGACTGAATGGCAAGACATACGGGTCAACAGAAAAGGCCCACACATTTGGTTGCCTGCTCCAAAATGTTGGAGATCCCACAGTGAATTATTCAGCTCTCCAAATGCAAATTTTCATCTGTCAACTGTTCACAGGAATGCAGTGACTGAAAGGCTATAAAAATGCGTCGGAATGATGCATTTGGTCTCACTTGTTTCACTTGGTGGAACAAAGTATCGCCTTGGAGCAAAGAAAGAACTGTTGAGACTTGTCTTGAAAGATATTAATGAGCTTGTGACTAACTTTTATCCACATGACAAGC
The DNA here is from genome assembly GCA_020466265.1 of Siphamia tubifer. Taxonomy (NCBI): domain Eukaryota; kingdom Metazoa; phylum Chordata; class Actinopteri; order Kurtiformes; family Apogonidae; genus Siphamia; species Siphamia tubifer. The sequence continues at coordinate 60,863,582 of CM035798.1, read as the reverse complement.
AATGTGTGTATCATAGTAGGCTACAGTGATGAACGTGTGTAAGAAAAGAGTACATTTATGGGAAATTACTTCCAGGATTTTTAAGAAATGTAATGTTATGTGTATATGTAACAGATTCTAATAAAGTGAATGATGTAGAACTGGTGAGAAGTGAATAATCAACATGAGAAATCTACAACTTCTCTAAGAGAATGATAAGATGTAAAGATGTTGAGGTGGAAAAGTGGACGTTTCAGTAAATTGGTGGAATAAAAACACAACAACACTGTGCATGGAGTGCTCATCTGATTTCTATTACACAATTTATAATGAATTAGATAACAGTACTGGCATGTTTCTGCATGAGCTGTTTACAAGTACAAAGTGAGAAGTTTGACGGAGAAAAAAACTGGCATGCATGTATGCACGTAGCCTGACTGACGTGACTGGAGGCAGAACCGTGCGCTGACATGGCCCAGATACAAAGACTTGCCATTGATTGAATAAGCTGTCACTCAAAGAAGGGAAGGCGAACTGATTTTGATTGACAGCAGCATTTCACCAATGAATCTGTTGCAACCCCGCCTTAAGCTCTTTATGAATGGTGGAAATATGCTATCAATTTCCTATGAAGTCTCCTATTGGCCACAGCTGTGGTGGGCGGGTCTTTACAGCCTTTGTTGTTGTTTTCGTTCAGCAGAACAAGTAGACCAGTCGACATCTTTGAAACCGAACCCATTCTTGTACGTGATGAACGGATTTTGACCAAATCGTGTACTCCAGACATTTTTTTAGCTAAACGCACAAGGGAACAGTGGAATAAATCTAATTTTGTGTTTTCTGTTGTTTTGTCTTCTGTAAAGGTAGGTTTGTGTTGAAGTTTTGTTGTCCCGTTCACTGCGGCGAGCAGTTAGCATTAGCATTAGCATTAGTGAGCCGTCAACAGCTGATATAGGTTCATATCCCTATAACCTGAATTTCAAAAATACGTTTTATATGTAGACATACAGTTAAACAGGTTATGACAATAATTGGTTAAGTTATTGTGGTTGTTGGTCAGATAGCAGCTTCATGTTGGCCGTTTTTGTGGAAAATGACGTGGCCTTACAACATCCGAAAGCATAATGAGTAAAAAACCAAACAAAAGAAAAATACAATAAGTTATTTTCTGACTCACACGTGGATATTAACTCAATGTTCATGTGAGAATGATAATCATGTAAAGCATTTGGGGGCGTTCTTTCTATCCTGCCCTTTACCGTTACTGACTGCTGTTACTGTTTACCAACACATGCCCCTCCTTGATGTGTGTTCACCCCCCCCCCAATCTAGTAAAGATATTAGCATAAAATGGTTATATATATATATATATATATATATATATATATATATATATATATATATATATATATATATATATATATATATATATATATATATATATATATATATATATATATATATATCAACACCAATGTCAGTTTTTCTACAGAAAAACTGTATTGTGTACCTTGGATTTTATTGCAATGTAAATGTAAAAGAGGTATGAAGTAATTAACATAATGGGGAAAATGGCTGATAGACATATATTCAGTTACTCAAGTGAAAATAGTTGCAACTATTCAACATGTGTAGTTATTCTAGTACAAATCGTAAAGGTCTTGCATCACTTATCACCAAAAAAATCTGTAACCTCAATAGTAACATAGTAATATTAGAAATGTACTAGTCTATGATAGTATATTTGTTTATTGAAACAAAAACTGAAACAAAAACTCTTTTTCTCAGTATAAAGAGTACAGAAAATAATAGATTTATTTGATCAAGCCATGCATTTTGGTACTTTCAACATATAGAAGCTGTAGAGCAGTTGCTATTTGTAATGTAAGAGTATGTCATGGGGTAACAAAGAATATTGTGATTTTTAAATGGTCAGTATCACTTGTTGGTGAAGTCAGCCCCTGCTCTTTCTCCTTTGTTCATTTGATAAATAATGCTATTGTCAGGGACTTCATGTTTTCTTGTGTTGTTTTCAGATGGGCAGTCAATACCAGCGGTCAGTGCCCCTTGAGGTGAGGAGAGCAGAGGGAGAGAGGGTCCGAGCAAAGCATCCAGACAAAATACCGGTCAGTATGTAATGTGGTTTATGTTGTCAATAAAATCTATTGGACTTGTCAAATGGACTTGTCAAATCCACAACTGATTCCAATATAAAGCATTACAAATTCCATGTGTTTTATTAACAATATTAATGTATGTGTTGGGTCTTTTTAATCAGATCATCGTGGAGAGGGCCCCGAGGTCACGAGCACCCGAACTGGATAAGAAAAAATACCTAGTGCCCTCAGATTTAACAGGTAATGCACACATCTACCAAGACAAACACACATTTAGCAAGAAAATTATTATTTTGACCTGCATGTTTTTTCTTCTTCACTAGATTGAAACATCCCACAGATATTAACACTGTAGGATTCCCAGAATAGGGTCAGATAAATTTAATGCTCACCAAGAGTTTTAATGTTTGCCTTGGCTGGCAAAGTTTAAGGGGCCTGGATGTAATGTAGGTGTCAGTCTGAAGGTGGCGCTAATATATCATATTCTGATTGTGTTGTGACTGATCAGGCCATGACTTGTGGTTTTCTTCCTTTTCATATAAAATGGAAGTAAACATCTGTGACCTTAGTTGACCATGGTGCTTTTTTTCTTTTTAGTTGGCCAGTTGTGTTTTCTCATCCGTCAGCGAGTGTCTTTGAGACCAGAGGAGGCACTCTTCTTCTTCGTCAACAACTCCCTTCCTCCATCCAGCTCCCCTCTCTCTGCCGTATATGAGGTACCTGCACCTTTCCACTCACCATTTATGTGACTCTGACCAGCAGTAGTGCAGTCATATTTACAGCATATTGACAGTATCCATCTGTCTTATTTTATTTAACCTTTCTGTCACTCAGTCTTGTAGCAATTTGGGGAATGCCAAGTTTCCTCCGTCTCGAATTAACAGGCCACAAATGTCTTTCTGGATAGCTAGAAATAGATGCTACTTCACTTTTCTTGTAACTACATACACATTTGAATAACACAACTGGTGATATTTAGTCATTCTGAAACTGATAATTAATTATATGCTGGGTTGATGAAAGCACAATGTTGTAGTCATCTTTAGATGTAAATTTCTATCCAGTATATATAACATTTCAGCACTGTCGTCTTCTTTTTTTAAATTAGGATCCCCAGTCATCCCCAATTCTTCATTTGATTAGAAAGTACTTTTATGTCTTTGACAAGTCTTTCTCTGTATATGCCTCATATACATTGTCCTTAATGTGTGACACATTCTTTGCCTTGTTGTCTTCCAGGAGCATCATGAAGAGGACCTGTTTCTCTACATGACTTACAGTAATGAGAGTGTGTATGGTGCCTGAGTGAGGGAGGACAAAAGACTGGAGAGAGAGAGAGACAGAGAAAGTGAGAGATGGTGAAGTGAGACAGGCAGCGTGAAAAGCTAAGGCTGTAACGCTTCACACCACTATTATTCGCTATATTAGTTTTGATAAGTATCTTCATTACATGGCAAAGAAAATTTGGGAATTGGATTTACATTTGTCAGTATTTTGGGGATGAAAGTAATCTCTTTTAAGGCACTTAAAGTTTGGTAGATTTTTGGGGAAAAAAGAAATGGTAAAGAGAATGCATTGTAAGAGGAAGTTATCGGAAATGATTTTGAGAGAACTCTCGTCTTTCTCAGTCATCTGTATTTAATGCAAATAGTTTTTTTTTTTTGTAAATTAATATCAAACTTTTGTGGAAAATAAAGATGAAAATGCAAACGTGCTGTTTTATTTCTTTCTTGTTTGTGTTTGTGTCAGTCTACCAGATCTTTATTTGTACATGACATGGAAAATTAACTGTAAAATTAGATAATTTTTAAGAGACAGGTGCAGTTTTTGTTTACCTCCAGGTATATACACATTCTATGTACATATTCTTTGGAAGACAGTGTTAATCATTACAAGACCTTAAGGTAAATTAGAATTATTAAATCCTTACACTTTGGGAGTTTTTTTTTTCTTTAAAGAAGGCAGTTTTAAACTTTTTCTTAGTTTCGGTCACATTATGCATTGCATATAAGTATTTATAGAAGATGTAATAAAGATGTCGAAACACAAGTGTCTCCCTGAAAGCCACTTAGTAAAATGAAGTTTTGAGGAAGGAAAGACAAGGAGAAACTTTTATGGGGAAGTTGTCGTTTTCTTTTAATCTTTGACACGACTAATTTTGTCACTCTTCACTCTGTGTTTTGTACAAAACACAGACACTTGCTATTGTGTGATGTATTGCGTGTCTGAATGACCAAAGCTTATGCAACTGCACTGGACACCAGCCTGTTTCAAAACGAAAGTTAGAGAAATAGAAGGAGTAAATAGCCATGGAGATGCAGGAGATCCCTCCAGAAAAGCAGAAAAATGAAGATGATGAAGGGACCAGTGAGCCGATGCTGAAAGTCAAAACTGAAGGTACCTGAATGTCATTTTAAATGTAACTACAACTTTGCAAAATTTCCTAGAAGTTTTTACACAGAAAAAATAATATATGTGATTTTATTTTCTTGGTTTTTCTTAATATGTTAAATATTCAAATAAATGTTTGACTGCTCTTATAATGCTGTATTCCTGTCTAGATTTAGAGAAAGAAGAACATTACAGTGAATTGAAAAGTCCAACTGAGGATGTGTATACAGAAGCTTTTTTTGGTGGTTCACTGCGTAAGAAAAAAGGTATGTTTTTATTTCATGTGTAGACATGTATCAGTCAGCTGACACAGCCAACATGATGATTCTGTGTACGTGTAAAAGAAGAAAATGTTTTTGATACATCTTGTAAAAGTGGTTGTGCCAGATCTTATATTAGATAGATAAATGAATAGTGTATCAGGCATTTATGTATTGGGATATTATTTTTAAAGTCAAAAGTATTTATTTATTAATAATATAATGTATATCTATTAATTCTAGGAAATGGGTCATGCCGAGCTATTTCCCAGAAAACTGAGTGACAAAAACTAAAAGAAAGCAGAAGCAGCTTAAAGAGCAAAACAAAACAAAAACCTTAAGCAAGTCAGGGAATATCAGACACTCATTTATTTATTTTATTGTTACTTAATTAGCACATGAAAATACCTCTAAATGTTTTTTCCCCACTTGTCTTGGGTCTCTTGTTTAGATGTTGAATTTAGATTAAATTAATTTTAATGTTCATCTTTGCAGCAAAGAACAATTAGAAAACAATCTGTTCCTCAAGTGATGTTCAAAATAATGACAATGTATCAGAAGTGGAAAATGGAGGCTGATCTTCAGAAAGCACGTCAGTCACATTTACACTTCATACTAAACTTATGGTCTTTGTGTTACACAGGGTCAATTACTGGAAATTAGACACTTTGCCTTTTACAGATGCGTTGGGTTAATAAACAGTTCATACGGTTGTCTTAACATTTACCCCAACACTGAGATGTCATCAGGGCCCAGCCACACTTGGACATATGTTTGGGTCATGTCCATCATTGACCAATTTCTGGAGGGATATATTTGAGGGTTTTACACATATGTGTGGAAAGCAAACCCCATTAGATCCAATCACTGCTGTTTTTGGCGTTATAGCAGATAATATTCACTTCTCTACAGCCCAAACATACGCCAGATACTCGAGGGGTAGGTCATCTTGCAGGTTTAACAAGACGTGGAGTCCTTTCTTAGATTTTGTAGCTAACCTGTTATTTCCCTGACAGTTAGAGGGACACATGTCAGCTGGTAGGTTGGTGCTCAGAAATAATCTACAAGGTGTATCTACATGTTAAAATGCTCCTCAAGGTGTCATTGTTTTTGTCATTATGATTGTTGTCATCATTATTAGTATTAGGATTCTTGCAATGAGGAGGATCATTACTATCATCAATATCACTCTATTACTGCCATATACTTTCCTATTGTTACATTTCAATGTTTTTGTTTGTCTGTTTGTTGGGGGGTTTTTTGTCAGATTTTTTGTTTTGTTTATGTTTTCTCTTTAGTATTATTGATTTCTAAATGATTATTATTAACTTGAACACTGTATGTGTTGTGTACCCCTGGATGGGTGGGATTGGGGTTACTGTGTGTTGCCTGTATAATTGTGAAAATGTAGAAATAAATGTCTTTTTTTTTAAAGTTCATATGTAAGTCAGTAATTACAATCACTGCAGAGGTATTATTGGTTAGACTTTACATATAAAAGTCAAAATTGCAGCTTTTATTTTATATTTATTTTAAAGATTATGTAAATGTTTGGATTTTGTGATTATTTTTTCAAACATGTGAGACTAGAGCAATTGTTTTCCTCAACTGTGCACTGATAATGTGTCAGTCGAGGTCATGTGTAATAGAACATGTTGGAAAATATTATGTGATAGTGATGAACATCCTGTATAAACAATTCATATTTGTTTTATGTGTGGAGACAGCACAGTTAAGTGAGTCAGTAAAATGCCTGTAGTATCATTAGTAATTATATACCATAGTCCATAAATTGGAGAGAGTATTAATATTATAATTAGTTTTATAGTTTTGTTTAACCCATAAAAACCTAGACAGCCACTTATGACCAAAATTATCTACTGAACTAAACTGTTTAATATCTGTTGATCCACTAATTCTATCAGAAATTAAATAAAAATAAAAAGCAGATATGACCTATTTGAACATTCAAAGGCTCCGTAATTACTGTGGAAACACCCTCATCTTCTACAACATTGAGTCACCAGCGAAACTCATGGACTTTGATGAATTAAAGTGGATGGAGACACCTGTTAAAATCCTCTGAAAAAGTAAAATTTTCTTAATCTTCCTGTATATCTGTTGTAATAGCCCTGAACTTTAATCTGAGTTTTTGTGAACATCCACATAATCAGAAAATACATGATTTACATTGGGAAAACACCAAACAAGGAGGATAATATTACAATCAATGGAGATAAATCATTTAAGAAAGGCTAAATATAGATTTGGAAACGGAAATTGACACAAAAGTAGCACTAGGTCTTTATCGGTTATTTATTTATTTATTTATTCAGTTTAAGGTTAACAGTTAAGAGGTTAAGAATGAATGCGAATTAATCAGATATTGAACATTCTGTCAAGTTGGCTGGTAGACTTGAATGACATTTGACACAAAATCTGTTCGAGACATTAAGGAGCATTTCTATCTGTTGTTTGGGAGCAGAAAGCCCCTCACTTATCCACTTGTTCTTAAGGACAGACACAGAGATAAAAGTTTTGGCCACTGAAGGACAAGTGGAGCTGTGTGCTCCATGAATAAATTAGGAGTTATTGGATCTGAGGTTGCCATGGTGACAAGATGAGGGGCGTTTTAAGACTGGAGTTCAGTGCAGAGTAGTGAGCCAGCAGATAGGGGTCAGAGGAGGACAGACTAAACAACCCTCCTCAGGAACAACACAACACTTTTCAGGATGTATATTAAATTTTTTAGCCAATATGTTGAGGATAAGACAGACGAAGCCAGTGCAAATCTATCACCTGATTCCAAGCTATCGGTTGACTTTGAGAAGGAGAAAGGTAGGTCGCAGTGTTTTTCAAGCCTCCATTGTGTCTGTGGGTTGTTATTTGCTTACAAGCTGAGTCTCTCTTTTCAGGAAGCCAAATTCAGAGAAATCTCAATTTGTGGCGAGCTGCATGTTTATGCCTCGGCATAATCTGCCTGATTTTGCTCCTCATCATTGTTGTTTTTGGTGTGAAATGTGAGTATTTACAATCTGAATTCATGCCATGTGTGTAATGTTGTTGATACAATTGAAGCAGATTGTGAAAGGATTAATATGATTTACTAATATGAATATGGACAAATATAAGGGATGATAACTGGTTGTTTTGTTTCTGATGTTATAACAGCCTACTTCCTCAGCTCATAATCCAAACAATGAATATAGGAAAACAGAGTGTGTCTCATTGTGCAACTGCAGCCTTAAGGCATTAAGCTTTTCTTTCAAACTCCACCCTCTCCTCTCCCTCTTCTAGTCCAGACTGGATCCACAGTCTGCTCAGATGGAGAGAAAACATCTGACAGTCATGCAGACGTTGAAAGGTGCAGCTTTGAATGGTGCCAGACACAGTTCCCCCCAGTTGAACGCCAATGTAAGTGTCACGCAAAGTCCATCCAAGTGTATATTGTAAAAAGAAAACCTTACAGCACTGTTCCAGTCACCATGTTGTAAACAATAGTTCTGCTTTCACAGCTGACCATGATACTTTTCAAAAAAGACTGAAAGGAAGTTCATGAGCAAGCTTTTTGAGAACTGAGAACTGAGTTATTTAAATCATTTAATTACTTGTTATTATTTCCTCATACATGGAAATATAGAGAATTATAACTACAGATGTACCAAGAGCTAAAACTGTAGAAATATCGTAGATTTTTTTTTTTTCAAAGATAATCAGATGCATAGTAGGTAATGTCAGATTAAAGTCCCTTTGGAGGATTGAATACCCATCTGGACTGTAGTTTTATATACAGTTGCTGGCAAAAGTTTTGGGAATGACACGAGAATTGTTTTTACAAAATTTGCCATTCATGCTTGTTTATTTAGTTATTTAAACTTTACAAGTACCTGCATATTTGAATTAACAAATAAATCACATGTAAGCAAATAATCCATCCATGTCATTTCCAAAACATTTCACCATGTGGGTAAATATTTATGTAGCTTTTTGGTATTTAGTTTTCTTTTTTAAGTGTTTTGCTCCCTCTCCCACCACAACCATAGACAGTATAGAAATATTTGAATAATAATAATAATAATAAAAAATAATATAAATATTAATATACATGTAAATGAAACCAAAACTGTCTATTTAGATAATTGCTTTATACAATGACTGTTCAATGTAAAGATTTAAGCCCAGAATTCAGATATTGGAATAAACTATATAAAACAGGATTTAAAAAAAAAAGTATTCTCTTTCCTTCCACACAGTAAAAAATGCAGTGTCAATATTTCAGAGTCAAGTATTTTAATCTAGTGTTCACATCTATATGGAGAATAAACACCCTCTAATAGTAGTTAAAAATCAGTATAAAGTTCTGCACAGATACAGTGTTAAATTCTACAGAGTGATGATTAGTGCCAGTCTACATTGCATTGGAAAAAAAAAAAACAGAAAATAGGTTAATTAAAAAAGAATTTAAAAAAAATTAATCTTGATTAACATTCTCATAATTCATACATCAAAGGGTTAAAATAATTATTTTGAAACTAAATTTGGACTATAATTAGCTCTATTTAATGTAATTATATTACTCTTAACAGGGTGAGAACATCACAGTGTTAAATATTTCTACACATTTTATTATTAATTTTCACATTGAATTGAGTAGAATGAACTCTGAAAATGTGACACTGGCCACAGAGTAAATTTGACTCCAATTTTGAGTGGGATCAAATGTTTTCTGAAACACGTGTTAAATTAAAGATTTAAATTGACACTCACTTTTTTTTTTTTTTTTTTTACTGTGTAGGCCGAGTGTGTAGGGAGTGTCCCAAAGGCTGGTTGAAGTTCGACGACTCTTGCTTTTTCCTGTCCACGAACAGGCTGAGTTGGAATGAGAGCCAGAGGAACTGCACCAGCAGAGGAGGGTCTCTGACCATCATCAACAGCCTGAAAGTTCAGGTGTCACAAGATGCCCACATACAATATATACAATGTAGTGTGTGACCATAAAGAAATGACAATCTTTGGCTATATAGAGTAAAGAGTTAATGCTTTTTTTTTTATCTCTCTTTAGAACTTTCTAAGTAAGAAGGGGAATCTGATGTACTGGATTGGGCTGAGAAACAGAACATCCTGGACCTGGGTTGACAACAGTCCCCTAGGAGAGAGGTTCATTCCTACTGCTCTTTCCTACAAATACTCATGACAAACTCTTCTTTGCATTTATCATAATCAAGTTTTCTGTAATCTTTTTTGCAGTTACTTTTCAGACGTTCCCAGTGATGGAGAATGTGTGAAGTTGGACACTGAGAAGCCAGTTAACAAGAACTGGGTCAAAACAGGCTGTCAAAAATACGCCTACTTCATCTGCCAGCTGCAGCTTTGAACTGATAAAGTGGCTTTGTGAGATGAATATGGAGCGAATCAATCTTCTGTCAACACGCATCTACTATATCACAATAAAATAACCTTCCAACTTTCACTTAGATCAGTTCTAACCAGCAAAGACCATGAATGACATTTATTTTAGGTAGCATTGTGTAGCTTTATCTGTAATTTCCCCTGCCATCATCAGCACTAGGCAGCTCATTTTGTACTCATGTGATTGTACGATGGATAAACTGCTGTAATTTTACAAAAGTGAAGGCCAGTAAGTTTGTTTCAAGGATTTATTGTCATATAAAAATGTTCATGAAACCACTTCATATGTAGAATGTCCAAAATATTCAGGCATTTTTCTCTCTATATTATTGCTACATATACATGTATTGCTACAAAAATAATGCACTCTCTTCTATACCATAATACTGCAGGAATAATTACACCTTTGACTATATATAAAGACTGAAAAAGTTAAGTCCATGTCTTCAGTGTGTGCTCATTGCAAATGTTGAGTATTGCATTAGTGAAGCTCTTTTCCAGTCTCTTCATCTGCACAGAATCTGACTTTAGACAAATTTAATGTCCTCGTCCTCATCCAGGTCGTACTGATCCATATTCAGACCTAAAGCGCTGTGTCGAATGATCTGCCACCCGGACAAAGGCCTCCCCCTTCTCTCCTCTCTGTTTTTGGGTCTAAGTCTGGGGCTTCCGGCCTTTGAGCCCTTCATGGAGTCAGACTTCTCCAAGCCCTCCTTTTCCTTTTCCTCGTCTTTAGAGAAAGCTTTGATGTATCGCCGCATCTTTTGCATCATGGGGTCATTTCTGTCCTCAACACTGAAAAGATGAAGTAGGTGTTTCAACAAAATATGCTTTCACATCTTTATTTTGAACATGCTTCAAATGAGTGATAAAAAACATAACATACAATAAAAAATAACAAAGGAAAAAGAAAAGAAAGGGGGGCAAAATCAAATTAGATTTTCATCCATGAACCATGTTTGAACAGGATTAGGAGGAATTACAAGTTATTTAATCCTACCCCCATGTTTATACTTTATTTTGACATTCCTTCATTGTTAGTTGTTTAAAACCATTTATTTACATACGGCCAAACTTTATGTTCATATTGTTCAATTTAACAGTGTATATTCTATACTATAGACTGCTCAACTCTTTAATCACACACAGCATAAATATATTCTATAGTTAATTACTTTCCTTTAGTGTACTTTGAGAAAATAATTTGTTTGTATCTCTTCTTAAATTGTAATTTAGAACTTTGTTTTAATTCTGTACTAATTTTGTTCCATAATTTTGTTCCATAATTTTACTCCATTAACTGTTATGCAATTTTTTTATTATTATTAATTGCTCTGTCATAAAGCATTTTAAAGTTTAGCTCACCTGTAACAGTTTATGTTTTGCTTTGTACATGAACTGTACAATTTTAAAATCTACAGTGTCAAAAAAATTTAATTACTTTAGAGTTTATAAAAAGAGGATTGTGTGCTCAATGTATCCAGCATGGTGAATTATTCTCATGATCATTTTCTGCAGAATGAATAATTGCTGTAACTTCTGTAACTACTTCCCCAAAACAGAGCACAATAATTTAAATGAGGTAGAATCAGATAACAAAATAAAATATGTAATGCTTTATTGTTTAGGTGATGCCGTGCTTTTGCCAATACACAAATATTTTTTTCTATTTTGCAAGAAATACATTTAATGTGACTTCCCCAGTATATGTGATCATCAATAACAACACCAAGAAATATGTATTCATGAACTCTTTCTATATCTATACTTTCAATTTGTATTGAAAAATCATATCTAATTTATTTCTTCTGTTGAGTTGTTTATTTTAAGATAGTTACTAGACATTCCTTATTCATCCAAAGTCACGAGAAAATCTGCTCTAGTGAGTCTGAGTTGTCCAAAGAGGAAATGTAATAATAGCATTGTATCAACAAGACAGCGAGAGTCGTGCTTGTTACTCACGGCACAACATCCCTTGTGGCTGCGGGGCTTTAAAGACTAAGGTTGAGGTCAGTCGACAAACTTGTTTCTCCCTGCATGATTATTTTAAGTAAAAATAGCGCTAGGTTTAACTCCAAAGACTGTGATAAACCTGGTGCTCTTACTCCTGATGTCACTGTACTTCAAATAGATGTAACTCCACCTTTTTTTTTTTTACACACATTTCTATATCATTGAGGTAGTTTTTGTTTTTTTTGAGAATATTCCTTGTTTAAAGTTTCTCCTTTAAATGTGAGGGTGAAGGACTGTCTTACCGGAGATACCAGGACTCCCTCAGACCATAGCTCTGACCGCAGACCCCAAGGCGAGGCCAAAGGCAGCGGGGAAGTCTCCTCTCCAGCATCAGGGTTGTAGCAACCACCTGTAAAGTAATAATTATTAAGACAAAGTTCCCCATGGTCATGACAAAACACAATTTCAAATCAATTTTTAGAATCTAATTCTTCTTCTTCTTCTTCTCATTATTATTATTATTATTATTATTATTATTATTATTATTATTATTATTATTATTATTAGTAGTAGTAGTAGTAGTAGTAGTAGTAGTAGTAGTAGTAGTAGTAGTAGTAGTAGTAGTAGTAGTAGTAGTAGTAGTAGTAGTATTTCTAGTAGTCAAGTCAAAACAAGACATGGCTTTTTCCTCTCCTGATACAAACAGTGATTTTAAATCTAAATTCTATAGCTCATGATAAAAAAAATCACAAAACAGAAACATAAGATGCATTATGTTATAAACTATTAAAAGGCAGACATTATGAGAAAGTGGACTGACAGTTGTTCAACATGGGCCTTTTTCTAACTGTTCTCTTAGAGACCTACAAGTATGTTTGTAGTGACTGATATATGACCTTATATTACAATAGTATCCTCAGTACTTTGCATTTTTAAGTAGAAATCAGATATTTTCTTATACTTCATTTACAGACTGTATACATGTTCATAAAACCTCATGGAACCAATGAAGCTCTCTTTAATAATAGCATAACTTTTTAAACTATTTGCGTCTTACTGGTGAATCAATGTCACAGAACATGAGGTGGTTTTCATTTTCACTTCAGAGACTGTGAACATCTAAGTTATTAACTTAAATTTTGCTGAGAAATTGACATTTTACCACAATTATTACATGTTTTAAGAAGGTTATTGGTTGAAAGACTATTAGATATTTTAGATAAGTAGATACTTTAGGTTTTTGCCACGTGTTGAGGTCTGTGAGAGTTAAAATATAAAGCCAAGGGGATATAAATGAAAAGTTTACAACTGATTTTCAGGGTCTGGTAAAGGATGTAAAGGGTTAAAAGTTATTTTCTATTTAGGGTGTTACATAATGAATTAATATAATAAATATTTTGTGTAGTTACTGGGCAAAATTAGTGTGATTAGAGTTGTGGATTTAGGTAATAATCTGAGGAGGTGTTTTTCGATTTAAATATGTTACCTGAGTCCTCCAGAGCTCATCCCTCTCCTGGGCCACTCTCCAGTGTGTGTCGCTCATCATGGCGATCAGCAGATTGAGAAGAAGGATGTAGGAGACGACAGAGAAAGCACAGTGCAGCACGTGGACGATGGGTGGCGTGCCGACGGTGTGGTCCACGGGCAAATCAATCAGGCCCACACTGAGTTCAAACTGGGAGAACAGGGTGATGGGGAAGGAGCGATAGGAAGGGATGGCGTCTGGCTCCTGGGTCATGTACACCATCCATAGAGCTGGAGACAAACAGCAAGTGTGTGATATGAAATCTAAGTGGAGGATTTGATATTTGATGCATTTATTTGTACAGATTATACTCACAGGTGGAAAAACCAAGAAGCACAATGAAACTCAACCACATGAACTTTGTCAGGTCTCCAAATATAATCTAGTGGGAAATGAAACATGAGGTAGGTCACTTTGAAAATATAAATAGATGAACCTCAAACATCAGAAAAATAAATCAATACAACTGTGACTTCAACATTTGATGCGATACGTGCTTGGAAGTACAGTATTAATTTTGGATACAGTTGTACACTTCACTACACTCCTCTGCAAACTGGGACAGATATTGTACATTTCACTCCATTATGTTTCTCTGACAACTTTAGTGTCTGACAAACTTCAACTGAATGATGAAAAGACAGGTGCTAAGTAAGTGTCCACATCAGATTTGTAGCTGAAACATTAACTGGGCCATGCTAATGATGATATAACAATGTTTGATCCCCTTTTTGTCCAGTGAAAAACATTTATCATCAAACATGATTATTTGAATATTTAGAATTCACGGGTTATAATTATCCTCATGTTTTATGTCAAATGTATTCTTAGAGTTTAGTCACAAACTTGAGGTCATGTCATTCTTACAGGTGGTATTGTAATATGTTAGTATTAGTTAGTAGTAGTAGGTGTGGAATCTCTGGATATTTTGACTCTTCATTTTGTTAGTGTTAGTTACATTCTTTCCTAAAGAAAAGCTTAGAATGCAGATCTTTTGTTTTTAACCCATACAGAACCAGTAATATTTCTGTGCAGAACCTTTTTAAATGATTTACTACAATTTATCATAATATTATCCTGTGTATGTTGCTTTTTTTCAGCGAAAATTCTATATTTTCCTGGATTAAATTTTCTGATCATGTGGATGTTTGTTAACACTCAGGTTAAAGTGGAGGCTTATTACATGAGAAACTGACAAAAACAAAAGTAAGAGGGACTTTTTAAAGAAAATATATCAATAACTAAACCTAAAAATAATCACTGTCATTTGTCAAACTCATTTGTTATGTGAATTAATGTTGTAGAAGATGTGTTTCCATGTTCACTACAGAGCTTCTAAACATCCATATCTGATGATCATAAAATATGAAAAACTACATTTTACACCAATTATTTACATGTAGTGATATGATTAGTGGATCAACAGCTATTAAATATTTTAGATCAGTAGATGATTTTGGTCACCGGTTGTTGTTTGGGTGTTTATGGGTTAATAATATCAAGATGTCTCTTCTGCCCTGTGTAGTCACATCATGGTATAAACTTCAAATATGTTCTTACCTTCTGTATCATTATGACATAAGGACCGAGCATTTCAAAACCTCGGGCGAAGAACATAACATTGCACCATCCAAGAACTAAACACACGGCCATCAGCACAGCTTCACCGTCGAGCTCACAGGCTCTGAACACACACAGCAGCACCACCAGGCAGGCATAGCTGATACTGGACAAAATTGAAAAAAAACAGCAAAATGTTTGAGAAGTTATTTTCTGATAAGTGTGTTTAATTTTACTGCACAGACATGAAGGCATTTGGCACATACAGGATGATGTGAAAAGGGCCTCCTAGTGCTGTCTGACCAAAGTAACGCTTTGCACCCACTCTCAGAATGTCAGGGATCTGTAAAAAAATAAGAAAACAGCAATAAAGAGTATGCTCCATGTGTATAATACATACTGTAGGTATGTGTAAAGATGAAGCAAAATTTATAAAAGTACCTCCAGTAACAGGATGACAAGAGCTCCCAGCACACTGATGATCTCTCCAGCCAGCCGCAGGTTGTCTTCATATGTCACATAACTCTCCTAAGGCACAAAAGGAGGAAATACAATTTGTATTAATATTAAAGGCACATTATTATTAGACTATGGTGGAAGTCTTATGCAGGCACACGGTGTGACATTTACACAAGATCTGATTATGAGATGCAGCTCCTGATTTAATGTACTTTCAGTTTACTTGTATGATTACATTACAATGTAAATGTTACAAGATGCGTTTATTAAGTAAATAATGTTGAAGCTAATATACGCTACACACCTCTATTGAAGTGCTGTGTGCACCTGTTTATATTCACTCCATTTTATTTTGCTTTATGATATTATATTTCGCTCAGTTTGTTTTGCCATTATGAAAGATATTTGCACTGAACAGTTTTATTTGGGTCACTTATCACACAAAATATAATTTAAAAAATAAACTAAATTGAGGAATAACACACATTAATTAATTTATGATGCATTCTTTGAGATTTTATAGGTTGGAAACACTCTTTAAGAATCCTGCTATAGAAATGGAAGGATAATTTTATTTTACCTTTATTTAACCAAAAAATCCCATTGACATCAAACATCTCTTTTGCATGGGAGACCTGCCCAAGGTAGCAGCCATACAAATCATAAAGCTTTCTGAGTTCAAACTGGCTATTTCTGTGATTATAATTATATTAAATGTACTGCAGTAAATTAAATGACCATGTTTTTATCAAGCATAAAAACCTATAAATGAAAATCTGTGACTGCTTTCAGTTTATCTATGTAAACAGTCTGTCCATGTAAAAACAAATATACATAAATATTGAACTCATGGCATGTATAAAGAGCTCACACACATCAAGTGTTTTCTGGACTCGGATCGTTTTGTCCATTTCTGACTGTGTGTAGTTCTCTGGAGCATCCTTTAGAGGGCGATATGAACAACACAGTGTGAAGGTTCCAATGTACAGGAGATACAGTAAGAGCAGCAGCCTAAAAATCAAGAGATTATGTTAAGAATAAAGACCAAGTGCATTAAATCTGCTCATTTTAAAAGCTGATATTAATACTTTACCTGAAGTAGTGTTTTCCGTATAGGTTCCACTTGAGACTGACCAGCTGCCTCACAGGAGTCACCTCCAGGATTCTTCTTGCCTGGAAAAAAGTCTGGTTAAATTTCCTCACAGCATCAAATCAAAGTCATTATTTTTGCTTAAAACATAAGATAATATAGTGTACTTCTCTCTGGGGGCTTCCCACAATAATCTCCAGCACTGACATTTTGTCAGCCCATGAATCAATCTCTGTTAAATCATACAGGTTAGATGTCAAAGGGCCCAGATGCCACTGTATGATCTTCCTTTTATTGACTAGGTGCTGAAAGGCCTGAATCAAAGGAAATGAAAACTGTGAGAATGGGATTAGAAAAATAATCTGCTTCATCTCACATGGATTCATGCTGGCACTTCAGACCATCTCTCTCCTCACTCACCACAACGTTTCCTTCTTTGGCTGCCAGTTTGAAAGGTGTCAGGCCTCTGTAGTTGGGCACCATGTCAAGTGGGACTGACTGGTCCATCTCTGCATCGCGTGCCATAATCAGGTCAATGGCCTGGCACGCAATCGTCTTGTTGGGCTGCAAAACCAAAATATGAAGCACTGTGTTGCCTGGAGCAAAAACAAGACAGAACAGGGAGGAAGAACAGGATTGATAGGAGACAGAGAGATAAAAAGAGCAAAGAGGTAGACATTCATAATTAAAATATCCAACTGAAACACTATGAGATAATATTTTATGCTGTTGCAAAATGTTCACTTCATACCCCGATAATCCTGGACCCTGGTACTGGCTCCTGCATCGATCACCATGGAGATAATGTCCTCATTCCCAGCACATGCAGCAAAAGATAGAATGTGTTCACCTGTATCGCAATTTTGGAGAAACACCACACACACACACATTTCTTAGCTACTTACAATAAAAAGGAAGATGAACTTAATATCTTACACTATCATGGCTCACAGCATGTTTTTTTTTTATTATTATGATCTTTCATACCATAGTAAATAAGTCCTCCGATCCTTTTCCTGAAATAAAGGCCAGTGACTCGAGGTGTAGCCACATCACCTCCTCGACTGATCAGATAATGGACCAGATTGACGTTCTGATTGACAACAGCGATGTGAAGAGGAGTAACACCTGAGAGGGAGTAGAGATATGAAGTCCATTAGTTCAGTGTGATCTGATTTCAAAATTGGTATGAATTCTATTGAATCAGCAGTTACATGGATCCAAAAACATCATGTATAATAGAAACCACTTTACTGCATACAGACATCTAGTTATAATGTAGAAGAATGCATTAAGTTCGATATTATTGCAATGAGTTAATACAGACAATCGTGATTAGGAGATATATTGTATTTGTTGAAAATATTTAAAATCCATATAAATGTTATAGTTCATAATAAAAAATGCCAATTATGCAAATTAGATTGTGTGTGAGGTGACTCTAATAAAAAGGGGTCGGGGGGGTATATGTCAATGGTGTGTATGGATGCTTTGTGTTGTTGGAAAATATACAGAAAAAAGTGTGTTAAACCAAAGGAAGTAGAATTGATTTGATTATTAGTTTGGGGGGGGAAAAGGGGGGTCGGAGCCTATCATTTATAATTCTTCTCACTCCCTTTTTGAGTGCTAAAAATGTTTGTTGACCATGTTGTATGATTTTATGTGCTCGAAATAAAATAACTAAGGGTGTCTCCTTTTGTCGCTCCATTTCTTCTATTGAAGTATTTTCTATTCCAGAATTACATTTTGATCTATGTAAATTTCCCCTCTTTACAAATACAGTTTAATCTGCAGGATGTATGTGGGTACTTGCTTCTGGCATTTAGACTTTATAATGTGCAAACCTTGGAAAAGCTCAGAGGTCATGGGCTCATTGATGAGTTCAGGGGCTCCGTCCATCAGAGCCATAGCAGCTTCCAGGTTATCATTCATCACAGCAACGTGAAGGGCCGTCTCCCCAAGGGAACCTAAGTGAAATTATCCCAGTTTAACAGCTTTACAGTGACATGAAGCACAGAGCATTGGGAACACTCACCATTCACAACTATTACCTCTCTCAAAGATGTTGGTGGATGCACAGCTCAGCAGTTTCTTAATACAATTCACACTGTTTGTTTTAGCCGCATAGAACAGAGGAATGTCATTTATGCTAAAAATAAATAAATAAATAAATTAGCATGGTTAGGGTCACAGCTCTATATGTTTTTTTTTTAAATCAATATGTATTCAGTTTTAACATGGGTTGTCATAAACAGATCAATCAGTTGAATTAATGGATGTTTTTACTGTTTGGTGTGGAGCAGAAATGTCTCATCTAACATCTCATTCCATCCTTTTTTGTTTTGAAGGCGAAACCTCAGTTGACTCCACCAGTGGTTGAGCTCACTTGGAGCAGATCTGGCCAAGGATGGAGACATTGACACTTTGTGAACAGCTACAAGAAACAAAAAGAGAACAATGAAAAAATAAAGATGAGAAGCTGTTAGTAAAGTGAACAAAAACAATACAATGGAATGTTCAGCAAAGTAGTTTTATTGTCTGTACCAGTAGACCATCAAGGTAGATTACATGCCTATATTTTCTTTCTGTTAACATAAAAATACTTACTAATGGTAAAATACTAAAAAAGAGAAAAAAATGATATCAGTCTTACTGTTAAACCAGGAAAGTGTTGCTCCTCAGCTTCTGATGACAAGCTGTCATAACACTTACAAGTTTGGAAACTACACCGAAAAATGTCCTTGAGGAGAACTGGAGTCCAATCAGCATGACCATTATATATGCCCGGGTGGTGAGGGAGGAGACATGTGGAGGGTTTGACATTGAATGGGTGGAGAATGAGGATGAGTGAGCAGGTAAGACAAGAGAGAGTGAGCAGGTAATGAGCAGGTGGACTTTCACTGCTGGTCACAAAACCCACAAGTAATGTTGTGCTTTAAGGTTCAGTCTGGGGTTACAACAGAAACCTCTCTGTCATGCTAATCAGAAATAATTTGCTGCACAAAGTAATATGTCATATCACCAGGCCTGTCTGCATTCCACTAACCAGCACCAAAACCTGCACGACCACTTTGAAAATTCAGCAACATCATGACAGTCATCACATATGTAGCGGTCATTGTTCCTGGTGAACCGTTAAGGAGAACCTGTTTGAAAACTGCAAGCATGTATGTCTGCACACGGGCTGCTAATTGAAACCGTATATTAAGACACAGATGTCCACAGTGCTTTGTTTATGGTGTTCTAATAATGGGTACATTTCACAGAAAGAAACAGAGTAATGAAAAGTGCACTAAATACGGCAATGATGTGTGATTTTCCAACATGCTGCAGCTTGTACACAGTCAGTACTTTCATTCACAGTGATTTAACATGTTGAGCACTATTGATGTGTCAACAGGAGTGATCATACACATGGTAATTGCCACACTACAAAGACCATAATGATCATTTAGAGGTTTGCAGCATCATGTCCGATTAGGGCATGTCACTTTCCTCCAGTGAAAACAACGTGACTGGAACGTCTTTGTATGTTAATTCTTCTGTGCAAGGAGAGCATTTTTACTGAAATGCTACAAAGTCAAACTGAGCCCCAAACTTCATTTTCGCCTCTATGAATTATTTGTAAACTGCTGAATCAGTCCACTTTTACAATATTTCTGATTAACTCAGTGGTGTGTGTAGGTATTTTGCTGCTCCATTTATAGGTTATGACTAACAGGATGGTTAGCCGCAGGATAAACAGGATTTAAGGAGACTCTATAGGAGGCCCCGCTAATGTGGCCGGCATTTAGGTCTGTGGAGATAATAGCTGTTTACCGGACACCCAGCACCATCTTTAAGTAGTGTCATAAAGACCAGTGGTTTCCAATCTGTTGATGTCTTTATTAAGAAACAATAACACCATAAAAACATGATTTTGTGGTTTACGTGTCCAGTGTTTCTGGACAGGTGTTCGTACATCTTCTTTCACAACAGTGTCTGTTTAACTGGAGACACAACAGCAAACAATCATTATCAGACATCTGTGGTCCATTTATGAAAGTGGACAGACCATCTTATTCACAGTGACTTAACACAAAAAAACAAACAGATGGCTCCCATTATTTCCAGAGGTTCATCCATAATTGTTTAACATCATAAGCTGCAGCAGTGACACAGATTTAAAAATACAGTACATACATTATTATGTATTTTTTTATTTGACCATTTAAAATGAGATTACACAATTTATTTGAACTATTTCTAGAAGGCCATTTTCTTCCAATAAAAAAATTCTAACCTAATTGAACTCACATTAAGTTAAACCTTTTGATTAAAATGTTTCTTAAGAAATTATATTTGAAATTTTTGGCAAAAGTAAATTACAGCAACTCCTGTATAAGCCACTGGCATCAGGATCAGACTGTCAGAATGAGGATTTAAGGATGTGTAAGCGATCTTATTATCGTGCAGATCTGATCAGATATCAGTGACAGCGGGACATGTGGGAAGCAGCGTCAGGTCTTTAACTGCTGCTGATCCCAACAGATCTCCAACTGTGATTCCCCTGAAACCTGCTGATCTGTGCAACCTGAAGAGCATGAAGTTCACTTTCTAACATTGTGAAGGTTAAGGTGAATATCCAGTGATCCAGTAATTAGACAAATTATGGCCTTGATTTTGACTCATTGTATGTATGTAGTCATTTATATTACTAAACCAAAGAAATAATTTTATTATACAATGCAGTGTATTATAATGTAGTTGGAAACCAAAGGTGTTAATAAACTTACATAATCTGTAGAAAAAAATGAGTATAGTTCTTTAGACGTTACTCAATTCATGCAGGTATAATTCTAACATTGTAATGACTGTAATAACAGTTGATCTGATACTACTTTCATAAAAAGTGTATGAAAGTACAAACAAAAGTCACAGTGGAAAATCACATCAATTTTCTAGGCTTCATTTGCTTCCACTGCCGTTGAAACGTTGTAAGTTCTTTACTGTTTAATGTTCCCTAAAACAGATATATATTTCTATATTTCAAATTTAGTAGCCTACCTTTTTTTATTCCTCTTGCAGTTTAGAGAAAAGGTAAGAAAAAATCTGTTATAAGAGAATAAGTAAGCTTTTTCATACAAATAAAAGTAAAAGAACCCTTGAAAGTTGATGATTACTGCACCATCTGAAGCATTACTGGGGCAATATTGCACTGAGAGAAGTTGCACATCACTATCATAAAAGCAACACAAATATAATTAATAAAAACAATAAACAAAATAAAGTTTTGAGCAGGAGTCTCAAAAATATGGGACATAACCTGCCTCTCAAACGTTCCAAGCTGGCCTGTGGAACAAATTTGCAAGATGCAAAAATTACAATGAAAATAGAAACAGTATTGTTAGTTCAGACAAGTCAAACAGATCAATTTGATCTCAACAGGGTCAGACCAGTAAAGTAAAATATTCTATAGTGAAAACTCCAACTTCCAGACAACAAAATGTTAACAATATTATGCCCGTTACAATTTTTTGGGGCTTTGTAGATCCACTGAGATTTGTAAGTTGTGAGACACATGTATAAATGAAAACTTGATACGTAATATTGTTGAAGTTTGAAGAAACTTCATGTGGTTTATGGTTGTTCAGCTTAGTCACATTTTAAATTCACAGGATAGTTTGTAAATGCAAACATTTTTGTCACTCAATTATACTTTTTTGCACTAAAACAAAAGTAAAAATGTTTTAAGTTGATATTATATTTTTCTAGTCCAACCCACTTCAGATGAAATTGGTCTGGATGAACTGAGTTTGGCTTTTGACTTAAAAAAGTACTTTAGCAAAAGTACATGTGTATGTATATATGTGTGTGTGTGTGTGTGTGTGTGTGTGTGTGTGTGCGTGTGTGTGTGCGTGTGTGTGCCACATGTGAAGAAAAAAGACGAGTTGAAATGTTGACGTTGCCATCTCCGAAAGCAAGCAACCGTTCCGTAGCTGCAGGGTCCATGTACTTTTTGTTTGATAGTTTAATATTTCTAGACTTAAATCTAGAGTTTCTTCTATGTTCTCTTTGAACCAGCATCAATCATCTTTATTCTCGACATTTCTAGATTAAAGTTTTGACTTTAATCTCGAAATTTCGATTTTAATCTCATCATACCAAAAAGGTTTTTTTTTTCTTCACATGTGGCCCTAAAAGTCATATGTGGGTGAACCGTGTGATGAAAATAAAATTAAAACAACCCCCCCAACCAGCAAGTTAAAGGGAAAATAAAAAGTACCATCCTCGCATTTCCTGGTCTATTTATGATCTTAATGCAGGGGCGGAGCGTTTGGTTCACTGAAGGGGGGCGATGACCTGTAGTGGGCCCTTTATATACTAGGCCTAGTATAGGTAATATTGGTGTTCATTCCAACACCATGGTTTTAATTAGTCCTCCTCATGTTGATCTTCCTCAAGGCATAGGCATTTTGTTTTTATGTTTTTTATGTCTTGTGTGTTTATGTTTTCAGATTGTTTCTCTATAAAATTAGACTATAGACTCCTTCAAACATAAGAGGAAGTTGCGTGTGCAGACCGGACTACAAAAACTGCATGGAAACACTGTTGTTTATATAAATGACAGACCTACAGCAGAAGTAGAAATGTCTCGTTGTTGTTTTGTCAGTTGTCAGAATCGTTACAAGGACAGAGTTGAACTGTATAGAATTCCATCTGGATCTCACCCATTCAAAAAAAATCGACAACATCTATGGTTACAAAGATCCAGGGTGTGGACTGGGATGAGAGCACGATCAGGAATGTCCGTTTGTCTGTCCTTCCTATTCAAACCACAATCTGGACCTTGAATAAAACTGCTGCAGCATGACCCAAACCTACAATGAAGTACAGACTGAAAATAAAATGAAAGATACGGGAGATATACAAACAGGTGGTTAAGTGATTAGCAAGGGATAATGTATTGCCCACGAGTTACTGATAAAATATTCCCCCCGACGGACCGAACAGTGACCGACGCAGAAGCCGGTAGGCAATACGTTATCCCGCTTATTCTACGGGTTATTGCAGTTTATTAGTGCTAGCACTCAAACAGATTAGATAAAATAACCATTACAACATAGTGAATATTTACTTTCAAAGTGCCCAAACTACCTGCGGGGTGATATGGTAACGTGAATCTGAAGTGACAAACTTGTTGCCATTGACAACGGGTGTTAACGGCGCAGCAGGCGGTTATCGAAAAAAAAATCCGCCTGCTGAAGGCTGGGGACGTCAATTCAAAGTGAACGAGAGCTGTTGGAACATTCTAGAGGGACGTAGAATAAACCTGGTAAATTACACCAAAGGAAGTTATAAACCTGCTAACAGATTAGCCTGCTAGCTTTCTCTAGTTAAGAGAATAATGACTTCAGCCTCTTCTGTTATTAACACCACCTCAAGGTTATGAGCATCTGTAAAACATGTTTGACACATGCACACATAACAGTCGTATGTGTCTATGTGCCAAGTTTTTCATCAGTGTATATAGAAGGCTTGTTAATTAAGTACATATACGTCAGGCTATTGTATACTAGGAACTAGGAAACTTACCGATATCGTCCGTCCGCTCTTTTATCAAGTAAGGATCCGGTAGGTGATGCTCACTTTTAAGCACTAATTTTTTATGTAGCATTCTAGATCTTGAAAAGACACAGATTTAGCATAGTCTGACAGCTTTAAATACCGGTCCTGGCTGCGCGTGCATCATTCGGTTAGTTTACAAACATATCAGTTACAGCGTGCGTGAGGCTAGGTGCGTTCACGAACCATAGGAATTTTAACCAGCCAGGGTACAGGTGGTGACTGTTATTTTGTAGCAAAAGCGAAGCATGCGAGATTAACTTTACGAACTCAACACATTCAACAAGGGCACATTTACAGTTGTTTTATTTTTCCCATGCAATCGGGAAACAAGCATTTATGAATATAATATATATTATGAAATAAATCAGATAGTTGTGGCTTAAGTCAATGTGGGCCACTGATCCATGTGGGCCCTGCCCCCCGTACGCTCCGCTAGTGGCTTAATGTAAACTAATTAAATACAACGATAGACCTAAAACCCTCTTTCAGGTTTGGAAAAGTGCCAGTTATTTTTAATTGAAAATAAAAACAAAAAACATAACAAACGTTTTAACAGTTTTACTGCACCCACCGTCCGGTGCACTTGTTGCGGTAACAGGCATCTTCGCTATGGCAAGCCAAAGTGTTCACATTGCCACGCGTTGTCTTTATTATATCACGCGTTACAGAACGCGTTCTGGCACGCCATACTTCGCTCCCGAGAGACCAGACAAACGCGCTTTGATAGTGCTCGCGCATTGCTGTGACGTCAACATGAATAATAATCTTTTTCTGGGTCTTTTCTGGCCTTTAGAAAACGTTTTGATGAATAAAAAGTCCATAAATAACATTGAATAGACAGAATAGTAATTAGCAGGTGTTACAGCTGGAGGTGTCCTGTGAACAGCTTTACAAACTTGTCCTTTGCTATTGTGCTCTATGGGAAAATTGCTTTTTGGGTCGCATGGGATTTTTCTGTTGGAGTACCACGAGTAGCCACTGGCGAAAAATTGGCCTATCTGCTGAGGGGCGGAGCCGTATCTATGGCCCTGGCCGGGATAATTCATGGCCCGAAGGTACTTCCCCCCAAAAAGTTCCGGAAGTGGAAACACATATTGCCTTGTACCTTCCATTTCTGTTGCCATGGAAACATCAACAGTCCCGATGCCCCTCCTCATGTGTAGTAAGGATAACATGGTAACCCTATGCTCTTCACTCCTCTCATGGTCCCTAATGCGTTCTGAATGTTTGAATGTCCCTAAATCCTTCACTAAACCAATGATGATGCTTAGAGAAAAGTTTACAACCAAAACAGTATATATTTCCATTAGAGGGGAGTACATAATCCAGTCTCTCATCACTTTCTGTCCATTTGGCAAACAGCAATTCCACAAATTGTTGTTAAATTGGCGATGTTTACTTCCAATAGTTCTGTCTCTCAAATTGCGCAGCCCTTCTATGAATAAGAATGACCCTTATCTTATAGCTGCTCGCGTCTTTCCATAATGCCGGATCCATAGCTGTCTCGAACCACTTCTGCTGTTCTGTCAAGTTATCCTACTCCTCAGATTCTTCCCACCAAGGTTACTGCGCATGCGTAGAATACGTTGCATCATATTGTATCAGTTTCGTCCTACCAATCAGCTGAGCTGATACAAAATCGGTGATATTGTATCATACCCACATACCTACATACATTTAAACACGTTTTGTTCAATATTTGTAAATAGTTTAAACACGTGTTGTGTAGTTTTTGTTATGTTAAATCATAGAATTGACTTATATGTCATTGTTAATAGATGATGAGCTTAGGCTAACTATCAGGAAAGTAAGACTATATGGTTAGCCACTGTCATCTTTTCTTCTGTAGCAACTGGTAAAGAAGAATAAGAAAACAGCTTTTACAGCAGCTTGCGCTGTGTGTGTGTTTAGTGAATTGGTCTTGGCTGTGTCTGTGATGATTAAACAGTGAACAGTGTCAGAACTGCTGAGCACGTGAGGTAGGATTTTCTGACAAAGCAGCACGACTTTACAGATAGTCAAATTTTACTGTCTGGATGTCGCGCATGCGCAGTAGCCTCTGTAGGATAATTTGACGAGGTAGAATAACTTGACAGAACACCGTACACACACAGACAGACAGCAAAACAATCAGTTATATTTTTATTTGCAAATAAATCCTGTAGGTAAGGCTATAACATTACAAACTTACTACTCACTCACCAAAAAAAGGAAGGGAAAAAAAGCCATCAAGTGATGGAGGCCCCCGGGACCTCGAGGCCCGGTTCGGGATCCGGGCTTGGCTACAGGTAAACACATTTGATTTGACAACATTGGATGAAATCAGACACAAACACCACTTTTTAAATAAAATCATATTTATTTTACAAATTTGCACAGTTATGGAATAGTGGTGAACACTCACACAACTAAACACAGCTAATAATGTGTGTAGCCTGACACACTTGTCTCAAACATGCACACACACACTCACACACACATACACAGCATATACCTGATGTACACATGAACACAGCCTCATGTACAGCACACATCACAGACACACAGGTACGTACTTACAAAGCATTACTCCTTCTTCCTTCAAGTGTAAATCAGCTCAGATTTCAACCGTCTTTTTCATTTCACACATTCACAATATTTTAATGACTCTGTGTCTTTACTCTGGCAATTGAACACAAATAGGTGATGTGTGAAATGTACACATAAAGGTGGGTGCTGTTCTATTCTGCCTTCATCAATGACAGACATTTGCAGCGTCTGAACTCTGTTGGTACTGAGAGTGAAATGGATGTACATACAGGGCTACTCTCCTGGACCCTGTGACCCTGGATATGCCTTAGAATGAGGGGAAAACATCAATTATAGCTTACAAAAAGCATGTTTTTCCCCCAATTTCACTGCAGTGATTTGTGTCTGACCTTGGGGTTTACAGCACTGATTTCCTTTATGACAGAGCAAAACCAGTGACAAAATATCCCATTTTCTAACAGATAATGGTGTGACGTTATGGGGCAGACCATAGGGCTATTAGGGAAAATAGTTAAGACTCTTGTTTTTTTGTGTTTTGTTAGCACAGTTTTCAGCATTTGGCATTTTTAGATAGAGAAAGTGATTTAAATTTACAAATAACTCAAAAAAGCATTATAAAAACATTTTGATTGTCTTCACGCAATTCTCTGTGAGGAGACACCTCCATTAGTATTTTAACAAAAACATTGTAGCCAAAGAAGGGGGGTGGGGGTTTAGGAGGGACTGGAGTGAGAAAATCTGGATGTGAGAAGAAGGTGAGAGGTAGGACTGCAGATGGGTGAGGAAAGAACAAGGCAGACATGTATAAAGTGAAATTTAGTGAAAAACAGAGGGAGTTTTAAAGTCCTCCCTCTCCTTTGCCAACAGCATAGAAACCTCCTTCTGGCATGGACCGCAGTTCCCATAGTGCATCTCTCCATTGTCTTAAATGACCGGTCGAAAAGTCTGATCCAATTTTTTCAACCCTTCTGTTTGAAGTGTTCGGTTCTTCAGAAGATACAGCAACAAGCCTTCAGTGGCTTTAACATGGTCTTTCAAAGTGAGCGCTGCAGTAACCAGACACATCAAGCAAAGGGATTAAAACCACGGAAAGCCAAGGTGCACGTTGTTCTGTGGGTGGATGTCACACTTCCACCTGTCCCTGCGTCAGGTGGGCTCTGAGCTGCTGGGCTGCACTCACAATCTTCCTCTGGTGTCCCAGCAGGTTCACCCCAAGGTTCTGGACGTCACTGAAGAGAACAGATGACCAGAGCAGATTTAATTCAATAATCTGAAAGTATTATATCACTGCATTTTGTTTTTAGTGCATTTTTCTGAATGTTTGATCCTGAACAGTGATTTGTGAAGAGTTGGGTGAAGACAGGGGTGCACCCTGGACATGTCATGAGTTCACTCTTTTTTAATAAAAGACTTCTGTAGACAGTGACCAGTACACGTCTTACATATCAATGATTTACTCTTACTTAAATCTCAGTTAAAAACATATCTATTTAGGCAAGCGTTTGAAATGTAGCCAACTGTCTGTGTCTCTTATGTTGTTATGATTTTATAACTTGTTTTATCTTGGTTTTATAATTGTTACTTGTTTTATTGTTTTATCTCATTTTGGAAAGCACCTGTTTGGTGTTATAAGGTGTTATATAAATCCAATTTGATTGATTGATTATTTCAACAAAGATGGCAAGATTGCCTAACTGATAATTTTCTAAACTTTTTGGTTGCACATGTTTGGATACTTGTGTGTATGTCTGTGTTTACTGTATGTATATTAAAATTAATATAGATAAATGTACTATTAATTTATACCATCAACCAGGATTAACGTTTTGACATATGCTATAATACTCTATTTTCCAGGATAGAGAATTATTTAATGGACATACATTTGCATTTATTTGACTAAAAACTACCTCAAGTTGTTAGAATATACACATATCTTTGGAAGGCACCTTAAACTTAAGTCCACTTTTGCATCACATCAATACTATTGCTGTGCAGTTTGTTTTAAATGAACACATCAGGTATCAGTACATCAGAGGGTTTCTAAATTCTGTTCTAATCATATGTATCTGGGTTTCTTTGTTCAATAACATGTGTATTGTATAATATGTATGATATATGTCCTTAGCTGATGCAGGACACTGCAATTTATTTATCCATGAACAACAAAGTCTTGGTGCTGATTTTAATCCTTGTTACCATAGTTGATACTTTGTGTCATAATTGGAATAATGTTTTTTTGGCAAATATATATGATCTTTTTTTTCTTGTTTGTAGGATGGTTTTGGAGTTAGTGAACGATTTTTACTAAAATTACCAATAGCTTCAAAGATAGTGTCTAAAGAATAAGAAAAACACTTACTTTTCAATGTATTTATCCATAAAATAAGTAGAAACAGGAAAACATTGGATTTGTTTATTCTTACATTGACATTTAAGAGTTCAAAAAGGTCAGTTCTGTGTTTTTCTTGCTGTAGCCAGTGGTGATGAGAAACAGTTTTTCATCTTTAAACTCAGATTTTAGTCACCTGCTTAGAAATAAAACATGTTTAATGATATTTTTTAAATGTGAGAAAAAAATAGAGAATTAAGACTCAAATATGTTGTGTCTGTTGTGCTTCTTAATACCATTACAATTAAATAAAAACAACTAGGCTTGCAGTTAAGAAGTCAAAAAAAGACCACTTTTCTATTTCCTCTTCAAACATAATCGCACACTGTGCTGTACTTACTCCATAGTGAGCTTACTGACACGGTCTAACGTGTCCAGGTGAGCACGGTCAAACTCATCCTGATACCTCTCCAACCTCAGCGCCTTCAGCCAGTCACTGACTGTCGCCACTGCTGATAAGTCTGTGGGGGTGGGACTGAGCAGTGGTTGTGAGCAGCTTCTGTAAAAGGGGTGAAATGATCAGAAATATGAGCAATAAATTCCATAAATGTAACAGATTGTACATCACCCGCTGCTTCTGAACACTTTGCAGCAGTGTATGCCAGGAGCTGCAGTCTCACCGAGTTGGCTCGGCCTTGAGGGAGGCAGGATGTCTGATAAGCCGATCCAAAGAGGACAGGAGTGAGTCAAAGCCTAGCCGGTCCCCTCGGTCGGCCTGCCAGCACTGGAGCATCAGAGAGTGAAGGGCCGGAGGGCAGTTGTGGGGGGCAGGTAGACGATACTGGTCCGCTACCGCCTTCATCACCTGCAGAGACCGAGGGCCACATCAGACATAAGTAGGGCAGATGGTGTGAGGACAGTTTTTTTTAAAATTGCCTTCCATAAAAAGGTCACAGGACACTGAAGGCTCATTCAAAGAGTGAGTCAGAGAAAATTATGTAAATGTCAACTGCCTGGCATTTTATCACTGCCTAAATGTCTCTAGAAAATACAGTACAATTATGAGCAAGCTCCCTTCCTAAGGTAACCCCAGTTCACTTACTCCTCAACATTAAACAACACAGAACAACACAGAACAAAATTCAACTCATAAAACATACTCATTATACACAATTAAACTGTTACAACTCAAATGGGTATGTTTTCTCCTTTGATACATACTCAGCAGCCCTGACCTGAGCTGGAGGAGATGAATCTGACATTAAATAAACTTTACCATGCCAACTTCTAATACAAAATCTGTTACATGTCTGACTGAGTCCCTGAGTGAACAGGGCTAGTTATTGTCTGGTGGAAATGTGAGAGTAGCATTTATAATTTCACTATAACATTGAAATTAACATTGGTAACATTGGTAATTCATAATGTGTTTCTCTAATGTCACAACATTCTCCTACATACTCACCTCTTGGTTGCTCATGTCCCAGTATGGACGCTCTCCATACGACATCACTTCCCACATAAGTATACCAAAGCTCCAGACATCACTAGCTGAGCTAAACTTGCGGTGCTGAAAGGCCTCTGGTGCTGTCCACCTCACAGGGATCTTACTGCCCTGTTATTGGACAAACACAAAGCACACGCAGACATGACGAACAACACAATACCAGGATGCAGGGATATATGAAGTTTTCAAATAGTAAAACAACAAAACATCATAAATATGACATCATAGGGCAGTTGTGGCTCAGCTGGTAGAGTAGGTTGTCCAAAAGCTGAAGGGTTGGCAGTTTGAATCCTGCTCTTTCTTTGTCATGTGCTGTTGTGTCCTTGGGCAAGACACATCACCATCCTTGCCGCCAGTGCTGCTACTCACACTGGTATATGAATGTTCAGTGGTGGTCAAAGGGACTGTAGTTGAAAAATGGCTGCCTTCTGTCCATCTGCCATAGGGCAACTGTGGCTACATAAGTAGTTTACCACCACCAGAGGGAGAATGTGAGAGAGAATGAATAATGGATCTACTGTGTACTTTGAGTATGCATTCTATAGAAAAGTGCTATGTAAATCTAATCCCTTATTATTATTATTATTATTATTATTATTATTATTATTATTATTATTATTATTATTATTATTATTATTATTATTATTATTATTATTATTATTATTATTATTATTATTATTATTAATAATAATAATAATAATAATAATAATATTTGTTACTAAAATGTTTCTGCATGTAAATATCATTATGAAGCATGTTTTTCCCCCACATTTCTTAACTGAATATCAAACACACCTTTTTTCAGCAAGGAAGCACATTGTGCATATTCTGTATAACTTACTGGTGTGGGTAATTTGCACTTGTACAAAAAAAAAAACCACACACAGCAAAGGCCACGTATAAAATGTGAGCTCGGGTTGAGGGTTAGAAGTGTCCATTTGTAAGTTTAGTAGTAGGTGCATGAATGACTGAACCAGATATTGAAACAGAAGTGGATAAAAGTGCACCATCATCATCATCCTAAAATGAGCTGTATTAAGGTGAATTCATACCATTTTAGTTATTGAGTTTCATAAACTACTCAGGTGGGAACCACAAATAATTACTACACCTCAGCTTTCACGATTGGAAGTACATGCTTGCTGAGTCAAGTACTTATGCATTCATGACAAAATGTGACACCAGAAGGCATAGGAAATGAATTAATCTACATTTAACCGCTGTTTAGATGTTACATGTGCAAATGCCATTCTATAGGAATTTGTGTTTTGAGTACATACCAGTGAAGCAGTGTATGTAGGGATATTGTGGTCCAGGCCCCTCATGAGTCGAGACAGGCCAAAGTCAGACACTTTACAGACCAGGTTTGAATTGACCAACACATTTCTAGCTGCCAGGTCACGGTGGACAAAGTTTCTCTCTGAGAGATAACGCATCCCTGCACCAACTCCTCGCAGCATCCCAACAAGCTGGAGGACACTAAACTGTCCTTCATTTTCCTAAAACACAATGAGGAGGATGAAAAGAAAATAAGTTATCCCTGTATGTGTAATGAAATATGTGCAGTTAATAACAACAGATAAAGGTAGATATCATGGGCGATTTTCTGTCTCACCCTCAGGAAGGCGTCTAGGGGTCCATTCTCCATGAACTCTGTGATGATCCTCTCTGGCGGAGTGCGAGTGATCACACCCTCCAGCTTCAGCACATTTGGGTGGTCAAATTGTCCCAAGACCCCTGCTTCACTGAGGAACATGCCCCTCTCTCTGTCAGATGCCCCCCAACGCAAAGTCTTCACTGCCACCAACACCTCCCTGCGACCCATTGGGCGGTAGCGGCCACGAGAAACCTCCCCAAACTGAGCTGAGGTGAAGAAGAATGAATAAGATAACGATCAAGGCTCCACTGAAACAGGATTTGATGATAAATAAAAAATATCAGACCTACCTGCACCGATCACCTCCTCTATCTTGAGGTGGGTAGGGTCTATCTCTCGAGCAAACTCTTTGACTGCCTCACTCGGGTCTTCATATGTAGATGGGTCCACATAATATTTTACTCCACCTGGACATAAAACCCATAATTTAAGGTTTAATCTTTTTTCATATGTATTTCAGCCTAATAAGTAGTTATTCTAACTCAGCATTGTTAAATTGGGTTGGCTATGGAATAAATGATTCACTATATATGATAAAAGATGCATAAATATGAATGTGCAAAAACTGTAGGGAGTAAATCTCTCACTGTGAATTCTAAACTGACCTCGGTTGCTAATGTACCTCTGGAGTCTATCGCTGTATGGACTTTCCCTCCTCTTGCTGCAAAGTGTAAGACGAAAGAAATTATGTGACTACGCATAAATAAAAGCATACAGCAGTACATCAAACGGCATAACAGACTGAAAACCAACCTGCGAAATACCACCACAACAACAATGGCTGCCACTACCAGGAGAAATGCAGCACCACCCATGACTGAACCAACCAGCAGAGGAAGCCGATTCTGGATCTGCTGTGAATGCTCCTCTGTGGGAAAGACAGT
This sequence comes from Siphamia tubifer, assembly GCA_020466265.1. Classification (NCBI taxonomy): domain Eukaryota; kingdom Metazoa; phylum Chordata; class Actinopteri; order Kurtiformes; family Apogonidae; genus Siphamia; species Siphamia tubifer. The sequence goes on along the minus strand of CM035798.1, from coordinate 60,830,322 downwards.
GGTAAAAGGAGTGTTAATGTTACTGTAACTAACAATTAGAAGTTACTTCACACAATAATAATAATAATAATAATAATAATAATAATAATAATAATAATAATAATAATAATAATAATAATAATAATAATAATAATAATAATAATAATAATAATAATAATAATAATAATAATAATAATAAAACACACAACAATCACAAAATAAGCTACATTTATGCTGCTGAGTCAAAAAAATATTCCTGTTTTTTTCTGATTCAAGCCCTAAGAGCATCACTTCCATTCCAAAACTAATTAAAGACTCATTAAAAATAGCTGCTGTAGCTCAACACCCAGAGCTACTATTTACCTCTTTCCTAACTTTAACGAGTGATCTCTATTCAGTGCTCCATAAAGAGTTCCTGCCATTAAAGTACCTGCAGAGCAGTGTTAATTTAACAGGTGTGATTGACAGACCTTCTCCTGATATTAAAAAAAAAAAACAGTGCTCTACCCAAAGGCAGTGTGGTGAAGTAGATAGTGTTGCTGAAGGGGCCGTAGCCTCGTTCATTTCGAGCTCTAATCTGAAAAGCATAGATCGAGCCGGGAATCAGAGAGTTGACGGTCACTGTGTTGGTCTCACTGTAGACATTCAGGGCACTGTCCACATCTGAACCCTGATGGACACAAACAGATTGTGTCACAGGTTATTGTGTCCCCCCTTTGATCACTTGTTGAGCAAATTTTGTAAGGCACATTCCTGTGTGTTCGATGGGTTTACCTTGTCGTAGTATCTGAGTTGGTACTCCAGGATGTCTCCATTGGGCCTGTCCGGCTGAGGCCACGAGAGAGTGATGGAATCTGGAGCACGACTCAGCTGGTGCATCATGGGAACTGTACTGGGTACTGTGAGAGAGAACAAACAGCTGTTACATATGTGGAACTGTAACTAAGGACATTTAATCAAGTGCTGCACAAAAGTTGCCCCCCCCCGTTCCCAAGATAAAAAATATTCCCATTTACTTACTGCCACTTATGTGTGAGGGGTGGGTATGTTGTGTCTTTACAACCTTAATTCATTTGTATATTAGGATGATGTGAATCTCAGGGGAATGGTATATGACAAACATAACTTAGATTTGGTGACTGACACATTTCTTTTTAATAAAAAAAAAAATAATGCAATTTTACTATTTATTTCACATTAGTCCTATAGTGGCTACGAAAAACACAAAAGGCACCTTGTTAGAAGCAGAATTTGGTTTGTCCATTCTGTCGTCTTTAGTTAAAGGGATTATCAAGTTCAAATTTAAGATGAGTAAGATAAAGAAATTAAATCAAAACTAAAAGACAACCACAGCACTTGTAATATCACAGGGATGGAAGGTTTGAGTCACTAACTGTAAGTAATTCCTAAGATAAATCTGGTGTTTATTTGGAAGAAAGAAAAAAATAATTTATGCTACTTAACCATCTATATATTAGCAAAATAATCCAGTCAAACAAAAGAGGGCACTTTTGTGCAGTATGAACAGTTCCAGCTTTCTTATTAAGTAAGTTAACTTATATCACTTACCACCAAGGTATTTATGATTAAGATGTTTTAGTGAAATATAGAAGTTAACACATCTCCTACTGTATAACTTGTGTTACACTGTCCACATGGGGGCAATGTTACAGAGCCTGGGGAGGATAGTGGAGAATAAAGCAAGTGCATGTTTTAATGGAGCACTATGAGATTTAGTTACAGGCATGGAGCTGCCTGGGCAACTGGCTGAAGGAAACTACCATTCATTTAATCAATATACTCTGAGGGAAAACGGATTTTAGATAATTTAAGCTCTCAAAGTTCCAATCAATCTACATCAGTTTCTCCAAAAATTGTATAATGGATCCACTTTGTGCAATTCTCCAACCAACTAGTTCATGTCTCTCTTTCATTTGTCTTCCAGTCTGTGATTTGTCCTGTTTTTCTTCCACACTGACAATAATAGAAGTTGACAGGATATTGTAACCGCGAGCAACCCTCTGTCCAAAGAGTAGGAGGAAAGACGGAGGAGAAAGAGAACCCCTCAACACACATCCACACAGGCACACACACACACACATGTGCACGTGCATGCACGCGCACACACACTATAGCTATACAAACATAATCATCTGAGCCTTCCCTCTCTTTCATGTCATCTTTTTTATCCCAGCTGTCCCTTGCTCACCTGACTGGCTTGTTGTGAAATTGATGCTTGTGTATCGAGCTGGGAAAGGACTCAAAGCTGAAACTTCATTCATTGCTTGCACCTGTCAATAAACAGAACACACAGATGTGACAAAAACATTTTTGGGGTCCATTTATTTTAATGATATGCTTCAGAATTTCAGAAATACAGCCTGACACTCAAAGTATTTGCTCTGTTGCTGGTTAACAAACACCAATGTCGGATATATCTTCCCATTATGAATAAGATATAGACTATGATTTAGTTGACCTAAGCTGAGCTAAATAATAAATGCTGCTGTTTATTTGCCGATGTAGAGCTTATGGAATAATACTCCTGAGGAGAAACCTCTCCCTTGTAACTCCAGGAAATGTTTCACCCTTCACGAAAACACCTTAAAAGTAGTTTCAACTGCATCAATTGATTCTTTACAAAAAATCACCAGTATAACCAGAATACTCAGAAGAGCAAATTGGAAATGTTTTACATTCTGTAAATAATTTCAAGTGGTTAGTGCCTTCAGCAGACAACTGTCTACAGTACCTGTATGAGATACGTGACTCTGGTCAACAGGTTGTTGAGGGTGACCTTGGTTTGTTTCAGGTTGGTCTTTGAGGGGCTGAAGGTGACACCCTCCCCACACCATGAGCATGATGTTGGGTTGGTGAAGGTGGCTGAGGGGCAGATGCGACACACCACACCGTACCACACTTCACTGCGGCCTCCCATGTCCACCGGAGGGCGCCACCTTAGGGACACGCCACCGTCACCGCTCTCATACTCCCAGGTCAAAGAGATTGGAGCAGATGGAGGAGCTGTGGAGAAAAAGGAAAAAAAAAGGAATGGGAATGTGAGAAAGAGAGGAGTTTAACATTCATAATATATGTGGAATACACTTAGATGGAAGCATCTGCTTAAAAGTTTAAGATATGAAAGACGCTGCATTCTGGCAAAGAAATTCATCCAAGTAAAAGAGTTTATGATGCAGTTTGGCAGGCAGGCAGCTGAAGCAAAGCGAGCCCAGAAACTTTAACACTTCTCTCTGCTGATGGTGATTCATCATGTGTGATAAAACAGATGATGGATTTTGATTGTGATGGATTATGGATGCAAACACATATCTTTTACCAGTGTCTTTTGTGGTTTGTTCATTAAACAGAAACACGTTTTGTTGAAATTTTGTTTCACAATATTTTTCAGCCTTTTTTTTTAAACCATGCTCCTGAGTATTGGCCTGTAGTAGGAAAACAGACATTCAATACTAAACAGTTGTCCCCCCCTTCAGTTAAAAACTACCAAGATTAGATTAACCTTAGCATGGTACGGTACAATGCTGACACACACTCCCTTAAACAAGCAACACGTAAATTAGAGAGGCAATGGCACTGATCCAAATCGGAATATTCTTTAAGTGTCTGGAAAAATTGCTTACTAAAGTATAAACAAGCTTTGCATGCAGCCAAAAATAGATATTAATCATCCATAATAGAAGAAAACAAGAATAACACTAGATTCCTGTCCAGTACTGTAGCCAGACTGACAAACAGCCATAGCTCCGTGGAACCAGTTATTCCGTCCATGCTTGATTGTGATGATTTCTTGCAATTCTTTAACAACAAAATCTCAACTATTAGAGAAAAAATACATAAACTACTTCCAAATATTAGATCAGAAAAAGCACCGGTCCCAAACCTAGGCCTTTTTATAAACCCCTCTGTAACACAAAATAATTTCACCACTGTAGACCAAACTGATGTAATATCTATTATCATGTCGTCCAAATCAGCCACCTGCCTCTTAGATCCAATTGCAACAAAACTTTTTAAAGAAATTCTGCCCCTAATTATTAGCACCTAAACCTCTGTGAGGTGACATTGTTGTGATTTGGGGCTCTATAAATAAAATTGAATTGAAAATTTTAATTGAATAAACAAAATAGTGAGTAGTAAACATCTTTAAAAACAATTTTCAATGAATGATAAATGTACAACTATTATCAATGTGGTTCTCACAGTCTGGGTAAATGACAAATGACTCCACTGAGGCCCTGTGAACACCTCCCAGAGAGCCAGGCAAAACAAACAAACACACAAAGCTCACTTGTGCAGGCAGAGGAGTTGGCATCATTGGCTCCTCGGTAAAAGCCACTGCGACATTCACACACCCTCGATCCCTCCTGGCTGGTTCTGCTGTTGGACGGACAAACCGAGCAGGGAACAGCGCCTGAAACTGACTTGAAGTAGCTCACTGGACAGGCTGCAGAGATGAGAGCAGACATAAAAAAGGATGTGCGTTATTTGTGATTCATGCTTCCTCAGGCATCTGTGACATCCAGTATGGTGCTATTACAAGAATCTTAAAGCTTAGCTATAAAACACCACAGCTGCTGTTTCATAGCTATATGATGACATATGAAGTGTGACTTTTAGATATTGTACTTTTTTTTACTGAAATGCATTAGGAGCGAATTGTGGGAATGTCAATAATGAAGATGATTAATTAGGTAATTTTTTTAATAAGTGAGATAACATAATCTGATAAGGACAACATGATAAAGCAAAGAAATTAAGAACAAATGAGCAGTCGTTTCCTGAGATATAATTGCTATAACAATTATGTTTTAACTTAAGAGCATTAAAGCCCCAAAAGCTTTACAATGTGCCATTGTATTGTGTCTGTATCTGCACATGAAAGTATGAAATAACTGAGTGTTAAAAGAATAAAAGGTGACAAAGTATAATACAGACGGAAGATTATGAAAAAGCATGTTATATAATTATGAAACCTAATTTTAGAGCCCTGAATTTCTGCATAAGTTCACACATCGTTATTGCTTAACATTCAAATTAAGTTTTCCAAGCTCTGATCATGAGCTGTACAGAAACTATAATCTATGCATGAACCTATGGGTCAAACCACATCAGAGTTTGTTGTAGAAGAGGGAGTCACTCATAAAAACTATAAACAATGATCTATGCTGTGTCTGTGTACATGTAATTGATACTTTTTTTTATTGTTCTGTCCATTCTGCCCTGGACAAAGAAAAACAAAACTAACTATTTTGGGGTTAAGCATCAGTTTTACTTTGGCTTGTGGTTCAGGCTGAGTGAAAAGTGCATTTGAGACACAGACTTCTGCTGTTTGTTGTTGGTTTATGCAGTGCAGACATTTACTTCTGTTGACAGAGGAAGTGGCCTCTGAACAGCCAAACCAGTGGCCACACATGAAAGAAGTAACTGGCCTCAGTGACCCTGTATCAGTCATTCAAATAGTTTGTATTCATTTTCTGAATCAGTATGAAAATGACAAATAGATATTTGAGCAAACAGTCCATTCTTGACCCTTTCATATTTGTTATGCATTTTAATTTCAGGACTTTCAGCTTGTGCCTGTGATCTGCTGTTCAAAGAATGCTATTAAGTCGAAGTCTGATTTCAGTTTTGATAACATTGCAAAGCAGGATGAAGAAAAATGAAAATGGGATAATTTATCGTGATTTTAAGGCTAATGATGCAACATGTGTAATCAATCAAACACAACATGACCAAATACGGCAAACTTAAGTTCAAAGAGTGCACATTTTATATAGCTCTCTGTCCCACATTGAAAATACCGTTTGCAACTGCAGGCTATTACCCTGCACTGATGTGTTTTACTGTGGAAAACCGTAAAATGTGCCAATTGTTAATGTCAACAGCAGGACAGCTGAGCTCTGAGGTCAAGGTAACACAGCCGACTTCATGCCGCTGCCTGCCAGAGCCTCGAGTGTTCTGCTTGAGCATGGCTATGAGAATATTGAGTGTTCCACCTCCAGGTTGGTCTGCTGCCATTTTCACACTGTGAATGTGTGTGTACACCTTAAGCAGTGTCAGCTAAAGGTTATATCGTTCAAAAGAAGGTCTCTTTGTTTGTGGACTAAGTGCAGAGTATGTGTATGTTCCTCATACACCAAGGCTTTCATGTATTTCTGAAAGTGTAAATGGCATACCTGAAAACACCTGACTCAGCAGCTCAACTGAAGGATCCTCCATGTTTATAAAGGTTGTAAAGTACTATTAGAGGAGCAGGATAAGAGAGGAGATGTGTGGGCACGAAGAAGTGTGATCTTTATGGTCAGTGGGAGTAAACACCTGAACTTATTTATACAAACGAGTTAAGGACATAAATATGACAATAGGTATATGTGTGTGGATGCACAAATGGTGTTGTGTGGGGAGAGGGATGATGAAGAGGATAAGGAACGGAAGAGGGAAAAAATAAACAGGTAAAAGGGTTTCTGTGTTCTCACTTGTTTCAGAGAGCTAACTTTGCTTTCAAGAGGAAGAAGTAGGCAAAACAGAGAGAGGCAAAACGAGAGAGTAAGATCACAAGAAGAGGATGAACTGAAATAGAGGGGAAGATGTGAACACGAAGATGGAAGACCCAAGACAGCTGTAAGAGGAACAACAAGATCATAGGAGAGCCAGATGATGGGTGAAAAATGAGGGATAGAAGCAGGATGAAGAGAAGCAAGCATAGATTCTTCATCTTTTATGTCCCTGGCTGCACATTACCAGACGTGTTCTCTTACAGCTCTGACACGAAACATGACTTTGCTACAATGCCTCCCATTGCTGTTAGGGGCTCTGGCAACACTTCCCCCTCCTCCTCCGGTTATTATCCACCTGATTACATCAGCCAATGGCAGAGCAAGGCCTCTGTCCTTTCTGTATGTTTGAGCAGCCCACCCCCCCCGTTTTCTCTGAGCTGTGAAGTAGACAGTTCATGGCCATTATTAATTAACACATACACATATTTCTACATCCAGTACCAAATATTTCTGCTTACATACATGAGTATCTGTATTTTCTACCTATTATGCTTAAAAGACATAATGTTTCACTATTTCTGTATAATGTTTTGGCTTTTCATTTTTGCATTGATGAATGAAAAATATTTTTAAAAACTCTCCGTAGTAGTGGATACATGAAAAGAAAATTTACTTTTGGACGAGACACGAAGAAAAACTGATGCTCAGTAAAAAAAAAACAAAATAACTAAACAACAACAAAAAAAACAATCAATTTCAAAGTAGATGTACAGAAATAGAAAAAAAGAAAGCGATGACGTTAGTAATTTGACGTGAACATAATACTTTGGTATGTAGATCACTGACCCAATTTCTCTTTTTCTATTCCTCTCTCGTTCATGCACTCATTCCCTCTTTTGGCTCCCAGCATAATCTCTATCTGCACACACACAAACACTTACGCACACATAAGCTCAGTCACAGATGCGACTGCACAACAGCAAAGATGGGTACATACAGTTCTAACTGTAAATGCCTTTTGCTGTGTCTCTCCATTGTTTGTTTTCTTTTGTTCATCACAGTCAGGAAACAGACTATGAGCTCTTCTATCACTGTAAATAGACATATGCAGCGGAAAATAATCCTTTGTTCTATCCTCCCACCAAAACAAGTACCTTTAATACTGGTCATACATTACACTGTAGCTATAAATTGTCCTTTATTAGTATCTTATATCGCAGACAAAAATAAATAGCTCTCTATGTTTCACATAAATTCTGCAGCTGCATGTTTATTAAACTCCATGAAAAAACTATTTCAGCGTACACAATAAATATTGCAAGTGCCCAAAACTTTAATAAGGAAACTTCTTCTGAGTGTGTAGCTATACCAGGCAAAATCCTATGTGAGTACAATTAATCAATACACAGAAAATAATAGCTACATGCACAAAAAGAATATTGCATGATACAAAGCACTGTTATTATAACTATAGATCATTTTTGTGGTTATAAAGCCTGTTCATCTTTTATGCAGATGTTTGAGGCTACTTATTTTCCCTTACTTACATACTTCCAAGATTAATTATGAAAGTACTTAGTCTCAAGTCTTAAAAATACTTTTATTCCAGCACTACTTGTTCCGTCCAACATCCTAGTAAACTCTGTCAAGAGATGACACCTGGGGAGTGTAAACGGCTTCATTTTGTCATCGTGACTACGCTAACTAATCGACAGCCAAAACTTAGGGTTTTATTGATTATTTCAGTGAAATGTGTGTCTTGCTCAAAGCTTGACCTCTATATAGGACAATTTTCTGAGTAAAATTTCCTCAAATTGAAGAAAACTTTATTCTGCGCAAATGACATTTGGTCCTTCTCAAAAAACAATAAAAGTTAGTCTTTGGGCAGAGTGCTCCTAACTCAATATAGAGCTAAATGTATTCTTTTTGAGGAAAACACTTTTGACTCCAGAAAAAAAGCTCAATCATTTTTCTGACTCCAGAAACAACTGACCACAAACATTGGCATTTGAAGTATCATAGCTGGTCATAGTTGAGGAAAAAAAACCTACTATTTAAAGGAATTAAACTTAAAAAAAACTTTCATCTAAGTGAAAAATTGTTGTGTAAACCCATGACACTCAAAGCTCTATCACACTTCATCCCTGGCCGAATGCAGCCACAACGTGCCTGGGGATAGTTTCAGGGTGACAAGTCAGGTCACGATGATGTGTTGAATATTTCACTGTTGCACAGTACAGAAAATGCAAATGTAGGTCCAAATTAACTAAAATTTGATTAATCCTTGTCCCAAATCCTCAATAGTCATTTAATATCCCAGAGGAATTAAACAGAAGGGAGTAGCTTGTTTGAGGATATTGTAAGGCCAACTTAGATCTGCTCAGGGAGTCCAAAACTGGACACTGTTTCATGTCTGGCTGCACAGGTGTAATTGTGTCTCATGCTTTCATCCATGTTTTTGCCTGTGCTCTCCAGTTCTCTGTCTCCCTCGTGGGATGCAAATGTCAAAGGAGGGGAAATATCCTCCCGTTGTTTGACAGAAAAAATAAAATAACAGCAGACAGCTGCCACTTGTCATCTGCCTCTGTCCTTATCATTTTTCAAAAGACTGAACATGAGTTTTATCTAAAACTTAGCTTTAAATGTCACAGTGATTGGACAGAAGCTAGATGGATGTTTTGTTGTGTTATGTTATGTGTTTGTGACAAACATCTTCAAAAATGTTGCTTTAATTCAGTTAAAAATGTTGCTTGTGTTTATATTTAAGTTTGAGTTGTCCACTCATTTATTTATCATGAAATGACATCACTCTATGCTGTTTCTGTTTCTAAAGTTAATCAAATCAAGATTGTCAGATTATAAACGCAGTTATGATGCAGCAGATCTTAAATTATTCCTAATCCCTTCTCATGTCCCTTCTCATTCTTATTTCATCACATTTGAGCCTTTCTTACTAAACTAAAAATGTTAGTTTTTTGTTTTCAATCATTAATTAATATTTAGAAAATGTTTTAGCAGCTTCGAAATGTTGTAAGAAAGCCAGATGAGTGTCCACAGCCCATTTATCCTCATAATTATGATCTCCTGAAGATATAGTGTGACCTAAATTACTAAAGTGTGTAAGGGTAAAAGCATCAAACATCAACATCAGTGCCAAATGCCAGTGAATGTAATGATGAAGCTACTTTGGCACTGACTTTTCATGTATTTCTTTATTTTTTGAATGACTGACGCATCTGTTGCTTCAAATGCTATAATACTCAATTTTCACAAATGAAACACATTAGAGAGAATCCTTTAAGTCTAAAAATAGTACACTATTAGGGCTGTGTGTAGTTAAATGCAGCCATTTATCACTGATCCTCATTTTCACATGAGAATAACAGGAGGTGGGTCCAAGACTATAAGACTATAAGACTATGTCCTAAAAATTATGTATTGCTTGAGGGGACAAAGCTGTGCTGCATATATTCTCACATGGATTTAAACTGCATTTATTCACACTCAAGCAAATGACTATGGAAGCTATTAGTGAAACAGTGAAACCTATATGGCTATTGTTCAATAAATAATACAGGTTTTTGTATTCATTAACTAATACAAAGAATAGCCTTGCTTGTTATCTGTCAGCAGGATTATACAAGAATGTGGCAATGGTATTCATGAAAGCTTTTAAAAAAACGGATCCAGAAAAATGAGTGAGCTCAACTCTCATTGTGTGCGATGATATTGTAAAATCGAGCGTTTGAATCAGAAGTGTGGGGTCTTGGCAGAGGTATGTGTGAGTGTGCATGTCCTTGGGACTTAATTCAAAGAACAAAGTGTTCACACTCATAAAGTTAAGAAAGTTGGATGCTCTACTTTCTGTTGACAACAAGCAGCGGCTACTGTTAATAATCCTTGACGACTGCTTCGCCAGTTAACCATCTGTCTCTTTTCTCATCATTCCCAGGGAGCCAGAGAGGACAACAATGTAATGATGCCAATTCACATCATTAGTCAGTGAAGTGATCAACAAAACATAATCAAATGGGAGTTGGAACAAAAAGCCTGAGCAGCGTGGGCAGCAATGTGTAAGATCATTCATAGAGAGTCATGGAAGGCTGTGCTCTGCAGCCAAGCAGATTCGAGGGGCGATTTGTCAGTAAATATCAATCAAATGCAGACAAACACAAGTGGCGGGATGGGTGCAGATGTAAAGCAGAAGAGCATGAACAAATTTCACAGCTGAATAGGCAGGATTGGAGAATTAATTGTGCTGAAGGTTCTTAGAATTTGAGGGCCACCGTGTATTGGAGCTGAGTAGTTATGGCTCTAACATTCCTGGGAGACTTCAGTTCTAACCACTAATCCTGACATATGTGGAGTAAGACAAAGTACATCACCAAAACCAAGCAGGCAAGTATCGCTCCCTCGCAGCACTGGGATATATACAGCGTCAACTCTTTTCACTTAGCGCTCTCAGAAATTTTTGCATGCTCAGTTCTTTAAGTCATTAACTTGCATCCTCCAATCTTTCACTCTCCCTCAATCTCTCCCTAGTTTCCCTCCACTCCTCTTCTCTCCCCCTGCGGTTTCTGTCACTTGTTCACAGACGAGTGGCCATTACATCGCCATGACCTAAATGTGTCACATCCCTCTCACTATGGCTTTCTCCCTCTCTTCCTCTATCCCTCCTCCTGCTTCCTCCTTATATTCCTTCCTGTTCGTCTGGACAGCTCTCAACATTTTCTACGCTTCTTTTCCTATTCTACTTTTACACTCTTTAAGAAGTGTGAACACTTCTGACCAGTTTTGCAGTTGCTGACCTTAATATTAATACTGCTGCCCTCATGCAGGCTTCCTACCTCCTCTTGCACAATGTCCTTCTCCTTATGCCATTTCCTGTATGTATTTTATATTCGTGCGAATAAATCAAATCAAATCAAATCTGTATACTTTCTTATACATGTATCCATGTATGTCTTTTCTTCGCTCTTCCTCTCATTCCTTAATACATTATCCTTGGATTGTAAACTTTCCTGTGTTCCAAATACTGTGTCTACACGTTCTTGTTACTGATGATAATATGCTGCACACTGAGCTACAGTTCTACATCAGCATAAAGATCAGATAGTTACAGTTTATCTTGTTCTCATCTCATTTCATCCTGATCTGACTCACCTACCCTTATTTCTCTCTGGTTTCTTCATCAAACACAGCTGTGTATCAAACTGACAGCACCTCCTTTCAGTATTGATCCAGGCATTTCATATCTCAACACATACCAAGATGAGAACTGACAGGAAATCTCAACAGGCTGACAATGGTTTTTTTTCTTTACTAAATTAGAAACTTTGAGTGTGTTGTGCATTAGCTGAGGGTGTTGCTATAATGTATTGGCCATCTGTTGTTCTCTTAACTAATGCAGCATGGAGAAAACCAGTGCACCGTGTTGAATGAATAATCATGATGACAACTCATCAGAAAATTTGGGATTTCATTCCATATACTATATTCCTTTCTCATAAACTAATTTATTTGTTGGCTTACATGCCACGATGACATTAGTTGCTGGCCATACTGATTTTCTATTTTTGCACTATTTCAAGTACTAGGTAAAATAGCAAAGCCTGTTAACGGGTTATGCATATATTTTTAGAACAAGGGTTACATCCAACAACTACTGTTTTTGTTTTAGACCTGTAGACTGTCCATTGATCTGCACAGCCTCTCCTTGTACTGCTTTTTCACTCCCACAAACACACTGTCAGCAGACCCATCTGTAGTCTCCCATAACCAGACCCGTTTCCTAGCACCTACTTTTCACACACACCACAAACTAATGTGTACTGTAACATTAACTCCACACTATGTACTCTAATATAGAGACAACAGAGAGAGTCTGTCAGAGGTCCAGCATTGAATGTTTGCGAAGGAACTGCTTAACTTTAACTTTTCTTAAACTTGAGTCATTGAGTGAGAACGACTCCTCAGCTCTCTAGAGCAGTCGTATAATAAGAACCAAAAAAATGTGTCCTTGTTGAAACAGATCACTAACTGATGTGGGGTCCTGAAGATGTGAACACTGACACTTAACTCCTTAATTGCATCTTCATTTGAAATTCATCCAAATATATGATATTACTTATCATATCATTAAATATAAATATTACTTAAATTGTATACATTATTTGTAAATATCTGTCCTGACAAGTGTTTCTGATTGTGTGAAGACAGTTGCACATTGTTCTAGTAGCAAATATGATGTTTTCAACAAAACCTGGCAGACAACAGATCATTAATGTATAATCTGTTTTACAAACTGTTAATGTTAATATGGGAGTTTACTGGCAGTATTTTGTATGAGAGCCAATATATGTCCAATATAATTATCTATTTGTAGTAGATGCCATGTTTCTTAATTCTTGCTTAATACTTCAGTGCTCATTACATGATGCTTGTACATGACAACTTACACGGCCATGGTGCATTTATTACATGAACCATTTGAACAGGAATTAACCTGCTTATTGCAGTGCTAGATTTCCATGGACTTACCCAAGCAGGCAGATCCATTTACGTTGGGCTCATAGCCTTCATCACAGACACACCCTCCGACAGGCACCATCCACTCTCCTTCAGCATTGCAATGCATGCGAGGTAGCGTGCCTTGCTGTGCTTTACTGTGAGGTACACAGGTCCCGCTCACAGGCACTAAGGCGGTTGGCTCTGCCCCTGAGGGAGTGGCTGGGTAGGATGCCAAGTACAGGCTGGTGGCTGGACAACGACGGTAGAAGATGGAGACACCCATGAGAGACACACACGCTCCACTGTCAACGACGGCCAGGACAAATCTGTTGTATAAGGACAGACAGACATTATAAGATCTGCAGGTAAAGAAGAGGAAACAGAATACATCAGCCAAGACCTTTAGAGTGACAGGTACCCATTGCGTGTAAGAGGGGCAAAACTCCGAGTCTTGATGTTAATGCGTCTGTATCTGTTGGGCTGGTACTGGTGAGGTGAACTGGGCTCCACCTTGGAGAAACTTTTATCTGCTGCTATCGTGTCGATCTTCACCCAGCCCTCCCTGTTCTCCTTCTCTCCAGTGGATGGCTGGAAAAGGGCACATGAGTCAACTCTGAGAGGTGGTCCATAGAAACCAAAATGAAAGTCAAAGGATTTAGACATCACATGATGCTAACAAAATGTTTAGAATTGTACAAAAAATACATCAAGATAAATAAGAACAAGAAGTCATCTTAGAATTTTACTATATTTTCCCCAGGCATTTTTAGAAACTAAATCAGTTTAGTTTGAAGCGTAAACAGTGACTTAAATCTATGCAGACTCCGGTGGGGTTTCGTGTTGAAGTTTCTGCAAAGGCTTTCAGTGCTGCACTGCTTCCGTCTCTTCAGTAACTCTCCTCTGATTCCTCATCAGGCTTTGATTTGCATTTTTAAAAAGCATCTCACTTCCCTAAGGAGAAGTGCATTCATATATACAAATACTGCACCCCTCCCACCTCAACTGTGGCTGTTCATGTAGCAGAGGCAATTCAGAACTAGGAGTTTTAGGAGAACAATCACAAAGAATACATTTTAAACCACAACCATAAAAAAAGTTGAATTGAGACTTTCAGTGTCACTGACATAATCATAGATACTTCTGCTTCATGACGTTTACTAAATTTCCCATGAGTGTGTAAGGAGCACTGTTGTTTATTCTAGGCCTTAAAATATGATTAGTGGATCACCAGTGACATTTTAAAGATCAAAGTGACATATTTCTCCATTTTGTAAACCTCAAACGTGCTTCATGCACATGTGGCCTGAAGAAGACATATCTCAACAGCGATTATTCCTTGTCGTAGGATGATGAGAGGTTTTGTTGTTTTGTTCAACCACCAGAATAACAAGAATGAAAATTGGATTCTTCTATATTTAATGATTCTGTCAGAAGGTTCTTTGCCTTGAGTCGCTTTTAGTAATGATAGTCAGCTGAGAAAACCAGAAATGACTCAGTTTGATTCAGTGCTCAGATGCTTTTAATCAGAAAGTCCATGTTTTTCTCTTTTTTGTTATTTTTCTTCTTTATTCAATTAACCATTTCACTCGGCTCATGACATATACTTTAGACCAAGACGTAATGTGTTATATTTAGTCGAAGTATTTAGCTTGTATGTTAAGATATTTGTTTCTGCATTTACAGTTATAGATCATCTGATGAAAAACAGGACATCAAAGCTAACAATTCGTGGCTTACTGATTAATAAGAAATCACAAATAAAGAGTTTCAGAGGTTATAGTGTAATCCTAATAAAGATAAAGTAACAACAGTTCTCAATAACTTTGGTTTGTAGAAGACCTGTATCCCAGTCTCCTGACTAATGTATAGAACATTGCTAAATTATGAGACTTTTTGTAGAATCAGTTTTCCCCTTTGTTTTATGGGGACACTTCCATAAACAAACTTTTTTTGCTGGAATACAGAGAGTTATGTAGTCTATCTCTGTGAAATTG
Source organism: Siphamia tubifer (assembly GCA_020466265.1). Classification (NCBI taxonomy): domain Eukaryota; kingdom Metazoa; phylum Chordata; class Actinopteri; order Kurtiformes; family Apogonidae; genus Siphamia; species Siphamia tubifer. The sequence goes on along the minus strand of CM035798.1, from coordinate 60,815,321 downwards.
GCCCTGGATTAAGGATTATTTATTTAGAAAGAAAATACAACTGTAATTTAGTTATTCATTTAAAAGTTGGTGCATTGAGGTTTTTTGTTTTTCGTTTCAGTTTAGCTGTCTAACAAGCGAGGGCATTTCGCTGGTGATCTAAATTGCTAGGAATGAGTGTCTGTTTTGCTGTAACATGTTGCTGGGAGATGGAAAATATATTTTTTGTGGCTGCCAGAAGAAACACTTCAGACTGACAAGAACTTGGGACATTTTTTTTTTGTGACATCACATAGTATTGCTCCACTTTTTCTATAAGGGTCGATTACTTTATTTTAACTTTCAAACTAAAATACTTATTGAGAGAATCCAGCACTGATTTTTTTTCCCACCTTACCTCAGCTACCCAGGTCTTTTCCAGTTCCCTTTGTGAGTCAGCCTGTTTGTAGTACAATGTGAGGGTCTCCCGGCAGGTGGGTGATGGTGACCGTAGGCTGGCACAGTCCCGCACTGAGAAACGCAGCGTGACAAATACCCGTGGAGCTGAGTGGCGATACAAGAAGGGCGTAGCCAACCAGTTATCCTGAAGCCTGGGATTTTGGTTGACATTACAGACCTCAAAGGTTCGGATGAGCTTCCCCCGGTCGTCCATGACACTGACCTCATCCCACTGACAGAGATAGGAACAAAACTATAAGCTTACATAAACTTCACTTAATAAAAGAACAACTTGATCTTAAACAGGTCAGTGTATATACTCTTCAAAACCCAGTATGTTTATTGCTGGTTAACAGTTATGACTCTTTTCTTGTATCTCAAAGGAAAGTTTACATGTCACAAAGTAAATATTGAAAACATTGCCATAGTTGCTGGCATGTAGGTCCAGTCCTTTACAAGCAAAACACACTGTTGTTTGACATCTTCATCCTCTGTGATATTCATCCCTATTTTACTGTTTAGATGTAAAGGAAACACACATGTAGGTTTGGATACACAAGTTAAAAGCTATTGATGTAGCTGCTCCTTAACCATCTTTTTGATCAAGAGATAATTAATATTTGTCCAAAAGCTTTGTAAAATTTAAATATTTAACACTGGGTGTTTTCAAATAGTTTTTAAACAAGCTATTTCTTGCTGCATTGGAAACAGGAAACGAGACACTAGACCCTTATTTTTATATTCATCAAACAAAATCCACCATTTTCTGTAGCCAAACTGAAAAAGATGATCCTTTAATGTTCAGACAGAGTGAACCATGTGGTAAAAAAATTATATAGACATTTGTATTCAATGTGTTATTGCATTACAATATCATAGTATATTAACAACAGTGTAGTTTTCTCAAATGACATGTGCGCTGCTTTTCCCTTGCACTGCTCTGGCATTTGCATTTGTCCCATTGTTTGCATTTGACAGGTGGTCTGTGTGTCTGATTCGTGGCAGCTGCTGTGAAATAAGACAAGCACATTTTGTCATATTTCTAGGGAAGCTAAAAATATGAAGATGTACTAAAGGATTTGGATAAAAGATATGAATGACACCTTGAAGGAGAAAACTGAGAGACATCTTTGAATGAGGCTGTCAGATGAGTCAAAATGTAAATGTGGGTGCAGGTTTTAGTTTCACCAATTATACAGTACGGTAGCTGTAAAGATGAAAAGGCTTTCCTTTAAGCCTGTATAGCCATGAGTGACAAGCCAGCCCTTTTCTGTTGTAACACAGAGGAATTATGTATTAGGCCTCATCATCATTATTCTTCCTGCAACAATGGCAAGGGGACAAAAGGTCCTGACACCCTATCAGGGTGCATTTGGCGTGTGTGTGTGTGTGTGTGTGTCTGTGTCTGTGTTTGTATCTCTGCATGTTCACATCGCTTTTTCTGTGTGGCTCTGACTGCCTATGAACAAAAATCTTTGTACATCACACATGAGAGAGTGCATTCATATTGGGTCAAATTGGAATAATGATAAGATCGGTGAGCTTATAGAAAGAGTCTGAGGCGCTGTCAGTCTAATGGAGTGAAAGGACAGTTTTTCCTCTCACAGGCGGTGATTCATTCCCTGTCAGACATGGGAATGAGGAATGGAGGGAATAACAGCGAACACATGCTAGGGTGGAGGGATGCTGAGGGAAAGTGTCACTGAGAAAGAAAAGTATAACTGAGTGTGTATGTGTGTGCTGGCTGTGACAGAGGAAGCAAAAGACAGAGACATTCAGGTACACACATTGGCCTAAAGTGAGTCCTTGGGCTATTGCGTGCAGTTTGTGTCTGAAGTTTTGAGGAGAAACACAGCTTTCATTTGTTTTATGACCCTGAATCTGAACACCCGTGCTACCCCCTCCTGCTCTTTTTCCTATTTCTCTCTGTCTTGTTTTCTCCCTCATAAATAAAAAAAAAACAGGGCAGTTAGGGAGGAGGGGTGGATTGAGTGTTGGGAATAGAAAAAAAAAAAAAGAACGACTCATCTTTGTGATTTAATTTGAACCGAAATGCCACGCAATCTCTCCAGTGACAGAGGACAGGGAGGGACAGGTTTCTGGACACAGCCGACCATGGACACAAACACATAGACATGCACATTTTCTGCAGGACATATGCATGTTCAACTGCACAAAGGCAATGCACAATGAGGGGACAGCAACTGAAAACATGGGGAGAGAAATACACTACAGTACAGAGCTTTGACACTGAAGGGAAATGAGGGGTAGAATAGACACGGTGGTGGGGGTAGGGGTGGGGGTGGATAAAAAGGAGAATGAGAGACATAGACCCAGTGGCACTGGGACTGTGGAGGGCAAAGGGGGGAAAGATTAAAAGAGAGTGAGAGGGGCAGAGACAAAGAGGCAGGAGGGCTGCTTGTCAGTAAATTAAAAGAATAGAAAATGAAAAAAAGAGAGAGCGAGAGAGAGAAAAAAAAGAACCAGAAGAGTGCAGTGAAGGAAGAAAAAGCGCCTAAAGCAAAAGAAAAAGATGGGAAATGTAGAGAAAAATGAGGAAAGGGTTAAAAAAAGAATGTACATGCACACTGAAATGCGCACTAAACCTCCCTCTTTCTTCCCTCCTTCTCTCTTGGTCTGTCTTTCTACTTCTCTCAGCTTGATGCCCCAGGTCAAATAACCATATCTCCATCTCAAAAGCACTTCTCATCCAGGGATCATAAAGGAAAAAAAGTCATGCAAATGCCTGACTTACTGATACACTCACACACATGCAGTGTAAATAAATGGATGCTGTCCTATTTGCAGCTGCCATCACGGTTCATAAATTCCCCACACACATGAAACACTAATTAATCAAACATTATGTACAATTAAGACCTGACACTGGAGGCCAAACTGTGGTGATAATGACAGCGTATAAAACCCAAGTTTAGTGTACAGTGAGATAAAAGGCTCTATGGGATTGAGTATGCTTGCCAGATGTTAGTTTAAGACTACCGTTTTTTTTTTGTTTTTTTTCAGTCTTTTGAGCTGCTAACATGTGAATCTGTGGCTAATGCTAGTCACTCTTGTCATCCAAATTGACATGTATGAGAGTAGCTGTTTTGTTTTCATGTCATGCATAGTTAGATATTCTATATATATTAGATGTTTGAACATATTTTCCTTGTATGGAGAGGGGTCTGAAAAGACAAATATTTTTGTGTTTTGGTATAGTAATTGGTAAAGGAATTTCCCCCCCAGTAACATGCTATGCTTTCTCAGATGTACTGTGAGTGATTATTCCAAGGAAGACAACAAGGACGACAATGTATGTGTGTAATTATGAGCCATATTAGAACTGAGCCACAATCACTCACAGACGAATGAATTTAGCTGACCCGGGAGTTGACCCTGGGACAGTCACGCAACACACATTGCACCACACACACACACACACACACACACACACACACACACACACACACACACACACAAGGAGTATTTACGCAGCTCAAGGGGATCTGAAGCTCTTAAAACTAAAAAGCAGTTGAAGAATGGAAGATCTACTGTTCAATCATAGCACAAAAGAGACCGATATAAAAGAGCTCAGGGGCAATTGAGCCTCCAGTATTGTTATTCTCAGGCTTCACTCCATGTCTGCCTTTTGTCAAACAATCTGATCGACATTAAACCTGACTTTAAGTCAAGATTAACCAGAATTACAATATTTTTTAAAGACTGCACGACTGAGGTTGGTTGAGTTAAACCATTTAAACCTGTCTCAAAACTGTAGTCATTGATTTGTATCTGTCCTCCTCTGCAGCAGTTAAATGTCTACTACAACATAAACAAAACTGTCATGGCAATCTGCAAAAATTAATAGTGCCAACATTTTTTTAACTATTAGGGTCAAAATACACAAATAAATGTATCAAAGACTAATAAAAAAAAAAGGTTAAGCAAAATATGACCCCTTAAAGCAAAAAAAAAAAAAAAGTATACATGAAAGCCATGGCATATCTGCATAAAATTATTAAATCTAGTGTCAGTGGTATGAGTGTTACGGTTACACCTCAACAGTGAAGAAACGGTGATTTTGTCGATCCACTATAATGTTTGTGACATGTGGTTAACACATTTGAACAGGCAGTTAGGCTTTAATGCCTCTACAGCTGGAAAGCCCATTGACAGTAAACGCTTTCTCTGCTTACCCCGGTGTCTGGATAGGTGGTCCAACCCAGCTCTGAGGTAGATTCTGTTGTGTCCAGCAGCATCACTGGCAGGTGAGAAAGAGAAGAAGAAGAAGACAAGTTAGCTGCTGTAATAAAGTCAACCTGCATGCACTGAGAACTAAAAAAGAATAAAGATTGCAAAACAGAATTTTTAATCAGTCTCTCAGGGCTTAAGTACAGCAGACTTTATGGGTCTGAGATGCTATCGGGACGTGAAATATGGATTCACTCCAGTGATGCTGACACTGAGATAAACTTCACAAAGTTGTCATATTTTTGGAGAGAAGTTTTCTGCATTTTTCATCGTTTTGTTAAGCACCACAACTGCTTTGAAGCTGGTTTGCTGAATATGGAACAGGTCCAGGATTTGTTCGTACTGCTCTTTGATTTTTCCCCTCATGTAATAAAATCAGGAAGGGCTCCAGCTGTTTGCCTTTGTCGAATCTAATAACCAATCGTGTGATGCATTTTGGCACCATGTTCTAGTGTGTGAAAATGAATGTGACTGACCTTATAGGTCACAATGATTAAAGGTCAAATTTCTTTTAAAAAAAAAAATTAATTAAAAGGCCATAACAATTTCTGTCAGATTTTGTTGAAAATTTGCAATGTGATGCAGTTTATAGCTTAACCTAAGGGGAACCTTTATTGTTGGTGATGATATCTTAAGTGTTGTCCTCTTTTTGTTTTGGATTTTAATAGTAACTTTTTAATTTTTTCAGTATGAAAGCACAAGAATAGCATTTGAGTTTGATGTTGGAGTGTGTTTTGCCATAATTTGCTTTTAGTTTAAGTGCTTTAAAAAGCTAACTGGCAATGAAATCACACATGCAGACCCACACAAAGTGACTTTAATGCTGAGTGCTGCGTGCTGACACATGGCAGCTTCCCACACAGAGCTGAAGCCCTTGAATTTTCCATTAGTATTCCAAAACCGCGGTGGCTGCCCTTCCTTCAGTCTGGCACCGTCTGCGCTCAGTTCTGCTGAGGAGACACTGATTGAACGTGAGCCAAAGTTTGTCGTGTACGCAGAGGTGGCAAAAACATCAGACTTTAGTTTGGGAAGCTTGCACAGATGGAATTAATGGAGAAAAACGCACACTGCCTGATTTCATCATGCATAACACTAATCACCTAAAGAGCTGTAGTCAGTACACTTATACACAGAGGCACACATGCAACACAAAAGAGGACATGAGCAATCTGCCTCTGTTTACAAATAAATCACTCTCCTCACCGTATCATACAATTTTTATGCTTTCAGTTCCATTTCTTGTCACACAATCGACAGAGAATAGAGAAAAGTGCCTCTTTTTCTCTGTGACAACCAGACAATGAGTGACAGAAAAATATCTACATAATCATCACAAACAAATGATGGGATGTGAAAAGGAACCCTGCCTCACAAAAATGTCAGCAACCTACTGAGAGACCTCGATGTCTATTTCACTCTGTCCGTCTCTAATGCACTAGTGTATAGTTTTTCAACACACACCGAGTTCCTCTGCCTTTATTCTGATTAACAAAACAACCATACAATTAAAAGCTGATATAATTTGTGGCCAGTGACATAAATTTTCCTCATCCCATTTTCTGACTGTGCTGTAAAGTGATTTTTTTTTTTTTTTTTTTTTTTTAGGATTATACCCACAGATGGAGACTCTACAAATCTGTCATTCAATCCCTCCTCTATTCCCCCTCCTCCGGTCTGTTTTCACCCACTAGTTTGTCTTTATGTCAATCTAAGTCAATTCACACATTTTCCATGTAAGTCCTCCAGGATTTTGAGTGATATGGATTGTGTTGAGAAAAGAATGCAAATGAACTGTGACAGCTACGGATTATACTCAGCCACAGGCTTCAGAATAAATAGTTTTAGAGAAGCCGGTTATACCGTATGTCTGGACAGCTAAGAGGCTGGAATCACAGAGCTGATCAGGAGAAAATCAGCTACAGGGAGAAGACTAAATCCAGCAGATGTCTAAAGCCTTTCAGAGGAATGATAATTACGTAGGTGACACACCTTCCCAGCCTTGTTTAATGAAGCTTTGTATTCTCAACTTCAGCAGAAGTACTAATACCTTGTAAACATATTAAACTACATACAAGTACTATAAAAGGCATGAAAAAGATGGAATATGAGGAACAATAAAAATATAAAACTATTCATAATATTAAAAAAAATTAATAAAAACACATTCTATTACACCTGTTTGCTTAAACTCCCCTCCACTCAGACATGTGCATTAGAAAGTAATTTATTTATTTATTTTTATTGTTCCTCATATACTGTCTTTTTTACACCTTTTATAGTACTTGTATGTTTACGCTGTTTTTTAAAAATCTTTTGCACTGTGGGTAGTGAGCGCCACACCAATGTCATTGTTCTTTTGTGCACAATGACATATAAAGGAGAAGAAGAAAAGTTCTGCATTCAAACCATGTTAACTCAAAGTAATATCAGCAAGCCGTCACAGATAAGTCATTACTGTGCAGTAAAATGGTCCCTGTCAGTGGTTTGCTTACTGATGGTCTCTCTGGATTCATGTTACTACTGCATTCATGTGTGGGTTTTGTTCCACTGCTGTGGATGTTTAAGGTTCTGCTCAGTTGATCTACATCATAAACTGTTGAGAAATATAATCTAGAGGGACACATCATATTCTGTACGATCATCATATGTTTGTTGCATCCATGTGTAGTCAATTGTGTTCCTGTAAAGCCCTGTGAGATGACTTTGTTGTGATTTAGGGCTTTATAAAAGAAATTGAATTGAATTGAATTGAATTGAATGTCAGGCATAGGCTCAGAAAAAAGGCCTTGAGAGACCTCGTGACAATGCATTTGTCAGTGAATCTAAGAGGGTTTTTAACGCTCAATCCTTTGGTTTATTATAAACACTCAAAATCAGCACATTTGGAGTGGACAGGTAAAGGATCAAAAAATAAAATCAAACCAATGACATCAGACAAATGTAGTGAAGCAAATCTACTGCTTCTGAAATGTAGCAGAGTAGAACCATAAAACTGCATAAAAGGCAATGGTGTGTTACGACTACCTCACATTTGTACTTAACTGCAGTACTTAAAAGTAAAAAGAGAACTAAGCAGGTCACATATTGGATTTTGTCATCAATAGATAAAAGCTGATGTGTGATGACATGGAAACAGCGTACTGATGTGTTTTCCATCCTTTGTCTCTTCATTTGTCAAAGTAACTAATGATCAGTGTGCATAAACATGTCATGAGTTAAATGCACACTCACTTATCATGACCTCATTAAATGCCATCCTATTTATATCCAATAAGAACACACCCACAAATGCAGCAAATGTGTCATTCCACATTCAATTAACCCTCTGCTTCAGGGCATAGTCATACATAAATAATATATACCAAACTAGTTTGACATAAATATTTATGCTTCAACTATTTAGCCTCCCGTTGTGGAGCTCTGGGACCGGGTCCTTGCACTGCCTCTGCTTTTTCCAGAGGAAACCTGTACACGAAAATTACATGGAGTGTTCAAAGGGCTCCAAGCATGTCTCATTGCGTGACATTAGCATGTTGAATTATTCACTATGACTCGCTTAAGATGTGCATTGCATGCTGTGTTATACACCTTTCAAAGATTAGATTTAGCTCAAACAGGTTCTAGTGTCATGAACAAAAGAGAGGGACATTTTATAGTGGTAAAAGCCCTTTTATTTCTTTATTTAACTCTCCAGCAGACCCTCTATGCTCACAGAGTGCTACAGCACTTCTACTATTGGTCCATCTGAGGGGCTGAGACACTCAAAGTTTGTCCCTGACAGTTCAGAGAAGTGCTGAGTCTGCAATCTGCATCTGAGTGCTGTGTTAATGCATAAAGCTCACTTGTCTCCACTCTGTACTTTTACTCAATATCCCCTTTTCTACCTCCATCATGTCCCCCTGTCCTCCAATCCCTGTCCCCTTTCAATGTGTGTATTATTTATCTAAAAAGTGACGGCAAGGAAGGCATCTCTGTACGTTAAATAAGGAGAAACACACTACTCCATTATTGATGAGTGATCTGGTGTTTGTTTGGAAGGGCTGTGAAACTTCGCTAAAAAAACGGAGTGAAATGAAGACAAGGAGGTAAGATTATGAAATGAAAAAGAGGTGGAGGATAAGATCATGTTTGTGCATATTAATATGTTTCTTTAACTCTTTTCCCTTCTCTGTCAGTAATGTGGGTGTAGAAATGCTCTTTTCAACTCTTTAGAGGTGACCTGCATTAGATCATGGCAGTCCCCTCTACCCATGAAGTGTTCACTTCAGCAGAGTGACCCTTTCCCACATTTCTCTTGGTTCTACACTTTCCACTCTGTGTGACCATGCATGCAGTGACACTCTCCAACACTGAGTGAAGTGCTGTCGCTCATGTGATGCCTCTTTGACAGCAGATGTAAGGTACTTCACCACACATTTTTCAGGCAATCAAGCCCCTCAACACTCCACATACACTTTCAGTGTTAATATTAACACAAACTAGATGTTCTGAGTGTGTGAACATGTACAATGTTTTACCATTGTTTAGTGAGTAAAGAAAATGCATCTACATACTTCTGTCAGCAACTGACACCAACAAGTTACACACGTATGTGTTCACACATAAAAATTCCAGCAGTGGTCAGGTTGTGTTTTGTCTTTTTTGTCCCTCTCCACCCATTCTTTATCCGCTCCAGATGCTCCCACCCACAGACAGTCAGTCAAGGGCAAGGCCTACACAAAACCATCATTACAAACAACCACAGGGAGAGAGTGATATGCCAAGACAGAGAGGCAGCGGGAGGAGGGCGAGGAAGGAGGGGGATTAACGCGATTCCAGAAATAAGCATGCACATGTCAAAAGGAGTTATCAAAAAGTCTCTGGTGGTTAAGCCAAATGAAAGTGCTGCAGCAATAAACAGCACTAAAGCCAGGTTAGATGACAGAGCAATGAATAGCTGAACAGGCAGCAACAGGAGCAGGTATGGGGATGTTGCTGTTTTCATGAAAACTGAGTTGTTGATTGGGAAACTTTTGTTTAAAAGTGCAACTGGTTAAACACTCTGGAGGACGTGAAAGGTGGCTGCATATTTACCTGGAAAACACTCTGGACAGACAACTAACATGACACATTTGGAGCAATTTCTGGTCCTAGAAAATCCCTGAATGTGCACGCAAGAAGAAATTATGGCAGAATTTAACAGTATTGTATTAACACTATGAAAAAAATATGGAAAATATTCCCCAACAATCCAACAGGGGAGAGGTTTAGCCCTGCTATACTTGATGAAGACAATCAGTGCAGAAAGAAAATAAAGGATCAAAACATTCACTATAAAAGTGGAACAGCAGTGAGTTTAAAAGGACTGCAACTAATAATTATTTTCAATGTTGATTAAGCTGACTCTTTTCTTCTCACTTAATTGATTAGTTCTTTGTTTTATAACATATTTGAATATCCTACTCGATCCATAACACAAAGGTGAGAAACAAAACAGAAAACAAGCTCCCATCAGAGAATATACGACAAGAAGTTAAAAAAAAAGCAAAACTGGCATAAAAACAAGAATCATTATGAGACAAAAGCGGCTACAGTGATATCTTGACCTTAATCTCCACATTTAACAGCTAAAATGAAGAAATTTACATGAGCAGAGCACCTAATCCCATTGTGCCACTTCTTAATGAAGACGCCATCAACAATCCAACATAGTTCTCACATCATTTGATGACCACACCCAAACTGCCAAGTGTGGATTAATGTGAAATCCAAAACTGTAAATTGCATTCCAGTGCCACAGCAGTCCATACCAGGCGTTCATCTTTTCATTTCATTTTGGCTCTGACTCGTTGCTTGTTCACACAGGCATATTATTTGTGACACTATCAGCCACGACACTGACTGACTCAAAACAGAAAGCCTTGGCTGCCAGCCGCCCTGAGGGCTTCAACCACTCACATCACAAACAGCAGATGTGTGATTCATTTGACGAAAAGCGGCCTAATGTCATTATAGCACTCTCAGCACACAATAGCAAACAGCCACAGAAAATTAGGCAGCTTTTAAAAATGACAAGCTAAAACAATGTCAAAAATAAAGCCCTTATAGCTATGTAGTGGCGTCTGTCTTACTGCACTCCACTGTGACAAGCATGCCATTTATTTTCTTATCTTACTGTGGCTAATTAATATTGTCCTGCAAGGCAGTTTATTACACCCAGATACAGATAACAATCTCTCTAATTAATACTCATTTAAACGCAGTTAAAGTGAGGGCAGGTGAAATGACCTTAAAGTGAAAATGTCAACAGAGCACAAACTTTGTAAGCTGATGTTCACATATTTAGCTCTAAGTCCTGATCACTACTGAAATACTGATAAATCCAATTAGTTCTCACCCCAGACTCTTGTACTAAAAGACATCTAATCTCAGTATTCTACTGTAAAAGTATTTATCCCTTATAATACATTACTAAATTATAGGATCTACTATTTCACTGGCTGGTTTTCTGCTACACCGTAGGGAAACTATAGTTGAATAAATGTAATTTATGTTCAAAATACTTACAGGTTCATTTTGACTCATTTACTCAAAATACACATTTGAAAATGACATAAAGAAATAGGGTATTAATTAATGAAATAACTAAATGTCATAATGAAGCTAAAGATGAGAAACTTATGTCATCACCTTGAAGTAAGTGCAATCACCTCATTATTATCAATTCAGTCACATATCAATTAAATACCTTGATTTTCTTTCTTTATTGGGTGTTGATAGTATCCATTTTTGTTTCATTTACCTTTTTTAATTAAGGACTTTGCCTATAAGACTTGTAAAACTACTTTTTGGTTGATGGTTGATACACTTTATGATTTGATTGTCCCATTTGCTGTCAGATAAAATGTATTATTATTCATATTACTATTTTTACATACATTATGCTGAAATGGGTATTCATTCCCAATTCTTAGTAATATTGCATTGACTTTACATTAGTAGTAGCCTATACTGTAGGTACTGTTGTGTTTCCAGCCTGTTTTCTGTTTGTTTCACGAAAAAAAAAAAGCATTAGACTACTTCAGCTATTTAAATTGCTCACTGTTGACAGTTAGCATTACTCACTAGAGCATAAAGTGTATTTAATAATCCAAAATCAAGTCACAGAGCATTATATTCTAATCTTAACACGTAAACACACAAAACGAACAGACTTAAACTGTATATTTTCGAGACATTTACAGTCATTTAGCAGTTGGGTAGACACATTAACGTTAGCATTACGGTTGACTGCACACATAGCAGTTCGCTACTAAGATGTCACACCTGTTCTATTGAGAAGCTGTTAACATACCCTTCAACATTGAAATGAAATACATGACGTGAAATATGAAATGAAATGACATTTAGCGTAACGATCCATTTCTGAGGTTCACTGTTCCTGCAGCTAATACACAAGGAACCTGTCTATAACCTGGAGGAAAACTCACCTGAAACCATTCAAAAACGATGGCCTAACATTAATGTAGTGTTACTGTAAGTGACGGGAATTAGATTTTATTAGATGTTACTTTTTTTTTTAAATAAAAAAATGCAATTACTTATTTGAAGTACTCTATTTTATGCATCAACCTTTAAACCCTTTTCTAACTAAATCTAAGTAGCCTACTGTCAGTTCTGTGTGTGTGTGTGTGTGTGTGTGTGTGTGTGTGTGTGTGTGTGTGTGTGTGTGTGTGTGTGTGTGTGAGAGAGAGAGAGAGAGAGAGAGAGAGGCTATTTGGCTGTAGCTCCAGCTGATAGAGCCACAGTCACTGAAGGGTTGGAGGTTCAAATCCCACTCTTTCCTTGTCATGTGCTGTTGTGTCCTTGGACAAGACACTTCACCCTCTTTGCTACAGTGCTGCTTCACACACTGGTGTATGGATACGTATGAATGTTTGGTAGTGGACAGAAGTAGGTACAGGTACAGTAGGTACAAACTGACAGCCAGGCTTCTGTCAGTCTGCCCCAGAGCAACTGTGAATACATATGTAATTTACCACCACCAGAGTGAGAATGTGAGAGTGAATGAATAATGGATCCACTGTGCACTTTGAGTATGCATTTCATAGAAAAGCGTTATATAATGCTATTCCATTGTTATTATTATCATTTTTTAAATTCTTTGAAGTGGTCTCCTATATTTTTACTTCGTTTGTTGCTTTTTCCCCTCTCACCTATGTCAGATATTTTTTGAGTGATGCCAGTGCTTCTGTGCTTATTGTTAAATAAGGCTTTGAATGTATTACACATTTTTATTCATCACACTGAGGTTTTGCCACTTATCTGTGAATTATTAACAAGTCCATGGTACTTTCACTGGGCTCAGTTATGCTAAGCAAATGAATAAAGGCTATTTTCTGAATATACTTCTGAGTGAGCATCACTGCAGCTCCACTCATCCATGAGGTGAAATACTGAAGGGCATCAGGTGTGTCTCCTCCTGTGCAGGACCCTTCAGTCAGTGTAGTGTGTTAATCAAATGTGAACATGCAACAGTCATAGATCTAACATTTTAGAGGCCAGCCATGTGGCGTCACATCAACACTTCACAACAACAATGCATGTGGGTGTATGCATCAACACTTACACCACCAGCATGTGAATGTGATAAATCAAATGTCCTGTCACTCACACATTTTGTGATTTTTCTCTGAGCAAAGAAGCTGAAAACTAGCTCTCACAAGTGTAAAATCATCTTAGTGTTTGAATGATAGAATGTGTGTTATTCATGAGAAATACAGGCATATAGGTAACTTAAAAGACAGTAGACAGACAATAAACAATAGAAAGAGACAGTAAACACACCATGAGTTAATAGGCATCTAAAGCCAGTCACCCAGACACATCATTTACTGCGATCAAAGCTGACGCAGACAGCAAATCCTCCCTTTTTGACATAACTAGATGCTGTAATTCATGTGGATTTATATGAACGTCCATGCTATTGGGTTAATACTGTATTATGTGGAGCTCTATTTCAATTACAGGAGTCAGTAGGCCAGTAGCACTGTGCAGTCTCTCTCCCTCTCAATCATTCTGTCTCATCTTTGTCCAGGCCATCTGTTACAAAGCAGCTCGAATCTGTGACATGAGGCTAACATATAAGTTACCTCTGTCATGGACTATACTACTGACACGCATATACCTCAGAGCAAACTAAAGCCAAGTGTGAACAGGTGCATGCTGCAGCACTTTCCAACATGCATCCAGATCCTTTCAAAGTAATTGCGTGCTGACTGCTGAAACCCTCTCAAGTGTTGGGGACAGGATGTAGGAGCAGAAGCTATGTATAGGGTGACGTTTCTGCTGGCATGCATCTATAAAGCTCTGCTCATAACTTTATGACCAGATGCATACACATAAGCAGACATATAAAAGCAGTGTGAGTCATCAAATTAATGCTCAGGTTTCTCAAGTCAGCCCACTCTGATCCGACAGATACACTTAATGATGGAGCCAGTTAACTATCAAACTATCTGCCCCCCCCCCCCCCACACACACACACACACACACACACACACACACACTACCACCGCCACTACCACACTACATTCTCATTCTCTTTCTGTTTGCAGCTCACCATCCACATCAGGATACATACTATTTGCATTTCTATAAAGACAGTGTACAAAGCTGAGAGCAAAGTAGAGGACACATTCAGTGATGATACATTGGAGAGACAGGGCACTGACAACAGCCACAGAGCAGGGCAGGGGTCTCTGACTATCACATCTGTGAGGTCATAAGTGACACAGGAGAAATGAGGGGGGGGGCACAGAGTACATAAGAAATGACAAACGGGTAATGCAACTTATTATTCTCATGCCCTATGCCTTATTTCCATATTCTTTTGTTGCTGGAGCTTGATCGGCCACAGCATGCACCTGGCACTACCATGCCAACAAAGTCCTATCTGATGTGTGCACATAAGCACATCCATGCATATCCACACACAGACACACTGCACAAAACCACACACAAAGTGTACAGAGTAACACAAACTGAGAGATATGTTAACAGGAAAAAGGTGCTAATTATTCAGGGTGTCCCAGATTGGAGATGGAGCCCCAAAAACCAAAATTAATTACATTTTCTGCTGCTGCTGCTGCTGAAGCCTCGTGTGTCACACTTTCACACATTGTCAAAATGCTTTGAATTCCCAGAGAAACACATTCTTAGAGACCTCCTACAGCAACATACCAAGTGTCCATCTCTCCTCACTTGTGGACTCACTCCAAGCACATGACGAGAGTTCTGTGTGAGCCCTTCATCAAGCAATCACAGACCAGATGTACATAAATTAAAGTTAAAGTTACTTCTTACCTTCCTCAGCTGAATTAGGCTGGAGAAACAGGCAAAGAGACAGAAAGACACTCCACATCTCCACTACAGAATGACACTGACAGAAAGAGAGGGAGGGAGAGAGCATGAAAGAAAGAAAGAGGGAGATAGAGTGAGTGTGTGACAGCGAGAGAGGGGGGTGAGAGAGGGGGTGGAGTCTATTTGCTCCCTTTATGAGAGAGAGAGAGAGAGAGAGAGAGAGAGAGAGAGCGAAAGCGAGAGTGAGAGAGTATGGGGTGGATGAATGGAGGGATGAGGGAAGGAGAAAAAATATTTACAGAACAAAATAGACAGCGCATACAATACTGTCAAGTGAGGAAGTAAACAAAACACTGTTGTCAGAGAGACAAGGGCAAGAAGACATCAGAAAGAATGAATGCATAAGAGTGGGGGAGACTTTTTATATGTGACAGAAACAAAGACAGAATCTGCAACGAGCAAGAATAAACAAAGTGGAGGAGAGGCTGAAAGTGTTGGAAAAATTAATAAAGCAACTTTGTCTGATCTTTATAAATAACAGTCTAGACGTGTCTATCAGCATCCTTTCCGGTTTGCACATATTCAAGTGACGCTGCTCAGTAGAGTCTGAAGCTGTGGCATCCTTCACGTGGTTGAACACTGCTAGCTTGCATTTTTCAAGCTATGGCATGTACTTCTTTTTTCTTTCCATTCACTACCTTTTAGGGGAAAATGAATATAAATTAGCCACATTTCTGGATGCTCTTCACCCTTCATGTGGCTCCATGCTCTCTCTTGGTAACAGTCCCTCCTCCTCCTCCCTGCTCTCTGCCCTCAGACACACTACTTGTCTCACAGGATTTCTCATCCAGACAGCATTTAGAGGCTCACACAATGAGTTTAAACACAACCCACCCCCCCACCCCCTAGTCCGTGCATGCCACTCGCTGGTCAAACTGTGGTACTACAGGTTGTTGATGGGCTTTCATGCCCCAGTTCACTGCATTGACTGAGACTCCAGTAGACTCTTGCAGGGGGATGCTGCCGATTGCTTTGACACAGTTAGATGGCCCCATTCCCAGCCAGCCGGGGGCCCTTTACCCAAGGCTTTTTGCTCTGGGGTGCTTAACTACAGAAGGAAAAATGAAGAGTGAAATGGATCTTAGTTCTGCAGTCATTAAAGCACATTTAAAACTTCTTAATACATTTTTGGTTTTTCTACCACTGCAGTTTTCTTCATTTTACATTTTTTAAAAAGCTATTAGTTTTAAGTCTTGTTAGAAAAAAAAAGAAGATATTAAAATAAAGCAGTTAAATATTCAGCTGACTGGAAGATTTCATTTGCTTAGGATGAAAGAAAATGTACTGTATCTCCTTTTTTGCACTGGGTGAATACATTTTCTTAATTACTCCCCACTGAGGAAAACATTTTCTTGCATCTCTATATATGTTTTTGTTTGGCTTTTGAAGCAGTTTGACCCAGGAGGAAACCCTAAATCATAAATACTCCTGCTTATGTTTGCACAGCTACAAACACCAACACAACCATGAATATAGACCTATCTTCTGAATCCAAGTGTACAGCAGCAGCCACATAAATACAGAACTCTGGTTTTCTGTTTGGTAAGTCATATTTTTATTTCAGTGTTTCTGTGTGTATCCTACAGAGCAAGACTGCATAGCTGACTGAGATACTACAGTTGCCATGTTTAATTGTGTACCATACAAATCCCAAGTGTCATACTTCCATTTTACTAGGCGCAAGTACATTAAATATTTATGCCAACAAACTTGGTTTTACTCACAATTAAAATAAGACTTTCCCTTCATAGACTTTATTTATAGACTTTATTTCCTTTGTGTATTCAAAACAATTGTCTCATATTGTTAACAGCAGCAGAAGAGCCCTATAACATGAAGAGTACAGATCAGTTCATACAACTGTCATTACTTCTGGATTCCCAACAACAAAAAACAAGGCCAAAATATACATATTAACAACACACACACTGTGTGAACTGCAAAGCAATAAAGGGACATTCACCATAGTAGCAGTTTAGGTAGAGTGCAAGAAAATGTGGATGTGATGCCCTGTAGCAGAGAAACTACAAACAAACATCATATATTTACATTTAAGAGTAAAATACAATACAAATCAGTAGATTCAAGGC
This sequence comes from Siphamia tubifer, assembly GCA_020466265.1. NCBI lineage: Eukaryota > Metazoa > Chordata > Actinopteri > Kurtiformes > Apogonidae > Siphamia > Siphamia tubifer. Next base: position 60,798,162 of record CM035798.1, on the reverse strand, counting down.
AGACTGCAAATATAAATAAAATACTGCTAAACTCAAATATTGCAAAGTACTTCCTTACCATTGTGCGCACACTGATAAAAAGATGCAAATATACAAACATGCACCCATGTTTAGACCCATTTGTAAGCATTTACATTGTACAGTCAAAGCTGACTATTGCAATAAAAATAAGAAACTCTCCATTATATACACATGTCAAACATTTAAAAGCAGTTTTGCAAAATTACAAATGTACGCATTTAGTGTTTTATTCAGTGCCTCTATTTCTTCCTGCTGAAATATACTTTAACTTATTCATCAGCTCAAAATGCATTTCTACACAAATTTAAAGTATTATACACAGATACAATCTTTTTATTTGATGTGACATTGATTAAAAGAGGTGAAGATGCTTCATTTAATTTCTGCAAATAGTAGGACTTTGTTTTCAGAAGAATTTCAAGTACAGAAGCCTACAAAGCTATTTTATACCTTATACAATAATTTAACTAGAAAACTGAATAGTGGAGTATCCAAATACTGCATGTACTTGTACACCTATTTTAACATACTGCACAAACTATAGCACTACAACAGGAGTGATTCTGTCATCTTGGCTGTACCCTGCACTGAAACTATAAAACATGAGAAGTTAAGTTGTACTTTAAGGAACATTAATCCTGTAGCTTTAAGGCTTGGAGGTGCTTGACTATGTTTTATCTAACTTTTCATATAAATATTTTTTGGTGCAAACTGAGCTCATATCTAACTGTCCTTGTGTCACTTCTTTATCAGCATGAGTTCTGCTGATATCACACTATCGTACTATAGGGTGAGAAGCAAACTTTTGTGCACAAAAGCCTTTGCAACATATAAATATATTAAAATCAGTAGTGAATATTTGAGTGTACCTGATGCTGAGAGGGTCTCTAATAGCATCTCCTCCATGCTTATTGTATCTACTCAGGACAACATGGCTCTCCTCCTCTGGGAGCTATTCAGACTGACAGGATTGAGTCGACCTTTTTGGGTCAAGCTACCATGCTCCAAAACCAGCTTTTCAGGCTTGACCTCAATACATAAAACTCCAAATCCTACAGCCTTTTAACACCGGTGGTAGCACAGGGTTGAGTCTTAACACTAAACATATGTTGATCCTCTTATGTGGTAATATGCATGAAGCTTGCACTTTAAACGTCAACAAACATTAAGTAAGTTAAGTTTGGCTCACTTTGAAGGTACACTTAGATGCTGTTTGGTCAAATGTTTCATATTATAATTTGTAGAACACAATTACTTAGAGGATCTTCATAAAAGACCGAATTTCATTTTAAAAAAAAGCATGCTAAAACATATATTTAAAAAAAAAAAAAAAACTAAAATCCTGTTATAGGCATTAATACACTGAAGTGGCTTGTTCTAAACTAACCCTGTGATGTTAAGATGCTCTTGTCATCATCTGAGTTAAATAAACTCCATATCTATGTGCTTGAAACCTGTTATCTCTCTTGTACCCTGAACCTTCCTAAAAAATTTCACTGCTTTTCTGGAGGAAGATCCACCATAGGAAGTTTTTCTGTGGGAGACATGGGTACAGGTTCTTTATTCTCTGGTGAATCCATGATCACTGCCTCTGGTGGTGGGCAGTCGGTGGATTTTTTAGCTGCAGCAAATCCTTGAGCAATGTCATCAAAGGTCCGTCCTTTGGTCTCAGGCACTCGCAGGTATGTAAAGATGAAAAACATGATGAGGAAGACCATGAAGATAATGAAGACATAACCCTTACAAAGTTCCTGAAAACACAATAGACAGGTGTTTGTTATAAGAGAAACTCAGAGACATGCACAAACTGTATATGTGGTGATTACAACAAGGTAAATGCATCCATACCGCTAGCTTTGGGAAACCCAGGCCCACCAGGAAATTGGCTGTCCAGTTGGAGAAACCAGAAACGGCCATAGCAGCAGGTCGGGGCCCCTGGGAGAAAAGCTCAGCTACGATGAACCATGGAATGGGACCCGGACCCATCTCAAAACTAGCAACAAAACCAAACACTGCAACTATGGCCATGTAGCTCAGAGACTTGTGGGTTTCCTGTTCAGATCAGAAAAGAAAAGAAAGGAGACAAAATTCAAGAGGTTTATTGTCACATACACAGTAAAAAACACACACACAGGCTTGATGCTATGCAGTGAAATTCTTAGATTGCATGCTTCTCATCAATGTGAGAAAAGTAGTAAAAAAAAAAAGTGCAGTTAAGAAAAGGTGGGACTAGACTAAAACTAAAGGTACAGTGCAAAAAAATGTTCATGTACCATCTAAAATTTAAAGTGCAGAGTACAATAAATAAATAGATAAAAATAAGAACTTTGAGGTAGGCAGTGGTAGGTATGTAGCGGCATGATGTGTTCGGTTATTATTGGTGTTTGTTCAGGAGGCGGAAGGCTTGGGGAAAAAAGCTGTTGGTGTGTCGGGTAGCGTGGGATCTGATACTCCTGAAGCAGCGTCCTGAGGACAGTAGCTGGAAGAGTGTGTGCTGTGGGTGTGTGCTGTCTCTTATGATGTGGTGGGCCCTCCTGATGACCCTACCAGTGTAAATGTCCTGCAGGGAAAAGAAGGTCACTCCGCAGATTTGTTGTGCAGTTTTTATCACATGCTGGAGTACCTTCCTGTCTTGTTGGGTACAATTTCCAGTGATTGCACTGGTGACCACACTCTCAACTGCATCCCTATAGAAGTTACTGAGGATCTTCAGAGACATCCCAAATTTCCTCAGCCTCCTAAGGAAGGACAGCTGTTTGTGAGCCTGTCTGGTTACCCTCTCCAACTCAGCCCCCTCGATAAAGACGGGAGAACGCTGCACCTTCCCCCTCCTTGGATCAACATTCATGTCCTTGGTTTTATTTATATTCAAGGATAGATTGTTTTTCAGACACCATGTAGCCAAGTTTCTCACCTCACCTGTATAATTTGCCTCATCCTCCCCGGTGATCAGTCCTATGACTGTGGTGTCATCAGCACATTTAACAATGCTGGTGTTTTCTGAGTGATCCCACAGTCATAGGTGATGTCATATAAATGTAACAATAATGGCAGGACAAACAATCATTATTGTGGGTACAAAGCACATATGGATACTGTCACAGTCACTTACCACCAGAGACAGTGAGATGGTCATTAAGAGGGCACAGACTGCCATTCCAGCCAAACCAATGAGATGTAATGTCCTTCGCCCCGCCCGTTCAACCAAGAAGAGCTGGTGTTCAAGAAGATCATAAGTCATCAATTTATATTTTCAACCAACATGAAGAAAGACAATGCATTCAATCAAACACTTACAGAAACAATTGTGAACACAGTGTTGACCACTCCAGCTCCTATTGTGGCGTAGATTGGCTGAGTTACACCAGCAGTGGTAAATAAACTTGTGGAATAGTAAAACACCTGAAAGTGGAGAGTGTGAAAACAGTTTTGCAATGGAATTGTTTTGTATACTAGTGCAACATAGATATATACAAACACACATACATGCATACATGTGATTAAAAAAAAAGCCTGTTTACAAACTGGGGGTAAAGATTGGTGTTAAAACAGAAAACATTACATCAAACATTTGGTATTTATATTTTTGGGCCATTAAAAAATTTATATATATATATATATATATATATATATATATATATATATATATATATATATATATATATACATACATACACATATAAAGTATATTTCATAAGAAAAATATTGTTGACATTTTTAAAAATCATTTTCTTTGATGACATACACATCCATGCTACTGTGGTGGTTGCTCACCTGTTTGAATGTAAAATCTTATCACTATCCATTTAAAGGATTGTAAGCATATTTGATTTTCTTTTCTCTGTAACTGGAATGGATAACAATTGCATCCATTTTGTGCTATACTTATGTAAAGCTATTATGCAACCCATTACTCCCCAACACTGAGACCAACCAATTACCAAATGTAAGCCTGTTAAGCTCCTTTTAGTTCTTTCAGTCTTTCCATAGAGCTGAGGGGCATGCTGAACCTTTCTATTGTTACATTCCTCTGGGCTCATTTAATTATTTCCTTTTTTGTGAAGACAGCAAGGCAAGTGGGGTTTCTACACAAACTTAGTTGTGGAGTGGAAAAAATGTAAAGGTCCGGCAAAGCTAAGAGAGGCAGCTTTTATGTGTGTCCATATTGACACAGTTATTTGATCTATATATTGTAAACTGCATTAGTGTTAAATAAAAGCAACTTTTACTTTTGTTTGTGTGATTAGTTTAATGATTTAAATATACACAAGCTGTGTAATTATTCATGCTACTTTGCTTGTGAGTGATACAGGTCATCACTGTTAATGTGTCTGTTCAATCGATGTTGCTTTTAGCCCCTGGCTGTGGTACCTTCATTGTGTCACTATCAGGTCAGACAGAAACCACTAATATGTTCCGTCAGCCTGGTTACATGACCTTATTAACAAAATATCTATTAAATACTACTATGTGTCTCATCTTTCAGTGACCCTGAGAGGCTCAAATCATTCCACTCAATCAAACATTGCCTGGAGCCATGACGCATCTGCTATCATGTGCCTGTCAAACACATTTTTCATCATTTTACTGCCTATAAAGATGTGTCTGAGAAAATACTGAAGAACTGAATGGCTGGTTATGTTACTTCATTTGGAGCAACATTTGATAATTACAACCCTAACCTTTTTATAACTGTGCACAATTACAGGATGTGATTCAACTTGTACTCACAGCGTTGATGCCAGACAGCTGCTGCGAGAGCTGTAGGACAATGGCAATAATGATTGGTTGACGGTAATTTGGGGAGCGGAAGAGTTCAAGGATGGTCACTTTCTTTTCCATGGCCATCTTCATGCCTTCTTCTTTCATCTCCTGAATATCTTCACTCACATCCTCATGACCACGCAGACGCACAAGTGCTACAAGGAGAGGAAAGGGGAGCAATTGCAAGTATAATGTCAGCTTGTTGTCTTGAAACATCATGTTACATGTTAAAATATAAATAAATCAGAAGGCCACCTCATCTACAGAACACACATCAGTCCACTGGTCATTAATAATGCATAAGTCATTCTACTTTTAGTCTCATTAAAACCTCTTACTGCCATCTTGGGCTGAATATAAACAGAGGTCTGTCTGCAAACTGACCTTTCCTTGCTTCCTCCTCCTGGTTGAGGACAATGAGGAGGTAGCGGGGGCTCTCAGGGCAGAAGGACAGCATGATGCTCTGCAGCACAGCAGGCAAGATGGTCAAACCCAGCAGGAGAGGCCACAGTTCATCGGACCCCAGCAGAGACTCCAGACCAAAGATCTAAACCACAGGCAAAACCCACAAAATGATTTATTTGAGTTGTGGATGATTCTACTTACGTATTCCATGTAATAACATTGACCTTATCAGTACTTTATACCTGTGCCACCAGGATGCCAATGACAACACCCAGCTGATGCAGAGTGCCAAATGCTCCTCGGACAGCAGTGGGAGAGACCTCTCCAACGTACATGGGTGTGAGTCCCGTGCACAAACCGCAAAACACGCCAATAATGAAGCGCCCAATAATGACCATCTCAAACGATCGACTCACACTGGACAGTCCCATCAAACCTCCACCCAACAGAGCTAGGACATTATTTATTAACATGGATTTTCGCCTGTTAACATAAAAAGAATGTGGATGCACAGAATTAGTGAAGGCAGGACACAAAGTCCAAAAGGAAGATATTCAACTTTGGTTAAAATCTTGAAAAAATATTCTTAGATTTCTGTCCATTATCATGGATTGATATTCTAATAATCACACCTGCCAAATTTGTTGACTATGGCTCCCACAGAGAAGGACCCTATCATGCCTCCCACGCTGAATATGGCCACAGCAAAGCTCCACACCATGGTGATGGATTCTGGGCTGAATGGCTCTCCGTATCGCTCCATAGACACATTGACAAAGAACATTCGCAGTTTCTACAAGAGTGGGATGTATAATTTCTGTTAGTTCTTGGAGTATATTTGAGTGTTTGACACATCCACATGGGGGCAGTATAGCTCTTAGTGTTACCATAAACAGAATGAAAATGGTTAATTTGAAGCAGCAGGGGTCACCAATCCTGGTCTTTGAGGGTTGCTATCCTGCATGTTTTAGATGTATCTTTCTACTAACACACTTGATTCAAGTGATATGCCTGTCATCAAGCTCTGGAGAAGCCTGGTGATGACCGCCAGGTCTGCTGAAAGAGGGAAATATCTAAGACATGCAGGATAGCTGACTTTGAAGATCAGGATTAATGACCCCTGCTTTGAAATGTAGTCACGAGAGATAACAGAATACATACGCCAGTGCAGTTTATAGTATCATATCATTTTAGACTTCTTCAACAATATCAAAGCTTGTAATAGTGAATGAAGAAGGGAACCAAAGAGTCAGTTAAGTAATTTACACAGATAAACATTTTGTTTTCACTTAGTTTCTCAAGTGTACGGTGTTTGCCTCCTCTTCATCACAACACAAAATGGGTGAACAAGATAAAACATGAATAAGAATAGTCTACATCTGTGGTTCAATCAAATTTCCACCTTGTCTCAATGCTGGTGTTTTGCATCATACATGAACATGTAGGCCTTAAGGCAGATGTGTTTTTGAGCTGATGGGAAATGTGTGATTATTTTTTACTTAATATGTCAAAATTAATAAGACATTAATCCTTGAAAATAAGATATTGATATTAACATTAAATCAGAGCACACAAAATTAAAACACCATATCATGGAACATAGCTTATATTAAGGTCACAGTGGGGCAAGACAACCTAAATAGTCTTTAAAGGATTAAGGTACTATACACACATATACAAAAGCATACACACCGTTTCAGGTGCATTGATGACCCCAGTGTTGTAACCAAACTGCAGCGAGCCAATGACAGCTGTTGAAACACAGTAGAGAAGGTATAACGTCACCTTCATCTTTGGCTATTGAGAAAGAAAAAGACAGAGATTTTTTTTTAAAATTACAAAAGTGATGGACCGCATGGGGTTGATGTACAATCATCCCCTCAGTCTGAATGGTGGTCATGGCCTGTTCCTGGCTCTACAAAGGTCTTGTTGTTTACACTGACGCTGGTAATTACACACAATACGCCTTTCTACATCTGCTGTTCCTTGTTGTTTTCAGCTTTATGTATTAGCAGCTGCAGGCTCACAACACTGCTGTGAAAGCTAGGTGTTACAACATTGCCAGAGCTCCATGAATTACTGCTCCAAGGTATTTCTCAGTTAAGTAGCTAAAGATATCCTGAGAGAAAGAGCCTGAATCCTATCGTGAATGGGTTTTTTTCCTGCTGATTTTGTTAATAAAGTGGGCTTAGTTCATAATAACTGGCTAATACACCTCACATTAATCCCCTACATGGCAAGTCTTACATGGAAGTGAATTTTGCAATGGTTAAACCAAACAGAAATGACATTTTGATTCTAGTTCAACAGAATTACTATGATGCATCAGATTCTGAGATCTATTTTAAAGTTATTATTTATATCCAGAGTTTTTCATTTTCATTCATCTTTCTTGACCACCTCTTATTTCACAGCTTATATCATTATCTAAACACAAAACATAAACTCCCTAAATAAATATGCATGTTCACAAACCTCATTAAAAACTAAATGTGAAATCAAACACAACTTCATTTTATAACTTATGCAGTAGTTACAATATTAAAAAGGAAATAATGAACTAGTATGGAAAGAAAAAAGCCTGGATTAATAACAGAATATTTTACTACAATGAGATAACAGCTGTTATCAAACTTCTAGGGTGCAGTGTGTTTCTCACAGGGACACCATGACCTTGTGTTTAATGTGGGCATAAACAAACTGAAATTATTGGTGTCATGTTGAATTTGCAGAATGTGTTAAACAGAGAGTGCATTACACATCACAAATACAGACATGTGACACATTGTAGGAGAAAATTAACAAAGGTAAGGTGCTGAGGCCCAAAACAGCTTTGGCTCTAGTAGCTTGTGAACTGTGATGGATGATGGATGAACAATGGAATCTCCCGTAGGTGTTTAGCTGAGTTGAGTTGGATTGACTGTAAAGGCCACTGCATATGACTCACATGATCTTCATCGAACCGTTCAGTGAGCATTCAAGTCCTATGGATGTGAATATTGATGTCATGGGACATACAACTCCCATCATGTCTTTAAATTCCACCTGACTACATGCTAATTCAGTTAATGAGCGACTATGGAAATATCACATAAAATAGTTTAGTTATGTGCAAGTACTACTGACTTTTATGTCTCTGCGTTGTACAACAACTCTAAGGTTACGAAAAACTGGATGTGGGTTTGTGGTTTTGTGTGTCAGAAAGAAAATCAAATGCAGAAATATCAGTTGTATCTGTGGTGACACACTGCTGTTGAGTAACATAAAGGAGCATATTACACTTCTCAATCACCCTCTCTTGTTTCTACTAAGGGTGTAGCCACCTAAAGAGGACCATTTCATGTCTCACAGCCACAACATAACTGCCTCAGAGGTTGTATGGACATGTTTTAAGGGCTTGTGGTTGCACAAACCAGTATTCATTCTTGTGTATGTTATTGTATGAGCGTGTATTGTGCAAACTTGAACAACAAGCCCAAAACATGTCTGAATATCTAAGAGCAAAATATGCAAATACAGCGGTGTCTACATCAAAAGACATAATACAATTCTAACACTACTATGTGAAATGTTCTTCCATTAATTAGTAATTTCACGTCATTCTTTTTTAAAAAAAAAACAATTCTCAATGTTACTCTTGATGACTTTGTGCTACCTAGACGTACAGAAAAAATACTATAAATAAAAGAGAAACTTCCTCATCTTCTACATTCATGCTATCTTGTGATCTTTCTCTCTTATTCAATTTCTTTCCCACCTGTATTCTGTTAAGTTTTTGTCTATATTGAATTTTAGCTTTCATGTTTCTTTTAATAACCTCCAATTTTGTCTCTGTATGGGAGCATTTAACGGGAAACTTATGATCAATAGGATAAGTTTAAATATTTAAACGAGTTTCATTCCCTGCAAATAATTACTATGTACAGGTTTTTGGGTGGTTTTACTCGCACAGTTGATTTGAAAATAACCATTAAATGAAGCAACTACCCGCAACAAATTTTAAAACAAAACCACAGGAAAGGTTTGCAACATCTGTTTCAATACAGGGTTGGTGATTGTAAGAGATTTATAATAGTGGCAGAAATGTACTCTAATTAATCCTTAGTTTGAGGATGTCACATATATTCATAGCAAAGAACCTTGAAGCAAAAGTGTGTTGTTGGGTTATGTAAATAAAACTGAAAAGTTCATAATTGAATCAACAAAACTCAGTGTGTCATGTTTTCCTACACCTAATTCCAGGTTCCTTTCATTCTATAAGGTATAAGGTAGTTGATCTTTGCTTCAGTTTCTGTGCTGTAGTCTCTCATTCCACCTTTCCACCCCTTATAGCAGATAAAACCAATGTAACACACACATTCAAGTCCAAACCTGCCACCCAGCAACCCTGTTGCCCACTATCTTACTCATAGTCACGTCCTGCAGTACTCTGCTCTCACACTTGCCAGGAAGGAAAATTACTGTATTGCTCTTCTGTGACTTGTAAGTACATGACTTTTTAAGAGTTGCACACAAAACAGGATGAAAGTGGAACAAACAATAAGGGTGAAGAATTACAACTAAATGATCTAAATGAACAAACATAATAAAATAAATGCCATAAAAGTCAAAGTAAGAACAGGAAGAAATGAAAGTTATTGGTTAAAACCAGGAAACCATGTAGCTCTGATAAAAAGTCAAGATTACCTTTTCATCCTCCATACGCTCCATCTTTGCTGCTTGTTGGGGAACACTGTAGAGGCACTTCAGGTGACAAACAGAGCTCTTCAACTTCTTAATCCTTATGAACACAGAACTTTACAGTCAGTAGAAAAACCTGAAATAAGCAAACATCAGAAAGTAAAACAACATTGTATGAACAACCCGTTCTTTGCAACAATTCTGGAATACAAGTCATGTTGGATATGACACTGTAGGTTAGTTTATACAATAGGAGAATAAACTACACACCTAATGCTCTCAAATTATGTCGCACTGTGCGGCCCGGACTGCTGCAACAGTTAGTGAACTCAGTAAACCCCTCCCCTCTGCTTCTACTTCATTACAAACCCTCCTCTTCTGCTCCAAATATGAAATAAAAAAGGGGAAAGTGATGTAACGACATTGCTTCAAACTGAATTACTGTCGCTTTGCTGCAGGTATGAAGATACAGTGATGTAATTATTCTAAAACAGAATGTTTAATTAAATTCAGTAATTATCTTTAACGATGTATCAGTAGCTCTTCATATTTAATTTCGCAACTCAGAGTAACATGGAAACTTTACAAAGTCAGTGAATAAAGCACCATGCTGATTACAATTAGGAAAAAAAAAAGTTTGATTACCGTATGTGGGGCAGCATTACATGAAAAGCGCTCCTCAGATTTGTTTGCTATGATAAATGTTAAGCCCTTGTTCATATTTGAGTCATTTTTATAGAAAGTGGGACGTGTTAACCAACATATATGACACACTTCAGTGTAATCGTCCCTTTGCGTAAAAGCGCAAAAGGAAAAAAAAAGTCCCGCAATCATGTCTGTCGTAATGACGCTAATAACAGCAGCACAGATGCACTGTGTTTCCGTTCAGTTGAAGAAAGGGGACGTGCTCGAACGAGCGTACAAAACAGACCGGAGATGGAGAACAAACGGTGCCGGTGAAAGGAGGCTCTGTGCTGCTGCTGGCCCCGTCGGTTGGCTCACCGGGGGCGCGAGAACAAAAGGCAAAGTGCATGGAGCTCAGATACAAAGCCCGGTCATGCAGAAATCATGAGACCGGCTCAGTGGGTGGCAAACAAACTTAATTCTTATGTATAATCTTCGCAGCCTATTTAAATCCTAGTCTGGATTTTGACAAGTTCTCCAAAAAAATGTAAAAGCCCGGGGCCACTTTTGCGAAGCAAGTGGTTTAGATTTTTTCTCATGTAGTGGTTAGTTTATGACACATTTCTACAGTAAGTTTTAATAACAGGACAGTGACCATTATGTGCCTGATGCTTCTTAAAGCTGTCATTGTACACGGTATCAGAATATTACACACAGGAAAAGAGTCACTGTGGTGTAAACAGGAAAGAGTAGAGAAGTGTTTCAAAGAAATGTTAAAACCGCGGATCTTTGACCTTAAAATGAACTATTTCTGACTTTAGTGCATAAGATTGAGTAATACACAAATAACTTCAAATGAAACGATATGCTATCTACTAAATTTTTTGTTCAAATATTGCATCAGCACTGTGCCACTGCTGCATCTGAATTAGATATTTTAATATCTACAAATGAGACTAAAACTGAGCAGAAATCTGCAAGAATGACCCATAATGAAAGGCTGTCAACAGCCATGAGTAAGCCAATAGTCTATATACTACTGTCTTAACTCCATTCTGCTAGAATAAGCCTTTTCTATGTTTATTACTAAAATAAATGCTCAGAGTACCTGCCTATTTAATGTCATGTGTAAATACTGCATCACCATGAACTGTGACATATGTTAAATGAAAATTAAACTAACTTATAACACTGTACTTTCTACAACAGTTACTCATACTTAAAAAGCATACACAAATGATGGTCTGGCGGAAGTCATGGCTGATTCTTGATGGACCGTTCACACTGACAGGGTAGAATTTACAAGCGTGTCAAATGACTGTTAGTCTATCAATATTAATAAAATATCATTAACACAAGTGGGTCAGGGTCAACTTCAGTTTGACTTAGAACGTGGTCAAAGAACAAAGAAGAAAAAAAACTACACATTTTGGACTGTTTTATATAGTCTTATATGTATGTCATGTATGTATGTTGTCATGAGGTTAATTGTGTTCCTCTTTTCAGATAATTGTTTCAGTATAGTTTCATACAAAGATCGGGTAGGTTTTAATTGTGTGTTGTTCTGCATTGTGCGTTGATTCTAATTTTTGTGTTTGTGTTATAGGAACTGGAGCAACTCTGGAGTGGTGGTGGATTCTCCTGGTGGCGGTCTTCCTTTGGTCTGTAGTGCACTTATCGTTCGCTGTGTTGGCCGTTTTACTTTTTATAGTTTATTCCTCTGCTTGAGTTTCTACCCCTGCTGATCATACAGTTACTCATTCCTTAAGGTCTGTCTGTCTCTCAGGCTTTTGCTGCAGATAAACTATATTTAAAAAGGATTGTGAATAAAACCTAATGTACTTTATGGAACTGCCTCATGCCCATGGTATAAAATGAACCTTGTGTGACCTTAAAGCTGTCATTCCATGGTTATTTCATTAATATTGCTATATTCTCCATTGTTATTGAATACATTGTGTGTTGGTTCCATTTAAAAAAAACTCCCGGATTGCTTTGTTTCAAGCTGTTTTTGCATGGTAGAAAAATGACTTGAGGTTGAACAACTGACTTTACCATTACATGTCCATGACGCGGTGACGAGGCTTCTCAGATTGGTTCAGAATGTGTGAAGGAACACACACCCCTCCAACCTCCCGCTCTGTATGTGTTTACCTTTACCAGAGTAACATCCAGCTAGGTTTCATGCCGTCACTTGTTCTGAAAACGTGCAGGCTTAACCCCACATGGGTAACGCTAAAGTCCGTCTGACGTCAGATGGACCGGCTTTTTCTGGGTTCCTCATTCCTCTTGTTGTTTTCTGTGAATGTGGTATGCAGCCAGTGGAGGTGACAAACCACTTTGAAAGGCAGCATGTGTTGGTAACTCGGGGTGACCCATCAGATTCCAAAAGGAGTGTGGAAAAAAGGTTTTCAGTGGAATGACACCTTTAAGGTTACATTTAAAGTCTCCAGGTGAAATTCCTGGAGTAGCACATTTCAACACATATTGCACCACCTGGCTAGACTGAGATCTTGGCACAAGAAGCAGAAATGACTTGTAAACCCAGGACGTCACTGAATGCTTTAAAAACTGTGGATGAAAACTTATCTGGAGATGTTAAACAGCCGAAGGCTAAAATATTTATTACAGACATAAAAGCACCAGATAAGTCCAATGGGTTAACAACAAATAGTGCCATAGAGAGCAGCCCTAATAAAGCCAGTGCATCAAATACATCCTCAAACTCAATCAAATGCATATTCTGTGAGGTCATTCCATTCAGAAATGACAGATGTTTGCCAGTATGCAAGACAATAGAAAGATTAGATTTGACAACAATCTGTGTTTTGGTTGTCTCAGAAGAGAACATAGCTGAAAAGAGTGCAAGTAAAAGGCCTCTTGTAAAATTTGTATAAAACACTATATGAAGACCGTCCAGCAGCATACAACGCTCCAGAGGTGATGCCGACTGAGGAGAACACATCTTCCTTTTCTTGCTGTGTAGATAAAGGGGATGGTAGGGGCAATTCTATGATAGTGCCTGCCTGGATTTCTTCAACAAATACTCTTGAAAAAGAGACACTTGCATATATCTGACTTGATACTCAGAGTAGTAAAGCCTCTGTATGTGTCCCAAACAATAGATGCAAGTTCAGAGCTTGTCAAGTTAAAGCTGACCACTATAATAGGAAAAGATTCCATTGTTCAGAGTTCAAGAGTTAGTGTTCTTAGAGTAAGAGATGATGATGATGATGATGATGATGATGATGATGATGATGATGATGATGATGATGATGATGATGATGATGATGATGATGATGAAACCTTTAGACCTTTAGATGAGGGCTCTCATCTAAAAGTTGGATCAACTTGCCACCTTACCATTCCAGAGATTTCATTTCCTTTAACTGCTTCCACTCTCCCACACCAAAACTGCCAAGAAATGGAATCACCTGAAGAGAATAGCACAGGAAATACCAGAGTTAATAGACTCCAAGGTAGGACTTGTCATTGGCTATAAGTGTTCCAGAGCACGAACTCTGCAGCGAGTCATTACAGGAAGAGATAACGCACCATACGACATCAAAACTGACCTTGGCTAGAGTGTGATGTTAAACTCATCTCAAGGTGCAAAGTTGACAGAAGTAACAGGTCTGTGCAACCATATAGGAATCAAAGAAGATCTATGGTGTCAGGTGACTATCAAAATAGAGGACAAACTACATAGAAACAAGCATAAAAACTGAAATTGAAGAGGCAAGAAATAATTTTGTGGGGTGTAAAATTATTACTGTGGTATGTAATAATAGTAATACTAAAAACTTTATGCAACAGTAATAAGTGTTAAGTTGTTTACTTATTGGCTCAGTTTGATTTTTACCTCCACCAAAAAAGTTATGTTTTTGCTGGCATTGGTTTGTTAGTTGGTTTGTGTGCAACATGAGTCGAAAACTTATGGATGGATTACAGGGCTGTCATGAAGAAAACCTTTGTTGAGTCCAAGACAAGTCCAAGACCAGGACTGGTCGAGACCAAGACACGACCGAATCAAGACCGAGTCCAAAGGGGTCCAAGACAAGGCAGAGTCCATAATACTGTACTCAAGAGTCAAGACCAGGTCCAGGACAGATTTTTTTTTGCAGTGATGTGCTGAGAAATTCTGGTTTAGTTCATGGGTGAGTTCATAACACATTCATAGCAGCTGTCATAAACTGCACATAAAGCATGAAAACTGTTTCATGAGACATGACTCAACATTCATACCAAACCTTTCATGAATGTGGAAGACAGAACGACAACTCTTCAAAATAAAAATCAAACAATTGCAAAGCAGCGCTGCCATTTTTGGCACGTTTCAAATACACATTTTAATAATTTTGTGAAATGTATTTAATGTCTTGCAGGACTCCAGAGAACACGCCTATGCCCTGCTCCCACGACCACACCTCTCCATTCCCGCATGCTCCCGCAAGAGGCTGTCAAATAATGACCCACATCACATGCTTTTGTGCTGCATCCCACAGAAGTCCCGTCGTGTTGCAGGCCTCTACCTGGAACAGACGGATATTCCCATTGGCAAAAGATAAATCATCAGAAAAGGTTACATTATTAAAAAAAGTGCTACTGGACTAGGCCACTGGGCTAGCCCATTGACTCAGATGTGATGGTAAGAGGTTTGGGAGGAAAAAACAGCAGTGCTGCTTTACGATTGTACAATTTTGAAAAGTTGTCGCTCTGTCTTCCACATTCATGAAAGGTTTGGTATGAATGTTGAGTCATGTCTCATGAAACAGTTTTCATGCTTTATGTGCAGTTCATGACAGCTGCTATGAAGTGTTACTGAAATTCTTTGTGATTAGTAAAAACCAAACTTCACTATACATAGCTTTGCGTGACGTCACCGCATTGCCTAGAAACGCACAACGCCATTTTAAAAGAGGAAAACAACAGTGTAGCAACACTAGACAGAGAACTCTGTTACAATGTCCTACAACTATTTTGATAAACTTCTGCCCTCCACAAAAGGCCGGCATGAATGGAAATTAGCAGGGATCAGACTGGAGAGCTGTTCATATAAATTACCGACAGGTTCTTGGTGAAATGACTCCACAGCATGGCCTAATATCGAGTGGCCAGCCATCTACGACTAAATACTTATACTGACTTATATAATGGCATATTAGATATTATATGCCAGTATATAAGTCCTGGCATATATACACAACAAAAAATATGTTTTGTTTGAGGTAGGTTACATTAATGTAATTGAAATGTATTCTCTGCCCCTCACTCACCCAGCCTCCAAATCACTCCACTACTTTAGTTTTACTGACACTTTGATTTCGGACTCCAGGGTTTGCCATAATCTGGAGATATTCTTCTCAGTGCCTGAAGCCATGCTGCATGTTTTTCACCCTTTTCTGTCGGTATGCGGAAAAAGACAGCTTCTCTTTCATCCAAACATGGTTATTGCACCCGAAGGCTGCACAAGAGTTGGGCATTTTACACAAAGTTGTAAGCATGCAGGATGGTACAGTGCAGTTCACGCAGTGATTGCTACATTGTTGTTTTCCCCTTTTACTAGGGGAAGTGACATCACCACGAAGCTATGTATAGCGGAATTGGGTGACATCTTCTTACCGTGTGTGTGAATCAGTACATGAACGACAAGGATAATAATGTTGGCAAGGCTCAGATGCAGTGTGTGTGAAAATAAACTGGTGTGTGATTGGTTATCAAGTGGTTACTTTTCCCTTGAATATTGTAACAAAATAAAGATGCCTGGACTCTGTCAAGACCAAGAACCATATTTAGTAAGACCAGTGGCAGAGACAGACAAATTCAAGTCAAATACGAGCGAGTCCGAGACAAGCTCAAGACCATAAAAAAAAAACGTCTTGAGTCCGGACTCAAGTCCAGGATCAGACTTGAGTACTACAGCCCTGATGGATTGTGATTACATTTTCAGGGTATGTTGGTATCAACAAATGATTAGATTTTGGTGGTAACTGGTGGGGGGGCACATGTCTTTCATACCCTGAAAATTTCAGCAAAATCCATCCATAAGTTTTTGAGTTATGTTGTACATAAACTAACAAACAAACAAACCAACGCCGGCAAAGACATAACCTCCTTGGCTGAATTGAAAATTTTTGGGGGGCTTTGTGGGGGCCCTGTACAAGATGATGTTCTGGGACTCCCTTGCAATCAAACAGTCTTAGATTATCTATAAACCAAATTATCACAAATCACAAGTAAAACAGGCCATAGATATGATAACCTCTGATATTAAAATTAAACATCTCAAGCCGAGTCACTCAGGTGAGCTAGAAAGACCTTGGAGAGTACACATCTTCACCTTTATGAGGGGTGTTCACATCATGTGTCTATGTGCACAGGATGACTTTTATTCTGTAACATAGAAAACAACAGTTTAGTATGTTGGCATCACTTGATGCAATATACATGGGTAATTACCCTGCACCCTGAAGGGGAGAGGGGTATTGTTTTTGAGTCGCTTTGTGCATCTGTTTGTTTGTAAGCAGCTTTATGCAAAAAGTTCTAGACCAATTTCTATGAAATTTTCAGGAAAGGTGCAAGGTGGTCCAGAATAGATTCCATTAAAGTCTTGTAAAGGTTCATATTGTGTTCCAAATCTAACTTTAGAGATCCCATTAAAGTTTGGTGGATGTAGGTCAAAGTCACCAAAAATATGTCCTCAATGATAAGAAGAATTAGATTAGATTCAACTTTACTGTCATTGGCCATCTACAAAAACAGAGCAGCGAAATGCAGTTAATCAGAATCCGAATTACTTTATTCATCCCAACGGGAAATTGTGTTATAAATATAAATAAAAGAGTCATAAGGCAATAAAAAATGTTAATCGGTAGAAATAAACATTAAGCAATAAAAATTACAACCAGAACTAGACATGAAAGCACACAGGGGATTAAGACTGTGGGAGGGGCTTTAACATGACTGACACAGACTGGGAGGGGCTTCTCATCTGAATACAGGTCTACGGAAACTCTGTAGTGATGGTAAACCCTCTGGCGAGTTGCTTATTTTTGCCTACCCCCATTCCATAGTCACAACCCATACATTCATACTTAAACAAAAAATATATAAACGGAAAAATAAATAACTTGTTTGAAATGCATGGTTCCAGTCACAAATGTTCCTTGATCTCATTGATTCATTGCTCTCATCTCTTCACATTTTAAATAATTAACAAGAGTGTATGCTTTAAGTTACACAAACTTCCCACTCTAAAAATCATCACAATGAGCATATGTTTTTTTGGTTCTCTATAATTATATATTATTTATCAGTTTGTTTGTTTTTTGTTCCATATTTGATGGTTCAAGTTTACATAATTCAAATTGAACACTTGAACACCTTTTTTTTTCTTTTTAAATTTCCTTTACGTCAATACAATAACCATTTGTTTTTTTTGTTGTTTTTTTTTTTGCATGATGGAGATATGAGGTTTGTTTGCCTTACTTTGTGCAGTGCATTAAAAGCGGGGTATTTTAGGCCAGTTCACAGAGGGTAATAGCCCCCAGTCAGCCCGCCGTTACCCTGATTCCCTAACTAGCTGCATTGCTGTCAGTTTGGTGTCATTCACTGTGTGGTGTATAAAAAGTCAAGACATTTTTGAACAGCAGATTGGGGGGGGTGAATCCTCCAACTGCCGTCCCTTGTCTTTTCTGATATTTTTAAATGGAAACTGTAGAGACAAAGGAACATGATATTGAGTTCATTGTTTTCAGATTTGCTAATTATTGTGATTTGATTGTACTGGACATAAACATTCGGGTGATGATTACAAAGAACAACAACAACATAATAATAATAATAATAATAATAATAATAATAATAATAATAATAATAATAATAATAATAATAATAATAATAATAATAATAATAATAATAATAATAATAATAATAATAATGTTCAATGAACAGCATCTTTAAAGATCTTTTTCAAGACAACAAGAAATGCTACAATTCATTGTCATACCTTTTCAACAATAATGTCTTAACAGTTTTCTTAAAAATGTGAATGGACTTGGAGGTTTTAGCTTTACTATCGAGATTGTTCCATAAATTTACCCCATGAATTGAAATGCATCTTTCTTTAACCCTAGTTCTGAACTGTGGCTTGACAAATATTTCCACTCCTCTTAATTCATGTGTACCCTCTCTCTTTTTGAATCGATTTTGCAGATTGACTGGTAATGTTTTTTGGTGAGCATAGTACATTATTTTGAGAAGGCTGAGTTCTGCCGATTCAGTGAATTTTAGTGTTTCTAATTGTTTGAATACTGGATTTGTATGAGCTCTAAATCCACTTCCATTGACTACTCGAATGGCTCTTTTCTATAAAAGGAAAAGTGGTTCAATGTAGGTTTTACAAGCATTTCCCCAAACTTCAATACAGTAGGTAAGATATGGAACAATCAATCAATTATACAGTAAAAATAAAGCACTCTTATTTAGAGATTCTTTAACTTTGTGTAATATAGCAGTAGTTTGAGATACTTTAGTTTTAACCTGATCTATGTGAGATTTCCATGTTAAATTTTCATCAATCATAATCCCCAAAAACTTAATTTCATGAGTCCTTTCAATCTCTGATCCCTGTACTGACAAGTTCACATCAATATCATTCTTTTTACAACTAAAAATCATATATTTTGTTTTACTAATATTCAATGATATTCTGTTTGCATGAAACCACATTATAATTTTCTGAAACTCATTTTGAACAGTTTGTAAAACGGTATTTAATTTTTTTCCAGAATAGAATAAGGTAGTGTCGTCCGCAAACAAGATACATTTCAGTAAGTTGGAAACAGACACAATGTCATTTATATACAGGATGAAAAGTACTGGTCCAAGGACTGAGCCTTGAGGAACACCACAAGTTACTCTCTTCTTTTGAGATTGCACGTTATTGATTTCAACAAACTGATTTCTGTTATGTAAATAGCTTGTAACCCATTTGTGTGCTACACCTCTTATACCATATCTATGTAATTTTTGTAATAATATTCCATGATCTAGAGTGTCAAAAGGCTTTTGGAGGTCTACAAATACACTAACAAGAAAATATTTATTATCCATTGCATGAGTAATTTCTTCAGCAAACTCCATGATTGCGGTTGCAGTTGAATGCTTTGATCTAAAACCATATTGGCAGTTACTCAGAATGGCATGTCTCTCAATAAAATTATGTAATCGATTTACAAATATTTTTTCTAGAATCTTAGAAAACTGAGGCAATAGTGATATAGCTCTGTAGGTGGAGACATCGTTTTTATTTGCTTTTTTAAAAAGGGGAATAACTTTAGCTACTTTCATTTGGTCAGGAAATTCCCCAGTTGTAAGTGACAAGTTGCAGATATATAAAAAGGGTTCAACAATAACATCTGTGGTTTGTTTTATTAGAGTCATATTGAAATCTAAATAATCATTGGATGTCTTATTTGGAAACTTTTGTACGATAGACAAGATTTCACTGGCTTGAACGGCCTTTAAAAAATACTATTTATATTGTTTGGTATTATTCCTTTATCAATATTTTGAGTTGGGATGTTTTGTGCGAGGCGTGGTCCAATATCAATAAAGAAATCATTAAATTCATTTGCAATTTCCTTCTTTCCATATATATCAACATTGTTCTTTGTAATATAGTTAGGTATATTTGATTTGGGTTTTCCTTTGTGTAAAACTGAGTTTATCACTTCCCATGTGCTTTTAGTGCTGTTTTTACTTTTATCTAATAACATGGTGTAATGATACCTTTTTTGTCTTCTTATTATG
Organism: Siphamia tubifer; assembly: GCA_020466265.1. Classification (NCBI taxonomy): domain Eukaryota; kingdom Metazoa; phylum Chordata; class Actinopteri; order Kurtiformes; family Apogonidae; genus Siphamia; species Siphamia tubifer. Next base: position 60,777,855 of record CM035798.1, on the reverse strand, counting down.
ATTGATACCAGTTTATTTTTGTAATTTTTGTACCTTTCCTCAGCGTCTTTAGTTCTAAGTTTGAGGAACAATTTGTACAAATAATGTTTCTTTTTACATGCATTGATCAAAACTTTTGTCAACCATTGGGAGTTAGGGCTATTTTTCTTTTTGACACAAGACCAAATTTCCCCTTTTTTTTTTTTTTTTTACAGTTTTTATCATATAATTTAATAAATGTGTCTATAAAATAGTTGTATGCTGTGTTTATATCATTTGTATATACCTGATCCCAGGCTTGTCTTCTAAGATCTTCCCTGAAGGCCTCTATAACCTTAGCTGATCTGTCTCTTATTGTAATTAAACATTTTTTTTGCACAGTATTTAAACACAGTTCATCATACAATACAAAAACTGGGAAATGATCATTTAAGTCTGTTATGAAAATTCCACTAATTATTCCACCATGTATGTTTGTATACATGTTGTCAATGACTGTAGCACAATGCAAAGTTATTCTGGTTGGGTTAGTGATCATTGGGCATAGTCCTACCGTTTGCATGTGGTTCTTGAAGTCATTTGTTGTTTCTGGGTTTCCAATATTAATGTTGAAATCGCCACATAAAAAGATTGGCTTTTTACCGTTCTCGAACATCTCAATTATTTTCTCTGTAAACAATTCAACATTACACCCAGGAGGTCTGTATATACTGCTAATTAAAATATTCTTACGTTTGTCCATAATTATTTCAACAGTTAGTATTTCAAGTAGGTCAGGTATAATTATAGTTTTTTGCTCAACAATTTTACAGTTTAAGTTTGCGTCTATGTAGAGGGAGACACCCCCTCCTCTTTTTCCAATCCTATTTAGAGAAAACATGTTGTAGCCTTCAATATTTACTGCGTTATTGTCTGTGTTCTTTAGCCAGGTTTCTGTTATTGCAATAACTTTAAAGTTTTTTTTCAGGGTACAAAGAAAATCTATAATTTTTTCAAATTTACCATTAAAACTTTGACTGTTTAAATGTAAGATGGATAAAGCTTGACCTGATATCTTTTCTGCTTGAATATTGAATTGCTGCGGAGTAAAATAATTGCTTTGTCCAGGTGTAAGAATATCACATGCAATATTGTTATCTAGTTCATAAATTTTATCATTGATGTTGACAGACATGATGGTATAAGTATGGAATATGGATAGAGGTATAGAATAGTAGATGCAGTGCTATTAGAACTTATCCAGATCATCCAAGTTTCTCACCACTAACACTCTGGCTTCTTCCGGCATTCCGTTTAGTTTAATAAATATTTTACAATTTGATACCCAGGTCTGTTGAATTTTTCCTTGTTTTTTAAGTTGTCTTGCTTTTCTAGCTATGTCTGCATTTCTTTTTGTTAAGTATTCATTTATATAAACATTAGTACCTTTACGTTTGCGTCCTTGTTTCAAGGACTTGTGCGTAGGAGCGTGGCCTGACTTTAATGCCAGCGACTACCACCTCATTTATTCGGCTGTATTGTTCCAATTCGTCTACTCTCTGCTCAAGCTGGGTGATGCGTTGGTCTTGCTCAGCGTTTTGGAGGCGCAGTTGTTTAACCTCCTCAAGCAGCATAAGGAGTTTCTCCTGCTGCGTTCTGAGAGCTGTCACATCCTCGCTTAAGGAGTTAAGATATGTTTTTATTTCTTTGAACTCCTCCTGTGTCGGGGCTTTCTTGGGCGGCATTTTGCAGAAAATGAGGGGGAGAGAAAAAAAAAGTTCTTGTTTTGCTTGGCTTGACAGCTGAACCTAGCTAGCCTAAAGTGTTAGCATGTGGTTAGCATATAGTAAACAACCAGAAAATCTCGTCTGCGCTCTGTCCGATTGCCCCCAATGTAATCTGACAGGATCGAAATGTGTCGGGAAGCGGGTTTGATTCCAGAAAACAAGATTAGAGGTTCATAATTCCTACAAAAAAAAGCATTTATATGGTAGAGAGATCAACACGGAAAAACACGGTGATGAACACGGAAATGGAAACGGACTATGAACTGTAACTGCACGTTCCACCTTTTCACCTGTGACATGTCAATGCCTGAACCACTGCGTGTGTGCGGTTCTGTTAACAGTGGACAGCGGGCATCATCAAACGACAGCTGCATATATGCGTGATACCAAAATATGGAAGTACCGAAATTGACGTTACATACATATACCAACTTTCGGTACCCAACCCTAGGCTGGTGTAACCCAGTCTGCCTATCAGTTTTTCCACGCCCTATGGTTAAAAACTTGCGGTACCTACACGACTTCTTGTGAGAAAGTCACCCTGGCCTCTCTGGCCAATCAGTACTCACCATTAGACAATGTCACATAGCCACATGACATGACACACCCAATTGTGTTTCCCATATTAAGGCTGTAGCAACCCTTGGATCTCCAAAGAGAGTCTCGACTGATGCATCAGGGGTCTTTTTGCTTTATTCGCAGCAGAATCATCATGTTCACCATAGCACCGTCAAAACTGTGTCAGTGTATACAAACATAAAAACAAACAAATCACCATACACCCTTCACGGCACATGCTTTGTGCATCAATATTAAACATTCATATACTAAAGGACCTCAAGACTACACAGTCATACAAAGTTACAAAAGCAAAGTTTCAAACAAAAAGAAACAAACATACCTCACTGCGCTCACCAAGGATGCTTAAAGGTTTATAATTTTCTCTTCTGTTGTTAAACAGGCATCAAAGTTCTTTTTTGTGTGTGCAAATGAAGCAGAAATTCATGGAGCCTGGAGATTAAGCTTTGTGGCTCAGGCTCAAACAAATCAGCTTCCTAATTACCAACACCTGTCTGGCTACCTTTATAGGTCTCCCTCTTGTGGAGCTATGGTGTCACCCGAAGGACAAAATTCAATCACCAAACTCCATAACAATACACATACCAATTTCACATATCAATGGTTTTAAAGCGCATACACCAATAAAAACATATTTGATTAAATGTTATATTTATAAATAGACATAATGTAAACACATTTAACCCTTGTGCGGTCCTTCGTAAAAGGCACACTGGCTGTGTCCTACAATCGGGTCTTAAAAACCCAGATTCCAAAGTTCAGTTCCATAGACTCATCACCCCACCCCCCAAGGATATATTATTGTTTTCAGTAGTAAGCAATGGCATCCTACAGTACGTATAAAAAGGTACATTTGTGAGCCACCGGGTCTCTTTGACCCGAAGGACCGCACAAGGGTTAAGTAGTTTATGAAGACAAAACAAAGACGCATACAAAGACTTGTGTGGTCCTTTACAAAGGCTTTGGATCATGCATTGGATTGTGGAATGTGGCGTACCTGTTGGGAGCCTTACAATTGTTAACAAACTGTAAAATCACTTTATTAGTGAACGGAGAAAAAACGCTCAGGAAGAAGCAGAGTTTGCTAAATAAAATAAATAATGTGTTAGTTTGGCATGTTTGGCACTCACCATGTGGCCAGGGGTGGACAGCTATATGTTGACCTGAAAATCGTTGCAAAGTATGTCATTTTGCAAACTCTCTCAGTTCTCTGTTCTGTCAAAACAGTTATTGAGTGAAAAATGTAATATTGTGTTGAATTCTGTTTAAAATAAATATGTTATACATTCAAATCAGAGTGTATTCCATGTCTGGAATGAATATACTTCACTTTTGAGTTTATATGGTGACAATGAGGACCTTTTTTGGGGTCTGCTCGATATTCTGACATACCAATGTTCCAACAATGTACAGACATCAAGCAAACCATCTGGGAACATTTGACGCCAAAGGGGAAGTGGCAGACATGGAGGGACTTGAGTTGATGATTTGACTTGAGTCGCCAGATTTGTGACCTATGACCTGTGACTTACTTGACCAACATTAAGAAAAGACTTGACTTGACTTTGACTTGCCTTTCCTGACCTGCGACTTGACTTGACTTTTGTCATGTGACTTGGCAAGTCACATAACAAACCTGTCTTGTCATGCCTTGCTTAAAAATAAAATTAACAATTCAATTATTAGATCGGGGCCGCATGGTGCCTCACAGCGAGGAGGTCACTGGTTCGAATCCCACACCAGACCTTTCTGTGTGGAGTTTGGATGTTCTCCCCGTGTCCGTGTGGGTTTTTGCTGGGTACTCTGGTTTCCTCCCACCATCCAAACACATGCACTGATAGGTTAATTGGTTAATCTAAATCGCCCATAGATGTGAATGTGAGAGTGATTGTTTGTCTATATATGTACAACCCTGAGATGAACTGGCGTCTCATACAGGGTGTACCCCGACTTCACCCATTGTAGCTGGATAACGCCCCAAGTGACCCCCGCGACCCTTGTGAGGATAAAGCTGGTTCAGATGACGAGTGAGTGAGAAGTTATTAGATCGACATTGCTTTATTGTGAGCCAGTGCTCCTGACCTACTGCATATCAGCAAATCTGGCAACCCCTCCTCCACACAATGTGACATGCCTGCATGAGCCTAGTGCTGATCAGCAGAGAGATGGAGGGGACTCAGATCAACACCACCCTGAAAATAATACATTTTGGATTTAGAAATTATCAGCCAACCACAAATAAAATAGGAGTGACATGCAACATCTGCAAAGTGTTTGTTTCTTGCCGTATCACTAACATGATACTGGAAGGAAATGCTGGTTTTCTCTGTACTATTAGCTACTTGAACTATATTGACTAGATTAAGTAGAATGGCATTTCTAAATCGGAACATAAATACAATTTTCATTGACTGAGAGGAGACTAAAATGACATCAATTGTCATTGACTAAAATTAAATGAAAAAACTCAAAGATAACTAAATAAAAAAGGACTAAAATGCTCAGGCTTTTTGTTGACCTAAACTTGACAATACTAAAAAGGGTATTGATGTACGAAAACTAATATGACAGCTTGATACAAAGACTAGACTAATATTAAAATTAAAACAGGCCTCCAAAAACAACAGTAGTTTCATTCATGAATCAGTTTTTATTTTGTCATTTCTTTGTCTGCTACCTGCCCATGTTTCCTTTAACTTTACCTGTGCTCATATCCCGAAAAATCAGCAGACAGACCAGTGGAAGCTCTAAATAGCACCTTTACTGTCACTAGTTTTAACATGTATTTAATTTCTTTAAAATAAATAAAAAAAATTACACTTTTAGCCTGGCGGGGGTCAAGTAAGACCTGGCGGCCTGCCGAGACTTTTAATGCACTGGGCCCCAGTGTATTAAAAGTCTAAGAATGCCTTTGTATGTTGGTATCACTTGACTTAATATACATGGCTAATTAGATTCAACTTTACTGTCAATGTTCATGTGTAAATACAAAGCAACAAAATACAGTTATCAGAATTACTTTATTGGTCCTAATTGTCGTAGTTGTATTAAAATAAAAGCGTCATAAGGCAAAAATGTCAATCAGTAAAAATAAACATTAAGAAATAAAAATTCCAACCACACCTACATTAACCAGAAGTGCATAGCGTAAGTGAATGCACAATGCTTCGAGGCAAATTAATTGCCTTGAAGGTTCATTTAATTCATGTCAAAGTATATTATACAATCTTTATTATTAATTTCATACATACATATATTGTAAGATACTATAACATATTTCTCAATGGTAAGCTACTTATTATTGTTGACTACTATCTATCGCCCTCCTGGTCCTTATTCACAGTTTTTATCAGAAGTATCTGACTTTCTATTCAGTGTAGTGTTAAACTGGGATAGGATTATAATAGCATACATGTTGACAAAAACAGTGACTCTCTTAGTAACACATTTTGTGACCTACGAGATGGGGTCGGCTTTATCCAAAATGTTAATAAACTAACCCACATTCCCTCAATTTGATCTTAAAATTTGGTGTTGAAATTAGTGACCTGGATGTTTTTCCCCATAATCCCATACTCTCAGATCACTTTTTAATTACCTTTCAGTTTATGCTTGAGGATATTTCGACCTCAGTAATTAAAACACAAATGAAAAGGATAATATATGATCAAGCTGTTTCAAAGAACAAAGAGTTAATTCAACCATTATTTACATCTATGTCATGTGATTATGTAAAGGAAACGTTTATTCCCAGTATAAGTGATGAGTTAGTTGCTCACACTACAGTACAAGCTACATTAGATACAGTCACCCCCCCCCCCTTCAATTAAAAACTACCAAGATTAGATTAACCTCCCCATGGTACAATGCTGACACTCGTTCCCTTAAACAAGCAACACATAAATTACTAAGGCAATGGCGCCAATCCAATTCGGAACATTCTTTAGGCGCCTGGGAAAATGTCTTATTAAAGTATAAGCAAGCTTTGCATACGCCCAAAATTAGATATTACTCATCCATATTGGAAGAAAACAAGAATAACCCTAGATTCCTGTAGCCAGACTGACAAACAGCCACAGCTCCGTGGAACCAGTTATCCTGTCCACGCTTGATTGTGATGATTTCTTGCAATTCTTTAACAATAAAATCTCAACTATTAAAGATAAAATAGATAAACTACTTCCAATTATTAGGTCAGAAAAAGCAAATCTAGGCCTTTGTACAAACCCGTCTCTAACAATAATTTCACCACTGTAGACCAAACTGATGTAATATCTATTATCATGTCGTCCAAATCAGACACCAGCCTCTTCAATCCAAATCCAACAAAATTTTTTAAAGAAATTCTGTCCCTAATTATTAACACTGTCTTAAACATAATTAACACTTCATTAACTACTGGATATGTGCAGCAGTAATTTAAATATGCTGTTATTAATCCAATTCTGAAAAAACCTACCCTAGATCCTGATATTCTAGCCAATTATAGGCCTATATCTAATCTGCCCTTCCTCTCAAAAGTTCTAGAAAGAGTAGTAGTTAAACAGCTGTGTCAGCACCTGCAGGACAACAGTTTATTTGAACTTTCTCAGCAGTATCCACATTAGGAGCCATAGACAACAGGATCTGCAGTGACTCACTTGTGTCCTGTGTTGACCTGTGACCCCAGACCTCCTCCCTCATCCCCACCTGTCTGATGGATGGACAGGGGACAGTTAAAATATACAGTAAGGTTGCAGGCATGAGTTTAAATCACCTTGGTGAGCTGTATTATGTCAGGACCTTGAGCAAAGCCCTTGCTGTACTTGGGGATCAGAGTCACCCACTCTTCAAGCAATTCACTCTGCTTCCCTCTGGCAGGTGTATGACCAACAAGTTCAAAAACTCATTTGTTCTTGTTGCCATTGGACTTCTAAATGACTCATGGAAGTAACTGTTGCACCTGCTTGCACCTTTCTTCTGTGCTTTGTTGTTTTATTACTATATCCTGGTGTGCTGGGTTGTTATTGTTTATTTGTCCTGTTCTCTGGTGCTTGCTGCAAAACTTTAATTTAGTCAGTGTAGGGTTGGGAAGATAACATAAAGTAAATTCTTTGGAGGGGGTTGAAATCCGGTTTTTAGTCTTAGATTCATGCAACACTGCCATCTTGTGTCTATGAGGCACCATTCATCCACCTGTTGCTGAGATATTCATTCCTATTCTATATCTTTCAGATATATTTATAACAGTAGGCGATTTTTCCTGAGTTGAGATTGTAGTTTCTATTTTCCAATTTCAGTAATTGAAACATCAGAATATATCAGTATTAGTATATGAAGACACGCTGTTTTCCAGAGTTCTACCTATCAGGACAACTTCTGAGTGTCTGTAAAAAAAACAACAAAAAACCAAATACCTTGCTCATTACATTACAGACCAGATATCTGTTGGTAATAATATATAGCCTATATAGGTAATGTTGCATGTTATATGCCCAAGCTAATATCTTGACTAGGAATTTCCATATGTGATGAAGTGCAAATTACACTATTTAAACCATACTGTACTTTCACTGTACACTGCACCCTTATGGACAGGGTTCAAATAGGCAAGTCTACAGAAGTTACAGTTTGCCTATAATCACTGTCTAAGGACTCTGCCTCGGAGACCAAAGTACTGTAGTGTAGTACCCTGTTTTGTAATGCAGGGGTTCCCACCTTTGAAGCAGTACCAAGGGACTTTATATATAAATGAATCTGTTGCTTAAACAGGTCACAGAACATCATCATATCCTTGCTGACCAACCCTAGCTATAGTGCAATTTGTTAACAGTCACCAATGTGTATATACATACATACATACATATATATATATATATATATATATATATATATATATATATATATATATATATATATATATATGTAGTCAGTTTTTATGGGGTATTTTTTGGTGCTTGTTCCTGTTGTTTTATGTGTTTTTGGGCCTAGAGTCTATCAAATACAGATGATGATGATGCTCAGAGAAGAATTTATTTGGTCTAGAATCCAGTATCACACCCAGTTGGACATGTCAGGACATATTGTAGAAGAGCGTTCAGAGATGTCAACATAAGCAGAGGATGTGGTTAGCTACAGAGACTCAAAGAAAGATAACTACTGAGCAAAAAAGACAGAAGTGTCAGCGCTGTAACTATAGACTGCAATAGAATGTGATCAATATTTAAAGACTGTCAGCCAATCAGGGTTAAGAATACCCATGAAAATAGGAAACACGTGAAATTAAACCATGATAAAAGTGTATCTTATCAGACTTAACTCGTAAAACCACAAACCATCTACAGTGAATACTATAAGAAAAGTTTGTGAAAAAACAAGTAAGAAAGTATAACTAGAGAAAAACTCATTTAGGAACATGCCACAAAAGTAGCACTGGATCTTTATGGGTATAATGTGATATGTGTGTGTGTGTGTGTGTGTGTGTGTGTGTATGTGTGTACAGTGCTACTGCTATCTGTAGCACTGTAGATCGCAACTGTCTACTGGTTCTATCTATCTACCGATCGATCGATCGGGTAATGGGGGCAATAGTAAAAGGTGAATGATAGCCCTCAATGTGTCTAATGAATTAAGAGCTACTTCAAAAAGCAGTAACATCTAAAGAAGACATGTGAAAAAAGATGTATAGTAACCCACGCATGATTCATGTTGAGAGTAGCTGATGGTCACTATTTGAACATGTTATTTAAAACAAAAAAAAAGACAATTTGTTTGTTAGCATATGTTGCTTCTCCATGGACAAATTCTTGAAGAAAACAAACTCACAAACACAACAAACTACATGAATCAGACATCTTAAATTCAATAATACCAAATGTTCTATTAACACATTTAAATATATGTGATGTAAAATAAAATTTTGGCACAGGGAATTGTTTTGAGGGAATTCTTGACTTGAGTACAAGTGACTTTCAATGTTCCACACCGGCATGGACCTACTGACCCACACACAGACCACCTCTTCCCACCTGAGTCAGGGTGTAGATTTGTTGACAGCGAGTCATCCTGGTTCAGGAACATAAATAATTAACTGTACTTAGCAGGTTGAGTCTGTCTTAACTTTTGTTTAGGCAGCCAATGCTTACATGTGGTGAGGCTGTACTCACTTCTACCCAGCCAAAGCAAACCTAGATTGTACCACATTACCAACAGTTTTCAACATCCTAAGAGGATATCCAGTGAGTTAGGTCTGACTGAGGTTTCATATCTCAGTCAGCTCAGTAAAGCTGTGTAAATGAGGTTACAACATTCAATGTGTGTCAATAGTCCATTTGTCACACACATGCTATTTGGCATGAGTGTATGTGTCAATGTGTATTGTGGGCTTATTTTAATACACTCTGTTCCACTGCACCATCTTGTGGTAACAAGAAGAAAGTACAAAACAGTTCCCCTCTTTGCTGCCCCCTCACGGAAAAAAACAAAACTTTGCTGTAGTAAGTCAGTCTAAACAAAAGACTGGCCCAAGGGGTGTTTTAGAGAAATAAGCACTTTCTGGGATTACTGTGTATAGTGTCATCTGAGGTGTATACTTTAGTCTAGAACACATCAATGATGCTTTGATGAAAGGAAAATGTGCTGTAAAGAAAGCTGAAGGCAATATCAGGTAATCAAATAGCACTACAGGTTTCTGCAAGTTAATTTAAAAACTGACAGATAATTTCCTTCCAACATAAGTTACATAACAAGTGGAAGAGCAAAGAAAAAAAAACCCCAGAGAACTTTGCTGTACAAAGTTTTCTAGAAAAATTGTTTCAGCCTCCAAAACATTTAATACGTTTTGAGAAGATTTCAGATGGAGTTTGAATGTTTAATAGGGTAGTACAGAATATGTAATGGGACATTCTTCCATTCAGTGTATGTCAAGTGTTTGGTCTATTAATGTTCACAGTCTATGAAATACCTTCACCACAATTAATTCACCTGGAAATAATTTAATCAGGTTTATTAGCTTTCAAACAAAACTAGATTTTGAAGATTACAAAGGTCTAAAAAAATCTAGTTTGATAAAACAATTATTCATAGCACTAGAAGGGAAAACAAACATGTCATTTGAATTAAATATTATTGTATTTATTGAAAGGAAAATGCTGCAGCATAGTTTACAACACCTGAAAACAAACTTTAACCTTTAAAATGCAGGTAAAAAGTTGTGTGTGTTTCTAATTTAAGATAAACAGTAACATTGGTAAAGATGTGATAGATGTCTGAAGATGTCCTTAGCCACGCAACAGAGGTAAAGGTCCAAGTGACGGGAGTGTCTTGAATTGGACTGTCCTGGTCAATGACTGTGGGTGATTTCAGATCTTTCCTGGGAAACTTCCATTTTCTATCTGGTCATCCCATTTGCCAACCTGAAAGACAAGTCACATTAGCTCCATCTAACCCAAGAGACTTTTCTGTCCAAATGGTCGCAGAACTATTGATTTAAGCTATAGAAGCTTCTGGGGTTATCCTTTTTTACAAGATCATGTCTAATGTTTATTGTAAATTGTATTTTAAAATGATTTGTAAATTAAACTGAACTTACCCAGCTTGTGGGGCAGAGGCTTTTGTAGACTCTCTGGTAATATACACAAGGAGCCACATCTTGGTCTCTGTCCGACAGGGCCTTATTGCACCTGTGGAAGTCTAGTGTCAAATACAAAATAGTTCAAGGTCATTGTACAGAACACAAACACGAGAAAGGCCAGTGAGGACAAAAATGCACAGCACCATTAGAATTGGATATTAAAAAGTATGCAATGTCTGAGATTAAAAATCTTTCACAAGAGTGTGCAGGCCAAGACAGGCAGAAGTATAAACTACAGATCACTTACTGTGTCCAAACCAAGCATACATTCAAGTAAGTGTTAAAAAAAATTAATAAATAAAACAATATTCAAAAGGTAGTTAGAACATTTGTGTCCATTTAAGGTGGGTCAACTATTATGATAGGATGGAACAAGTTTTAGCAGAAGACAAAAAGAAGAGTGCCAATGGCCCTGTGCTCATCTGGACCTCACAGCTTTTTTCCCTTTTGTTGCCATCAACAAAACGGAGGCATTTAATAAATCATAAAATCAGAATTGAAATACATTGAGAATCGAGGGAGGAGAAGCGATTTTAATGATAGACTGGAAAAATAAACAAAGTTGTAAACAAATTGTTTACAAAGGCAAATTTCAACAAACAAAGTGATACGTTGTGTGCCTAATGCTTAGATCTATTTAATGAATCAATCACAATTGAGGGAGGAGAAGGAATTTTAGTGAATTGTGGATGCCGAGGATGGACGGACAACGGACGAAGCGCGACGGCAATAGCTAATCGTGACTTAGTTCGGACAAGCTAATGAAGGTGTTCTTAATCCATTTTAGGGTGCATCTTCTCAGATCAAAATGACAAAGTACCAAATATTTCCACAGATTACCCAGTTTATTGAAATAAACCATTGTACTGTCAGTGCAATAAGCTAAATGGTGCAATATTCATGTATGTGGGACATGGTGCAATACTATATTTACCTCCACCAAGGAGGTTGTGTCTTTGCTGTCGTTTTGTCTGTCTGTGTACAACATAACTCAGAAAAGTTAAGGTCGGATTTCAATGAAACTTTCAGGATAGTTGGGCAATGACACAAGGACTAATCAATTAGATTTTGGTGAAGATCCAGAAGAGATCCTGGATTCTGGATCACTTTGAAATTTTATGTTGCAGTAAATGGAGAATACATTTCAAAGTGACCCAGGATCTCTTCCATATCTTCACCTAAATCTAACTGACAGGTCCTTGTGTCATTCCCAAGCTATCCTCAAAGTGTCATCGAAATCACTCCATAACTTTTTGAGTTACATTGTACATAGACAGACAGACAAAGAGAAAGATAAACACAAGCAAAACATAACCTCCTTGGTGGACCTCCTTTCATTTGGGGGAGTCTGCCTTGGCAGAGGTCTGCATGCAATACTGTACATACTGGTATATTTATTTACATTTACACATACACACTCCCTATGTATGCACTTCCTCATAGATACAGTAACACACTTCTGTAAAGTTTGATGCTGCTGTACTTTTGTTTTATTTAAAATTAGTCTCTTTTTACTTTGTTGTACCTTCTGTATGCAAACTGCTGCTGGACAGAGCCCAGGAAAAAGTTCCCCAAGGGGAAAATAAAAGTGTATCATATCTTTATGTTGTACACGTCTCTATGATACGAAATACATCATCTAGCTGTGGCAGGTAAGAAAACAATTCGGTCTGGTTACCGTGAATGCAGTAATAGTGCCTTAATCCAATTAACAAAATGCAGTGCCTGTCCTCCTGCACATGGTTCCAAAAATGTAAACATGGTATGATCTAGTAGTATAAACTTGTTCTTACCAAGGTAATTCTGGAAACAGTTGCGGGTCTGGTTGGTGTTTGGGAATCTAGCGTCAAATGGAGCAGTCCTGTAGTTCTGCATCTTCTCTTCAATACTCTCAGCCATTTTAAACTTTTGAAGCCTCAGATCTAAAAGTTAGACAGCATATTAGGTCATTGTTTAGTTTCATAACAATTGTTGGATGTCATTTACTGTCTCACTTTAACCTCAGCACAACACCAACTGGCTAAGCTACATCTAGCATTGTGTATCACTGTCAATAGGTTATGTTTAAGTGACAACTTTATCTCTTAACGAGGTGAGTGCTATGAGACAAAAAGGTCGTAATTTATCTAACACGGTGCTTAGGGAGAAAAACAAATACAGAATGGCTCTGAGCCCAGTTAGCATAGTTAACATATCTTAGCAATATCCTGCTAGCAGTTGGCTGGCGCTATAGCTAGCTAGTTGCTAACGCATTCTCCAATAAGTCTGATCAAGAGATACTGTATCCGAAAACATGTAATTGGTATATATATTATAATCGACGACATATGAAAAATCTAAGTAAATAATACAACTCAAACTCGGCAAACTAAAGGAAATAGTTGAATACCGGGGGCTAACCTTCAGACGAAACAAGCTGTGCCCTCTCCGGAAAGATGTCCTTCTCGCGCAAGGGATGCTGGGATGGTGGTCACATGTCTAAATTTATCCTAATGTCACCATGGACATATTGTCACCGTTTGACAGAGTATAACGAATACGAATAAAAATGTTAAAATGTTGTATTAATCTACTGTATATTTTGTTATTATACAAACTACGTAGTGTACAAGAGGTTAAATAAACTTGACAACACATTAAAATGCCAACCAGAACAAGCCTATCGATGACTTAAAGAACATTTAAAAACACTCAGTATATCAATTACAGAATAATAAATCCATATTATCAATATTTTACCTCCTTATTTGTAATCACTAGGAATTGGCTACTATCAAGAGCATTCAGTAACTGCATACTCCCGATCTTTCTTTTAGTGCCATGATAAATGCAGACCTATGCTAAGTACTGTATAAAAATTGTAATTGTCATTGTTTAAAAAAAAAAAAAAAATCATAGAAGGGGAAAGTGTTAAATGTGCCGTGTGTTAAATTGCTTTTTAGTGTTGGAAAACAACACATTATGTAGTAGTGGTCCTGTTCATTTACCTTTATAGTGAGCGAACAGTTTAGTTTTTACTGATAATCTATATGAGACAGTAGCAGTAATACCTAGTATGAAAATCAAATAAATGCAAATCCTATAAACTGAAATGACCTCTCTCCTCTCATCCATTTAAGTTCATTCACTTGGAAAGACACAAGGAACCTTTGAAATAGGGACTGGCCTGCTATGATGTAATGACTAGAAATGTGGACTGCTGAAGATCCATGCCCTGAACTAGGACACTGAAAGTCTCCTTAGATCACAGGTGTCTCTGTTGCTCCCTCTAGCTTCCTGTCTTACTGTGTACTTCATCCTCTTTCCAGCAAAACATAAAGCTGTGTTCCTTTTGCGTGTTGTGTGATGCATGTTTTTTACCCATTTCCACTAAAATTATGATGATTTAAATGACCATGTTCTTCATCATCTCTAATTCCTGTGTTGATGTTGCTGAACTTGAATAAAGCACTTCTTTAAATCAAAATAACTGGGTTTCAAATTCTTAGCTTGCTTTATAAAGTATATTACTGCATATAATTGTAGCATGGCTTTAAAGAACCATATATGTGCAAATCCACCGCTCTGTTGTTTTCGACCTCTCTCTCTCTCTCTCCTTAACTCAGCCAGGATATAGGTGTTGTCCACTGCAAAGGAAGGAAATTCTGTCACTTAGAACAATGGGCCTGTCTCTATCTATAGACCCAGAGTAGCCGAGAACCAGTGAAAGAGAGAAGGCGCAGATGTTGTCCAGTTAGGGAGAAAAGCAGAAGAAAATGCATTTTAGTTAAGAGAAAATAGGTAAAATATGTATTAAGAATAATTAATGTGTACGTAAATTAGAAAAATGGAATTCAACTGTAAGGACAAGGAAACACACACAATTATTAGATTACTTTAAGCTTTGCTTTCCATTTCAGCTCTGAAGGATAATCCCGGTAGACAAAATACAGATCACAAGAGGCTGTGGGTAAGTAAAAACTGCTGTTTCTGTTTTAATATATATATGTGTGTGTGTGTGTTATTCACCGTGTAATGTACAACATGATGCTCATTAAAAAAAGCTTTTTTTCTCTTTAGTATGACCATAGCAGATTTAGGAGAGAATGTCTGAAATTCCCAAAATAATTTTCAGTGTTGATGTAAGAGGTCATACAGTGATAGTTTACAGAGGACTACAGTGTGATCCTACATTTTACAATAACTTGTATGGAAGACCATGAACTGCACAGGCAATGGGCCTTGTGGGGGTATTTCCCTGTCAGTGCAACAGCTGGACCTGATGCTTCCTGTTTGTGAATTTGAAATACACATTTCTTTTGCTGGAGATTGGGGAGGGTTAGCTAGTTTCTTTCTGTTTATTTTCAAAGTGTTGACAACCTGCTGTAAGCATCCTGTTGGTATTTCTCAACATCACTCCATTGTTATATTGTTTCGATGCTGACGTTGCTGACACACCTTCCTCTACACAGTGAGGATTCAAGGAAATATGACTTCATCCTAACATACTGATATTATAACCCTGGAAAGCAAAATTGCTCCTCAATATCAGCATTTCTCTCATTTCTCTGTCAGATGGAGGGGTCTGGCAGTCCTCGTTTCAGAAAGCCCCATTTCCCAGTGGGCCTGTGGATCAACTCTCCCAGAAAACACTTTGCAAAGCTTGGGGGTCGCTGGCCAAGTGCTATCTCTGTCAAGTTCGTTTGAAATCCTTCTTAATTTTGGATCATGCATATTTGTTGTTCAGTTCCACATCTTTTGTACTGCATTGGGTTCAGCTGTAATTGAATGTGTGATCAATTCTAGTCACTGTATGCACTGATGCCATCTTATCTGACTTCCACTGCCACTGACTTCCTTTAAACCCTATAACCTTTCCCTGTTTTATTTTAGACCTGGTTGTTTGTCCGTGTTTAGACAGTCATAATTCACAGCTGACTGGTCCCTTCCTTTCTCCTTCCTCTCTCTTCCATCTGTATTCCCCTCCTGTGTTGTTCCCAGGTCAACCACCAGCTCTGACGCAGCCTCCCTCCACGAGGCCCTCTCTGCTCCTTCCTCTTCCCTTTCAAACTCCACCCCTTCGCTGGCTTCCCCTACCCCATCCCCATCTCCTTCCCCGGCCTTCCTCAGGCCCCGGCCTGCTGGGCCCCAGTCCCGTACAAAGCGTCTTTCCCAACTTTTCCAGCGGGGGCGCTCTAATAGTGACCGGGACAGGGCAGTGGGGGAAAGGGAGAGAGAAGTTTGGGCCCACTCAGCTGCCCCTTCATCCCACCACTACTTGCCCCCTGCTTCTTCCACTGCTCCAGGCCTGATCAAGATCTATGGGGATGCTCTCTCCAGTGGGGCCAACTATCGCTCCCTGTTGGCCAACATTCACTCCACAGCCGGGCAACTCATTGCTCAGGTCATCACTCGCTACACTGAAAGAGAGAGGGAGGAGACAGATGACGCAGGTATGAGACAGGAAAACTTTCTGTCATTTGGACCTCTGCTGCAATCCATTACTGGGAATTGTTTGCTCAAAATTTTTTAACCAATTGGGTATGACTTAATATAAACAAAAACAGCAGTGTTATGGAAAAATAATTATCCTCCCCCTTCTCTCCCTCCATTACCTTCTAGTTCTCCAGAAACACAGCCCCGAGGACTTCCTGTTGTGTGATGTCATTGGAAAGCCCATCCAGCAGCCAGATGGAGCTATCAAGTGGGAGACAGAGTGCCGGAGAAGTGTGGCCCCATGGGAATGTCCCCTGTTGTTAGTGGACATGTGGCGGCCTAAGGATGGATTCGAGCGGCGCTTTGAAATCCAAAGAAAAGAAGACTATGAGAGAGAAGAGAAGGAACGTGAAAAGGAGCGGGAGAGGGAGGGAGATAACTATCAAGGTATGGTTAACACACAACAGACAGGTGTCAGTAAGCCTGACTGTCACCACCACCTCAACTATTTAATTTCAATTTGCAAGGTCCCAATTCAATTTGATGTACTATTAAATTCACTTCAGTGTGTATTCTGATAAGGATAATTCAGTCAGTTATCTTCTCCCTGTGTATATACAAAAAATATGACATAATATAATAATAATAATAAAGTCTGCAATATTCATTTGCATTGTTGAATATTGCAATGACGATTTGATAGCAAACTACCCATGCAATGGAAACTAATTTATGTTAGGGTAGATGACAGGTAGCTGGGGCATCATCTGATTAGCCAAACATTCACATAAATAATGGATGAATGTTTTTTTTATATTTATTTCTGTAAGGCAAAATCTATTTAACAGTCAGAATTACTAAATATGTGAACATCAACTCACTCTTTATATACATAACCTACAAGTGTTTTAATTAACACAGAGGTGACTGATGAGCCGAAAGTAAAGTCATCCATGGGACAATGTGTACATTAACACAATTTCTGTATTTTATCAATTAAAACTATTTGATCATTTGAATGAAGAATCATTTCAATTAGGAAATAATATTTTAAACCCAAGCATAGATGTGATTCATCCTAGGAAAATCTGACTGACCTTCTGATTCGTTGGGTCACAGGTGTACGCTGGCGGAGGAGCAGAATGGCATCAGGAGGTGGACCAGAGGAGAGTGAGCGTGGCCACCGTGGAAGGAACACAGAGCTCAGGAGAAGCATCAGTGACATGAACTTGAGTCTACGTCGTCGTCAAGGCAACCATGTCAGCAATGAGCAACGTGGCTCTACCAGTAGAGCTAACAACAGTGGAGGGGTGCAGGACAGGAAGAACATTGTGAGCATGATCAACCCACAGCCAGGGGAGGTGAGGATGATAATGCGGTTAAAAAAAGGAAAGATTAGTAATAAATGACATATTTGGCATATATTCTGTCAAGTCTTTACACATTTATTTACTTTACACACATTTACCTTTAGGTTAGAGCATCAAAAGCTGAAGCAAAGGTGGGATGGACAAATCAACCCACAGAAGATGAGAAGGATTACTCCAGCTGTGACCTGGAAGTGATGTCGCAGAGTTTAATCCTTCCACCCACAGACCGGCCCTATTTCCTTTTGCTTCAGGGTTATGATCAGAGCAAGGTAAGACATGTTGACAGATGTTATCACAATATTTCACAAACACTACCCACACAAAGTAAACACACACAAACACATGTATAGTCTATGGAATAACACAGTGCATACACACTAATGTTTACATATGCAAAGTCATGTTGTAGCAGATGTGTCCAGAGGTACACACACCCTGCGTATGACATCATACCTGCATGTCTGTAATCGTCGCATACCATCAGCGTTTCCATCCCTCTATGAGCCTCTCCCATTCAGCATCCAGCACAAAACAGCCTCTGAGCTGCACAATGCCTCGACAGCTTACCTATTCATAAACACAAAACTCCTCTGTGTACATCACTTCATCTCACACATTGACCTCACACAGGTCTCCATTGTAACAAACTGTGGCACACTTCATACGTTATCACCCACCTTGAGTTGAACTCCTCCAAGATAGAAGATCGATGTACACCAAAACACTTGTAAGATAACAGACCTCCCTGACTTTCTTCTAGGATTTTGTTTTGTACATAATGGCGGGACATACCCATGTGTTTGGGAGAAAACCAACAATGAAGGAGAGAGAGAAGGACAGAGAGAGAGAGAGGAAGGGGAGGCGGCCTCTGAAGGTGGACACGTTTCTTTCTGCTCCTGACCTCTTGGCCAGACACTTATTGGTCAGGAGAGACTCAGCTGTTCCTGATACGCCCAGTGGCAGAGGTACTAACACTGCTGCTTAAAATCCAGTGGTAGAATGTGACAAAGATACGTTTCTCAGATATTGTGCTTCTATACTAGTTGGCAGTACTTGTACTTCATTCAAATATTTTCATTTGATGCACCTTTATAATTCTATTCCACCCCATCTCAGAGGTAGATATTGTACTTTTTAATTCTACAACAATTGTCTCACAGTTTTAGTTAGTCATTCCTTAGGTTTGGTAGCAAATAGTTACAGTTACAGTTAACTTTATTGGTACCCATAGGTAGATTTGTTGTGCAGTGTCAGAGAGAGAGGGCATCACATAAACCGCAATGACAGGACATGGTACAGGACAGACAGGACATGAGTAGATATGTTCACACAAAATAAAATACAATACAAGGGACAATAGATATAATTGAAAATTAAAAACCCATTTCCAATAAAGTCTCCAAATAAAGCGATTAAGTAGATAAATAAATAAAAGTGTGTGTTAGAGAAAGTGTGTTAGTGTTAGAAATCAGAAGCACATTTTGAAGATATGTGGTATTCACAGTAAGAGATGATAAATACATAATCTTATAGGATACGCTTTGTTATTGATTATGATAAGTATTATTTAAAATGCTTTATATGAATTATACCTTAACACTTACAGCAATAAAACACAACATGCATTAATATAGCAGTGATATGAATCTAAAAATGCTATATATAATTGTAAAACACGGACAGGGAACATTTTACAACATGCTAACAACTTTGCATTTTCATGTTTTCAGTCAATTTTGACAATAAGCAATGTTTTGAATTCAGATTCTTTTTGTGCATATATTGAGTTCTTTACTTTACTGATTGTTAAATTAAATGCGTGACCTTAAGTGGTATATATATATATATATATATATATATATATATATATATATATATATATATATATATATATATATATATATGTATATATATATAGAGTGTGTGTGTGAAAATATATAACTTGATTTTCTTCCCAGCTCTCATGCGGCCCTTTAGAGGAGGTGCAGTCACACACAATGGGGTGTGTGTTTATAGGGAGACAGTACTAAAGCCTGGGGATGTCATTGGTCTTGGAAACCACTTCCTGTTCCTGTACCGTGACCCCCGTGTGTCTCCGGCTCCACCGCTGGCATTGACACTGCCATGGCAGGCGGATGCATCCACCACCTGCTGCCCATCAGGGCTGGTGGACAGACAGGAAGCACTTAGGCAGTACTTGGGATCTACCGAGGCAATTTTGAAGTTCCACCCTCGGCACGCAGATGCTCTGTTACAGGTGAGAACAAAGATGAGGACCTCATATGAGATGTGCAGTTTTCTAGAATTAAAACATATAAATGCTTTCATGTTTATTCTTTCTCAGGAGATCATTTCCAAAAATTCCTCTCCAGACTCTGGGGGTGGGCCTTTAGCTCCTGCTTATCTGCTGTCAATCATGATAGATCATGCCTCCAAACACCTTGACCCTGCGCTCACACCTCAGATACTACTCAAGGCAGCCAATCTAATTAAAGAAATTGTCTGGGTGAGTCAAAACAAGGGATCAGTATCTGACATATGATATACTTTGTGTGAGATTTGAGTGCCTATCTTAGACTGGCTCTTCTCATGAGATAATTAAACTCAGAAAAGTTTGGCAGGAAAACATCATGTCAGTAGACTGAGATCGCCACGTTCAGTCAGACAGAAAAAAACAACAGACAGACATATGCCCTTCATTGTGGCCTACTGCATTGTAGACGGGTGCAAGGATGAGCTGATGTCACTTCCCTCCTGCTGGAAAATGTGCTGTAATTGTCCTGGCTGCAGGGCTAGACTCTGCACCCCCACCCCCCCAGCTCCACACTAAACCAAGATGTCTCTGCTCTTTTCTCTGTCCAAAACTCTTTACAGGATAACATTAAGGAATTTGGGGATAAGCATCCCACGCAAAAGTAAGAGCATTTTTGTTCACGTCATGTTTCCTCTGTTTAGAGATTTGTAGAGTGATTCATGATACATTTGTGTCTGTGTTGTTATATCTTCAGTGAATTTTTGTGGTATGATGAAAGCATTATAACACAGTGATGTTGAAAAATGGTTCAAATATAGTTGAGTAATGATATCCTAGTCTATTTTTACTCACCTTATGGTGTGTTGCTTTGTCAAAAACCCAACAAAAGTAGAGGGAATTTCCAATATTTTACAGATAATTGTACCTGAATTTAAATAGTACAAGCATGTGTTGTGTCTAGTTCCACAGAGCAAGAAGGTGAGATTGGCACACCCAGTGTTCAAACACTTTCATCTGACCTTCGACCTCTGATGTTCTGGATGTCAAATGCCACAGAGCTCCTTAACTTCTTCCAGGTCAAGGTTGAAGTAATGGAGAAAGAGTGGGAGTTTGAAGGTTAGATTGGTGTGAGAAAAATGAAACATTTCCCTTAAGGAAATAACATTAAACACTGAGCTTCATAAACTCTTTCATTTATTCTGACTTTTAAAGCCCCTGGGGACCCAGTTCTGACAGGTGACATGGACACCTGCTCTGAGGCCTTGGCGCAACTGGATGATGTCATTATGCACACTTTTCAGCAGTGTGTGTATCACCTCACTAAGGTGACAACATCCTTAGACTTCCCTAAGTCATCCCAACTAAATCTTTCCCACATTGTTCCTAGAGGCAATTTTCACTTGTTTCTCTCCTTTCTGTCCACAGACCCTGTACTCCCTCCTCCCTGCTCTTTTGGATACAAACCCATTCTCCAGCGATGAGAAGGAAAAAGAAAAGGATGGATCAAGGGGTGCCGAGGGTGACGACAATAGAGGAGAGGAAGGAGAGGTTGATGACGTGTCTGCCTTACCACCCAAAGTTGCTGGACTGGTGGAAGTGTATCGCTGTTCTCTGATGTTGTCACGGGAGGCGTGTCTGTCTCCACCACTCACATCTCAAACCTTTGGCTACCTCTTCTTCTTCACAAACACGTCGTTACTTAACACTCTCCTTGAAAGAGGTAAAAGGACACAGAATGGAGAAGATTCAAACCTACTGGGCTGTGATATCATAGGATGACAGAGTATTTTAATACAACCCCCCGTCTATTAAAAAATGTGAACTATTTTTACTTTGGTCATCAAATCATGTCAAATCAATGTTCTTTTTGCTTAAAAAATATTCATACTCACATTCTTCTGAAAATAAGGTTAATATAATAAAATGTACAGAACGTTCCACTCTCCACACAAGAACAGAAATAAATAATGGAATTAAAAGATTTCAGCCGGAATAACCACCAAAGTAAAACTGGAGGTTGTTAGAATTTATATGCTTTTCATGATTTAACTTTAAACAAACACACACTTACACTTCTTGTTCAAAATGATGCACATGTGCATCCTTTGATAAAGTAAAGCAAGTCTATTTTCTCAGGTTGCCTGTCATGCTATGTGTATGGCTATATTTTAATTCTTTTTAAAATGAATATAGTGTAGGATTTAATTATTAGAAGTATAAGTTGATTTATTCTCAATTTCAGATGGACTATTTTCTTGGTCCAGAGCAGTGCAGATCAGAACAAACTTGGACCTGGTTTTGGACTGGCTTCAGGGAGCAGGATTAGGTGATATTGCCTCTGAGTTTATGAAGAAGCTGTCAGTCACCGTCAACTTCCTGTGCATTCCTAAGACCAGACTCATCCAGGTAGGACCAAAACATGTGCACAGCATTCAGTCAACTTGTCTATGATGACTTTGTTTTTTTAAATGACACATTATAACAATTTTGTCTTTGTCCAGTCATCCTGGACCAGTCTGCAGGAGGACCATGCATTGTTAAGCCCAGCCCAGCTGCATCACCTGCTCACCCATTATAAACTGGGGCCGACCAGGGCACCTCCAGCAGCCTGGGCCCCTCTGCCAGGCACAGAACTGAGCGGAGGTATTAAACAAAGAGAAAATGCATTTTTAATGATGCAGTCATAGAATTCACAATAAAACACTTGAACGATCTGATTATATCTAGCCAGTTTTTTTCAATGATTTTTTTCCATTTGTTTTAGACATCTTTGAAAGCTTCCTAGACCACCCTCCTCTTATCCTCCCTAATGAGACTCCACGCCTCGACCTCTCCCAGCCAATCCCAAGCCCAGAGCTCCAAAAGGAAGTGACACGACTCCGCACCTTCTTGTGGGGACTTGATCAGGATGAGCTCCCTGCCAATCAGAGAACTCGGCTTTGAGAAAGCCTATATTTGTCTGTATATGAATGGAGGAAAAGTGATATCAGCAACAATGACTGTGCATTAAATTCCCTGTTAAAAAAAAACTGAGAATTCAGTTGAAATGAGGCAATAACATGAGGTTAATTTGAGTTATGCATATAATTTCATTTATTTACAACCAGTTATTTTAACTCAGTAAAGTATATTGACTTGGTATGTATTTTAAAGAATTTATTTTAAACCACAGACTAAAACCACCAGTCTGTTGGGCCATTTTGTGTAATGCTTTAGATGACTGTTTTTCCTCGCTTCTAGGTCTGTATTTTAGTACATGTTTTTATTAAAACACAGAATTTTAGTCTAAAAGACCCATGGTTTCTGTGTAATCTTTGACAAGCTGGTTTCCCACAGTAGGGCCCCTGGGGTTTGGCACTCATCTCACCTTCATCACCAGAGAAACATTCCACAAGGTGGCAATGCAGGACTCATTCCTCTTTGACGTTAAATGATGAGTCTGCAAGGTAGAATTACTTGACTAAGGAGGTGATCATACAACTACATTATGGTCTGCTCCAAAGATAAATTCTCATTTCCTGTAATAATGGTAGCATTTTACAAAGGTTAATGACTCAAGCAAGCAAATGAGACTGTAACGACCACACACAAAGGTTACCTTTACTAAGGTGAGCTGTTGTAAAGGTCAGAGCTGGTGACTTAAGAGCAACAGAGATTTTAATTTCCCTTTAGTGGAAGTGACACACTGAAGTGGTCTTATCAGTAGGATTTCCCATTTCGTTTATGTGGTACAATCCCCCAGCCCAATAAAATGTCCAACAGGAAGCTCATTAAGCATAAATTAGCAAACTAGTTCTCATGAACAGACAGCAGACAGGTGATATCATCAGATGTGACTAACAGCTGAACATGAACTTGTTTCTGTCACAATTTTGTAATATGCAGCCAATTTCACTGTCTAGTCAGCCAGATGGTTTTATTAAACAGTTCACCACTGTCTTTGTTTTGAGAAGCTCTCTGACGTCTCGATAAACTCAAATGATCGTGCTTGTCCATTGGCTTTGGGCCAAATGGCTTCCTTTCTTCCGGTCAGCTTCCCAGATGAATTCCTTTACGGTAAAAAGCTCACAAAAACATCAGTCCCATGTGAGACCCCTGCTTACATCACCACTGTTGTCTCCAGTTCAGTCCACCCAATTTCTTACTGTACTGACATCAAAAAACATGCTATTGAAAAAGTCTGGTTATAGCTTATGAATCATGAGAAGAGGCTCCCTGTGGTTAATCTTATCAATTAAGTGATTGTAATCACTCTCATTTGAAATTCAATGTGGTGTATGAGTGAGAGTGAGACTGTATTTGTGTGTTAATTTCAACTTTCCAGTAATGTCATACAGATGTAGTCAGTACCCTTATAATTAAACACAGATGGGGTCCAGACTGGTATAGGTTCATGTTGATTGTGTGATATTATGTACAGTAGTCTATGATACAATATGGTGACCAATGTCTGAGTCCTGTTAGCTAACATGTAAGGTTTAGTAAGCATGTGACACATAGACACTTTTGTGTGATCTCAATCAGTGACCCAGACAAAAAGTCAGACACTTTCACCCAGAATTGAGCAATCACACATACATACACACACTCGCTATTCTTTCTCATCCTCACTCACAAACACTTACAAAAGTAGGCTTCTTTACCCAGGTGCAGAGTTCCACACCTGTTGTAGTGGTTCTCTGTAATTAGCTCAGCACAATTATCATAGGTGGGTGGATGGTGGTGGTAGTGCAGGGGCTGAAGACAATGGAGTGGTTATTCTCTCCCTATCATCTCCCTCTTTCCTTTTCTTTGCCTGCTGTCGAGTAATGAAAGATTCTTCCCTTCTTCAAAGAGACGGAGTTTCCTACAAAACAGCTGAGTCAGAGAAGAAAAGAGAGAGGGATGAAAAGAAAAGGAGAACAGTAGGGAGGCAAGCATGGTAATGCAATGCTGCTGGTGTGAGGCCCAGTGGACCACAGTGATTGTGTTCATTGTTGTACACACAGGAGTCATTTTTAGGGGCCAGAAAGAGCCCATGGCTCTCAGACTACACGAACAGTTACAATCTGGCGTAGTGTCAGTATCCATTTGTGATCTGGTAACACTTTACCTGAGCTTTGCGTCACACTAAAGCCTGTAGTATAAGGAGGTTATTCAGGTCCTACGTCACGGGAAAGGACAGAATATGATGACTGTAGGGCCACTAAAAGAGGTTGTGAGGCATACTCTATCAGGAAGTAAGAGGGGAAATATTGTCGAATCTGCTGTGTTACACCACTATGTACTTATTGCTCTTTTATACTGGTCTCAGATGGCAAGGGAAGCATAATTACTTTTATGAATTTGGTTCTCAGGAAATAAAGCAACATTTCTTATTGTTTGTCTCAGAGAGAAACAGCCAGTTTAAGAATGAAAAAGAGAGACTGGAGTGTTCTGTGAGGCTCCAAGCTACGTTAAGGCCAGGAAGGAAACAGGGGAACTGGGGAATCTCCGTTACTTCAGACACAGACAGAAAGACAGACTGGGGGTGTAGGAATCTCTGTGAGGTTTGAAACAAGCTGAGAGAAGGTCAGAGGTGCTGTGTGAAAAATCTGTAAGACACGAGGAGATTCAGATGAAACAGATAGCAAAGCCTCAGGAAGGTGACTTGAAGGCTAAGAGAAAAGCCTTGGTCTTTCTCAAGTGGCCAATCTGTTTTCTCCTGGTTACGTCATCCAAAATGTAAAATGCACACATAAACACACACATGCATATCCCTGCACACAAATGTACACGCAGGATATAAAAGAAGCCCTGTGAGGTCAGATCCACCAACCTGAGGCTGTCCACTGTTAATACGACAAGCCAGCTAAGCCTCACAGTCTCACTGGCAGCTACAGCCATCACCACCAACCGCTGTACCCTGCCTTGCCCTGCCTGTGCCGGCCTTCTCTCTACTAATGGCTGTCTGTCCTGCCCTGCAGCTTATGGGTCAGCAACACATTTATATGTGTGCTTTTAATATGAGATAGAGCCAATGCTACCAATTTGGGAAGAGTCGTCTTTCCCTTTTTCCCCCTGAAATGTTCTTGTCCACCTTTTCCTTCTTTCCTCTTGTGCACTTCTGTTTTCCTGCTTCTTTCTCTCTTATTCTTGCTCAGTATGTTTCTCTCGGGCCAGGGGGCCTGTTGGCCTGTGGGTAGGGGCCTTATTCCATCAGCCTGGGGCTTCTGTCAGAAGCTTGTTCCATTTTGCGTCATGGTGTTGACTGAGCGGACCCCACACTTAACTCCCATAGAGCTATGGGGTTGGGCGGCAGGGCGGCCGGCACAGGCTAACGCGGCACCGTGTTCAGCGTGGTAATCTGATGGCCATGTTTATTTTATGTAGCTCTCCTTTGATGGAGCAGAAAAAGTCTTTGGGCTTTTTGTTTCAGCACTTTCACTGCCAGGTCAGAGGTGCTCGCCGTGGTTACGCTCAGGAAGAATAATATTTGCCCTTATATTCGCTCCAAACAGGCTTTTTTCCATATTAGTGTCAGGGATACTCTTTGGGTTTCTGCCTTCCACTGATTCGGCACATTGGAGGTGAAGGGTGGTGGGGGACCGCACCTCAAAAGCATTGCTCCCAGGAGGATTATGGGGGTGTTCTACAGGTCGTCCCTGATGCCTTTTCTTATACCCTGAGAGAACCCCCATCACATGGGCTGAAGGCCCCAGAGACAGCCCTGCAGCCATATATAAGTCCCAGCGGTGAAGGAAAACACACACGTAAACACATGAAAACACTCTCCCTCCTGCCTGGCTGCCCGGGGCTCCACCTCAGCTGTCAGGAGTCCAAAAGTCCCAGGTTCCTTTTAATGGAGGTACCAAAAAAACAGTTACTTCTCCTTGTCTGCCTATGCCTTTCACTGCCTCACCTCAAAACTCACACACCCACCTATCTGCCTTGTGTCAGCTGTTTCATATGGGTTGAAAAGCCAGGGAACTACACTAAGTCATTATGTGAGGTTTTGACCCAAGAGTACTAGAGGGAAACAAAACTGTTCATGTTCAGTATATCAAATTCTGACCCCAATTTGTTCTGTACAACCACAGTATTAAGTACAAATAATGTCTTGTTTGACATTGTTCTGCACTGTGTCTATTGAGCTTTACAATATTGATTTGACCCGAGAAAGTTCACTTCAAATGGTAACTCAGAGGATATGCTTTGTCATGCAAGAAGGCTTTTTATTTTGAAGATTAATTAGCACATAGCATTTGAGAAAAGGAGCCCAGATTGTGGCAGGAATATTGTTTGTCTATCTTTTTTTGCTATTGTAATTGGCTGTGATCACTCTTACAGAGATGAATCATAGTAATAGAAGATAAGACACACGAGGGAGTTTTGTGAGGCTAATGTTTCATTTCCTTGTAGGTTCCTTATTATTTATGATCTGAATAAAGAAAATACTGAGGTTTCAGCCAGATCCAAACAATAGGCAAACGTGCATACTCACATGCACTCACAAAAACAGAAACTAGATCACCATTGTCTTCTACATCTCTTATCTTTCCATTGAAAACTATCAACAGAGAAGGATTGTTTACACTTCCTGCTCTACTCCATATATTCCATTATGTACCTTCTTGTTCTAACACTTTGGACAAGAATCTGACCTCTCCTGTGACTGTGAGGTATGTGCTTACTCATTGACAGAGGAGCCTAAACTCTGATGTAATCCACGGGAAACAAGAAGCAGGGAGTTTGTGTGTGTGTGTGTGTGTGGGTGGGTGGGGGGGGGGCTACCCTGGTGGTAAGTAATCCAATCCCTCAGGGTGCAATTTAGCAGCTCAAAACAATTACCCACTGGCTGCCCTCAAATCAGCTCCAGCAGCAGACAAAAGAGTTAGCTTGTTAGTAGACACTGATGTGAAGTCAGATTTGGAAGGTCAGGGCAGAGCAAAAGCTAATCTGGATCAATGTCTGGTGATGTGATGTTAACTGATCAAGCAGCTTAAATACCAAAGCAGATGGCACAGTAAGAAACACAGTAGAAAAGCCAGGTCAGTGAGTCATAAAGAGGTGCTGTCAATCAAACCAAAAAACTCATCAGCCAAAAATCTGCCATGCGTCTCTTTCTATTCAACCCTTACTGTCAGGCTCACCCAATCAGAGGCTGATTATAGGGTTTTGCTGTTCCCGTGTCATGCCTCTATCTCTATGTCTTCCTGTCCCAGACTTCTCCCACCCAACACCCTTTACATTCATCGTCTGTTTTGCATCATTGCCATCACTATCGACATTATCACTGATCATTAGTTCTTTTCTCTTTGACCGTCACACCTATCTCTTACCAGTATTCCCAACCCATTCCCACTTCTGTTTTCTTTTTTTTGTATGTCACCATTTGAACTTCGTCATCACTCTTGGTTCCTCGGAATAGCCCTTGTCTCTGAGTTTATTGTCTTAGTGACAAACCTAGACCTATGTCTGTTCTGGCATTCTCTCCCATCACCTCCCACCCTCCCTCTTTGTCGTCATCCCTTTCATGTCTACCCAGTGGGTGTCAGCATGCCTGTTGTTTCTGGGCTTTTAGTCCACTGTGTTGCGGGGAATTTCCTTCTTATCATTCACTGAGCCATTCCTTGCATTCTTGGCATGCTTCCTGGCACTACCGGGGGTCCAGCCAGATGTGGGGGCGCCTGTACTGTAACACAGAATCTGAGGCCAACCAACGCCATTCATATTTCCAGCTCTGACCTTCTAATGAGGATGGACAGTGTGATTGATGAACCGAAAGATGATGAGGAGCCAGGGAGAAAAGGGAGTGGGGAGACATAAAAAGACAGTGAAGGTGGTGGTGGTGGGGGGGGGGGCAGTAATGCATGTGAACTCCAAGCCAAAAATAGAAACCTCTGGATAGTTTTCATTTCTAAGTTCCTGACTCACAGACTGTTATTGGTAAAATAAGACATGTAAGGCATTTGGATCTCTCCCCGCAGACATTTGTGGCTAATTGAGAACAGCAGGAGGTCGAAGTACATATAAACACTGGGAACAAGAATAGAGAGAGATTAGAAATAACTTTCATATTGTTCTTCTTAGTCAGACCCCTCTAATGATAAAGATTGTTTAATGATCAACCTTGAAACACAGTTGTAGCGACATCCCATTATAAACAATGGTCAAGAGGAGAAACTGAGCTTGTGAGTAGCTGTATGAGGAAAAATGGCTGTCACACAGACTGGAGATAATGATAATGGTGGCTGAGAAGAATGCACACAAACACATTACTTTCATATCTTGCTATTTCAGAGATAAGATGTCCCAAGAATAAAGCATAGATAGTTGAGAGTTTATATAAACATTTACAGTAAATGTTTTCTTTTTTGCAAGAGAATGCAAAAAAGAAAACTGCAGTGCAACAACAACTATATGAATTTCAAACTAAAAGAGGAAGACAGTGTATCTTCTGTGCTGTGTTTGCACCGCTTTAAGTCAAAGTCACTTCAAACCAACGTTGACATTTCAGTGAACTTGAGGTCCGCCTCCCCTCCCTGTGCGGTCAAAACTCAGAGTCCTGAATGTGGAGAGAAGTCTTTTTGATTTCCAAACAGCAGCAGCCTCCAAATTGTTGTGCTCAGCTTCTTAATCCATCTGTATGCTACTTCAAAACATAAACAGTTGACAACATGCAGATATGAAATTTCCTTTCCTGTGTTTGCTCTTAGTTATGATGAAATTTACACACTCTGCATGGTTGACGCACAGGAAGTGGATGGCGGAACGACTGTAGAATCAATACAGCTGCCTATGTGCTCTGTTATAAGTTGTGTTATCTGCTATCATTGTTGTGGGAGGTTGATTTATGATTGTCAGCGTGTAATGAGCATTAATTTAATGAATGGCTGTGGATGAACGGGTTTGAAGTACGTCAGCATTCACAGACGCAGCCAGGCCATGTCAAGTTGAAGGGGACAGTGGGTTATAAATTGTTTTAAGTACTGGGGTGAACTGTCTCACAGACGTAAGCATATGTGTGCTAGTGTAAGTTTGTTTGTGTGTCTGTGTGTATTTGCAAGTCTATCTGTCTGTAAAAGGCCACTGTTCCACCTTCTCGAGTCACTGAGGTCACGTCACGTTGACAAAATCACATAGAAGGGCAAGCAGCGACGTCACAGCAGTCCTCTTCCCTTTGTCTTTCTACTCCCCTCACTCCTTCCTTGTCATCTCTCCAGGCTCTGTTACCCCTTAAACACACACACCCCTCCCAATTTCCCCTGAGTGTTTGTCAGCAGCTCTCAGCTTCCGTAGAATAACACGACAACAGACTCAGTGTGTGGCTGACGCAGACGCACGGCGCGCCGGCAAGTAGTGGTCAGCTCTGATACAGTACGCATCACTCACGCACACACACACACCAATGTAGTAACTCACCACAGACATGGCGCAAGACTGACAAAGAGACAGAGAAAGCACAAGTAATGTTACTGGGGTAACTATTCTGCATGCTGAGGAATGCACCACAAACACGACTATCACTTTCATCTTTTCACTTTCATACTTTTATAACAGTGCTGTAGAGGACAGAGATATTCACTTCGGCAACAATATAACAACCAGATGAAAAAAGGAGAGTCTATTTACATGTAAATGTTTGATTACATAGAGTGTGTCTGTTTAAAGTTGTTTACAGTTTGCTGATCCTGCAGCACACCAGAGACAACATAAAAGATGGGATGAAAGGAAGCAACTGAGTATGTGAAAGAGAAAGTAAGAAAGAGCTGAGAGGAAGCACTTTGAGAGGTGGAAGAGATGGAGAGAGAGCCAGAGAAAGAGGGATGCAGACAGGACACGCAATGACAGGGGAGGAAAGAATGTTTAGGGCGACTGAGAATGGCGGTGAGAGGAAAGGAGGGAGAACCGGACGAGAAAGCGGGAGCTCTGAGACAGGCCTGGGCTCTCCAGTGTATTAACACTAGTCTGAGATGAAGGGAGCAAGCAGGGTAGATGGAAAGAGTGTTTGCACAGTAAAAAGTTCCTTTTGCGTGGGTTTCTGCTTCCCGCTGTACCCCCCTCCTCCTTCCTCTTCTCCTTCTCACACTCTGTCTGTGACCTATTGCTTCAACTAGTTAATTCAGAGATTTCCTTACTGGCAGACGCAAAACTGTTTGGACGCCGTGAGAGTGAGGGAGAACGTGAGCAGGTGAGCAACACTCAGAGAGGAAAAGGTTTTCAGCTGACTCTCACTGTTACACATGCAAAGAGGTGGCAAAACTACACACATCCTTTAGTGGAAGTACAAAGTACAAGTCATTTATCTATGTTTGCAAAAGTGAAAGAGTACAGAATATTAAACCATTCTAACTTCAGAACAATTATGTATGTACATATATATATATATATATATATATATATATATATATATATATATATATATATATATATATATATATATATATATATATATATATATATATATATATATATATATACATATACATATATATATATATATATATATATATACACATATACATATACATACAGTATATATATATATATATATATATATATATATATATATATATATATATATATATATATATATATATATATATATATACACACACATATACACGTATATTACATTTGCTGCCATATACAAACCAGTGGGCAGTGTCCTCAATAGAACTTGAACCACTATAATACCTTTTCTACCCTGTTCATTCTCTCTTTTCTTCCGTTTTCTCATATACATACAAGGTAAACAAAAGATTGTTATCGTCCATCTGTTTAATTGGTCATTATGTTGGGAAGGCAGACAGTGGTTTCCCAACACTGATATGAATCACTGATAACTGCCCTCAATCACCTGTTTTACAAATATGAAGTAGATTTTCTCCAGATATATGTCTTAAATATGGGAAGTAAAAAGAAAATAAATAAATAAATAACCTACAATCTTTACTTAAGTGGAGTAAAGTATTTGTGCTTTGTTACTTCTCACCTTTGCACACATAAACATACACACTGTGTTTTGTCACATACCATAGAGTTTGGTTTCCAAACAAAATGAGCCTCGTAAATGTGTGTTTAATAGAGAGCCGATTTAAACATTTCACTCCCCCGGTCTCTGCAGGGAGAGAAATTTGCCTCATGCTCTCCTTTTCATCCCTGCATCCTGCCCTTTGCACAGCTCTGTGAGCCAAGCCAGTAGAGGAAACCTGCAATAATGATGCTGGTTAATGTCCTTCTTTAATGGTCTAATAAAAAGGCAAAGCAACAGATGCACAACAGCCATATCTGTCTTGAGTGGGTTGTGGAAAAGGAAGGGAGCAATTGACATGCACAATTTGTAAATCATGTCTATGGGGAGCTTTCCTGACTAAACACTTGTATGTATAAGGCAGATCAAAAGGGGGCAAGTGAAGGGGATTTCTTGTTATATATCTGTATGAAAGACGACACCAATCACTGCCAGTAACAAAGAGAAAGTAAGAGACGTCACTTTATAGCTCAATGACTGTAACCTCCTTGTGTGTGTGTCACTATTTCTACCCCCCACCTCCATCCCCTCACCCTTGAACTATTAACACACTCACTTGCTCTCTGACGTACATACAAGCATAAGGGGGCAAGCAGAGGGGAGTGGGGGGGGTGGTGGGTAATGACTTAGGGTAAGGTTACCATGACAATTCCCAAGATAGGATGCCGAAGCAAAGACGGCGCTGGAGAGAATGAATGAGGAACAGAATGACGGAGGAAGAGAGCAGTACAGTAAGAGGAGGTCATGGGGAAACTTGAAAGTGTCCTGTTATAGGAGAGCAAATATTAACAGTAAAAGGGTCAGCGCTTTGGTTTTCCCTTTGAGCGTAATCTCAAGGTTTGTTTATTCAAGCCCTGCTGGAATTCCCTAGAGGAAATGAGGGTGCTACATAAAAATGATGAATTTATTACTACTCCTTCTCCTATAATCCATTTTACCATCGGAGCAGTATTGCGTCATGGCCAACATTTTCACTGTTTACACATGACACTCTGAGGTAAGCAGAGCACAAGACTTAACCCATTAAATCCACAAGTCTCCTGGACATGGAAATTAATTTGAGGCAGTAAACATTTATAAGGAGGCCATATCAGGATGTAATGATTCTGTATTTGCTCAGACAACAGACTAATCACATTTAAATAAACAGTGAACAACATAAAAATCCCCACCATTAAAAACCCCACTAAAGCTTCCTTGTTGCATTGGTTCTACTTCCTTAAAGTTAAACCAACCTGGTGGTAGTCAATGGTTACCTGAATTGAGGAAATGCGACATAAGGTGAGCAAGATGTGTGAGACGCTCAAAAGATTTTGAAGCCTGTGTAATAATGTGTGAATACATGCCATGGCGCACAGGAAACCTAGTGTAAAGCATGACTGAAATGAGTGAAGCTTGTGTGAGTAAAGTTTGTCTGGCAGTGAGGCCTGGCAGGCCCTGTCACAGGTTCCCCTTCCTCTCTGATGTCTTTGAGGTCGTAGTCTGAGTGTCTCACTCTGTTTCTCCTCCTATGGTGGTTTACACAGATTGGTGATGTAATGGGTAGCATATGAAGGCCACACACAAACACACACACACACACAAGCACACACACAAACACTGATGGTCATGCACGTTATACAGACACCGCACATATACCACCGCATACCCATAATTACACACATATACTGTATGCACACCCATTTACACAAACCCTGGATTCCCCCTTTTCCAACAGGCATACGCCAGTGTGTGCTCGCTCTCACACACACAAAAACAAAAGTCTAAACAAAGATACATGCACACATACATACATACATACATACACACTGAAACAGCACCCAGCCAGTATCATGGTGTGTGAGTGATCAGTGCTGGCTGGTGGACGGCCTACCAGAAGACTGTGTACTTCAGAACCACCCAGGAGACCCCCATCATGAGCCCATAGAGGGAATGAGGGAGAGTGACTAACTTCACTCTTTCTTTTCTTCTCTCCCCAGCTGTGTCTTCAAACGCTCCTTTGATGTGGGAAATTAAAAAGAGCGAGTGTGTCAATATCTCCCTCCATCCCACTACACTCATCTATTGCCTCCCCTTTTCCTCCTGCTCCCCTGCTTCCCCTCTTTTTCTTTTCTACTGTTGACCTGAGAAAACAGAGCATGACCCTTTTTCACCGCAACAACTTCGCCACCCACTCTCTGCCACCAGGTCCTCATCATACAGTATGAGGGGTGTTTGTTTGTCTGTGTAAGCCCACCGCTGAACTGGCAACTTTGTGTGTATGTATATGAGTATGTGAGTGTATGTGAACACAAGACCCACCACTAATTATTTTCTAACCACACCATGAGTGTATGTCTGTGAATGAGGGTCTCCTAATCTCACACCCAGACTCAAAAAAGCTTTCTTCCCTTTTCCTGGTCTCTCCCTCACCATCTCTTTGTGTGTGTGTGTGTGTGTGTGTGTGATTCTTTTGCGATATACAGTATGCGTACAGTATGATGCATTAACTGTCCTCCTCTGCCATGATGACTGGAAACTCGTGTTTGCCCTTTGCAACAGTAGGCTACGCTTTACTGCACCTGACTGAGTGTTTCCAGGCTTCCCAGCTCTACATTTGTGTGTGTGTTTGTGAGTGAAAGAGAGAGTGGAGACTTACAGATAGTGTGACAAATCATGCTGTAGTGTGTACAGAGGCCTATGACGTTTTGGCATAAACCACAAAGTGTTTTCTTCTCTTTTGCATGTTTCAGGTTAACATCCATTAGGAAAAGCTTTGTGTCCTTTTAAACATCCTAAGACTTATTTTACCATCTGACTTTTGCTTAAATATTCAATACCCACTTACATGAAGATACTTAACACAAATTTTGTAGTGGGTGCGTTTTGTGCTGGCAGCCATTTATTGATATAAGCTAACTACATTTCTGTCTAGTCTAATGACTCTTACACCGTAGATTTTGCAGTGTTAATTTGGAGACAATGGGACCAAATACACTCTAGAAGAAGTTAAATAAACTCTCTAAGTGTTGATTTAACACTGCAAAATTTACTGTGTAAGAATGACAGCTGCCTACATCCACAATGATAACAAATACACTGAAAAACACACACACACACACACACACACAAACACACACACACACAGGTCTCAGGTCTTTATACTGATTCCCAAAATTCTTAAATGCCTCTCTTCTGCTCCTCTACAGTGCACACTATTAGCTGCTTTTAGCTTAGAAATGGTGACAGCCAACATCAACAAACGACAGCAATCCAGCACAACTCAGATACTGTGTCTTAAAACGAGAACTTCCATTAGTACAGTTACATGCAGTACACTGTACACATAGTGTACTTACTTACACAGTGGCAAATAACTGTTGTCCAAAATCAAAGAGACAGTTATCACACTGACCAGAACTGAAAATGACAATGCAACAATGTTATTATAATAAGACTTTATACTTATATGGTGCTTTTTTGGACATTCCAAAACACTTATTTACTGTTTTTTGTATATATATATATATATATATATATATATATATATATATATATATATATATATATATATATATATATATATATATATATATATTTTTTTTTATCACCATGATTTTGAACATTGTGTTCAATCACATCCTCCTCATCCATCATTTTTAGCCCCTTCTCTTCCACAATATGGCCAAGATGATTGAGTGTGAGAAATGTCCAGGATTGCATGCTCAACTTTTTGACAGTTTTTTTGCTTACATTCAGGTACTTCAAGTACAACGCAGTGCAAATGTAAGTGTAAAACATGCAAAGACTCCAATACAAACTCTAAATAAGCACACAAACATGTCCAAATCTAAGATATTGAACCTTTAATTTATTTTTAAATGGCTGTATCTACCATTTGCATTTCTTTTATCCCTTATTGTACTGTGACTTTAGGCTGTTTTACTATTTTAGTCATTGAATGGGATGATATATTTGACTGTTCTCCTGCCTTCTTTTATTTGATGTTTGTGAAACTTATAGACCATAATAATATCTATACAAATACAGATATTATTATGTTTTTCTGTCTGTTCTGAGTGTTAAGATCTTTGTGCATGTTTTGCGTGTCCACACTGTTGACCTGGACAGCCTCCACCGCCGACACACACACACACACGCACACCTTCAGACTCCCCCAGCGTGTGTCTGCGTTAATGTCCTGTGGTGTATATATGTATGTGTGTGTCCGCTCACTGTTTCTATGCAACACTTTCAGAGGCCCCTTCTGGTCTGGACAACACCTCTCTCCTGCTCCTATCCGTCTCTCACTCCTCACTCTTTCCTTCACCCTGGAGAGGGGGAGAAGGAGCGAAAAAAAGAGAGAAGGAGGTGGGTGGGGGGGCAGTGGAAATAACAGGCTGCTGTCTCAGGAGGGGCTCTGAAAAAACGAGCAAGGGGTGAGAAAAGGAGGGAGGAAAATAAGGGAGAGAAAGGTGTTTGCTGTGCATATTAGATATAATACAGGGAATGTACCATGTGTAGCTGAAATGTGCCCTGCCATAAATTAAAAAACACATTAATGACATTTTACCTCTGAATACAAAAGAGAGGACAGGTAAACCCACAGTGTACAGGCTCTAAAAAGATACAAGGTTACGAGAGATATGCTGATACACATGAAACAATGGGCTTTTTAAAACGTCTGCAGTGATAGAGGGAGAGAGAGAGAGAGAGGGGAAGAGATTTGGAGATGGAAAGATACAAAGAGGTAGATGGGACTGATTGGTGCAGGTAGCGGGATGCGACGGAGGAAGTGCTGGAGATAGGAACAGGACAGGACGGGAGAAAGTGATAGAGGAAAGAAAAAAGGAAAAAAAACAACGGAACATTTTTTTAAGTTTCGCAAAAGGAGACAGGGAAGCAGGGAGGGGAGAAGGAAAGAAAGAGAGAGAGAGAGAGAGAGAGAGAGAGAGAGAGAGAGAGAGAGAGAGAGAGAGAGAGAGAGGGAGGGAGAGGGAGAGAAGAGAGAGGGAGAGGGGGGAGAGAGAGAACGTGTGTCTGTGTGTGTGTGTTTTTATGAATGAAGTGAGTCACTGCCGATGTGTCATAGGCCCGACGTCTTTATAAAGGAAGTTTTAAACAAGCCTAAACACTTCACTGCGCGCAAAAATTGGACTTACCACACTCGCATCCCTCTCTCTGCATTTCTGTTGCCTCTCTCCAATCTAAGTGTCTCTACTTTCAGTACTCCATACAAGACTACAAGGACTGATCTCAAACTTTACTTCTCACAGCAAAGTTTGACGATATTGATTTTCCTCCTCTCCTCTGTGAGTGCTTCAGTCATCACTCTGCTCTCTCTCTCATTCATTCTCCCTCGTCCTGACAACTTTCCTCCTCACTGACTGAACAGCGCGAAGAAGAAACCGGAGCACGTGACAATTTCCGGAATTCAATTTATTTATTAATTTATTTATTTATCTACGTTTGTTTGCTGTTTTTTTTTTTTTTTTTTTTTTTTTTTTTACCTATCTCTCGGATCCGAGCCATTATGAAATGTAAGTGATTCTATGAGTATCTTACTTAAGTTGTTCACCATCGTTTCATGTTCCGGTTTATTTTATTTCTAATATATTTTTTAAACTTTTAATATTTCAGTGATATTATAAGTTATCGACTACGACTCATTTTTTTTTAAAGTTATACGTATTTACTTATATGCAGGTTAACCGATTTAAGATGAGTAAAACACATGCTGAATAACTTTATTTTCAAATGATGAAAAGTGAACTGTTAAAAGTTAGGACAGGGGCATGGAGCTCCGATGCTTCTGCAGTGTTATTTTGGCTGTGATTCTTGTGGTTCACCTGTAATTATCAAGCATTCATCATTTCAACACCACTGTGGTTCCCTTTTAATACTTAGTCTACCTTGTATTTGAACTTGAAAGGAAAAGAATGAATAAGCTTACTGTTCGAGAGTTGACTTGGCTTGGTCTATATAATTTATACCACCAGCTCACGTACCTATCCAGTTGCAGGTGTGACAATCAGCTGCATTCATTGCGTTGCTTATGGTAAAGGAATGATGGTGATATTCAGTGTCAAAGCCGGGCATTTAATGATTTAATGATTTGCATTCAGCTTGTGAAAACATGACTCTGACACTGAAGCTCCTCAGGACTCCTCTGCCAAGTCTGGAACTATTGTTTATATTATGGTGCAATATCTTCTCCTAGAGCTGACAGCCATGGCCTGAGGTCATTATCATTATGGCGAGATGACAGCGCCTCTCCACTAATTGCTTCCGTTTTGTTTTACCCCTACAGTGCTTCTGGACTCCTCCTCATCACTCCTGTTCTCGCTGCTATTGGCTCAGCTGCCTGTTTTCACGTCTGCCTCTCCAGTACCTCATCGAAGGCCCAGTGACATGGATAGACTGTCCAATCAGACCAAAAATCTAATGAAGCTCACCCAAGAACTGCTGGTAAGCACACATGCCCATTACCCATGCCCATTAGCAGTCTCAGATATAGATCGGAAAGGTGGCTAATGAGTAAATCACTCTATGTGTTATGATGAAAGATATAGTAGTGTGAGGGCAGAAAAGGATGCAGGTCATTGCACCAGAGGATGTAGTAATTGCTCTTGCAATAATTGCATTGGAATGTTACCTCTCAGTTCAGGTGACTTCATACTACAGCCATTACTAACTTTGCGTCATACACTGTTTGGGGAAAAAATGTTGAGGAGGACTACATTTGTTTGCTCAGAACTTCAGACATGTTCAACTTTTAAGCTGCTTTCATTGATGACTGACTGCTCGAAGTCCACAGAGATCAGCCTTAGGGGAGATTTGACTGAGTGATCTCACTTTTAATCCACATTTGGATTCATGAGGGGGAGTCTGACTCAGCAGCCTCCTGATCTGCCTAGTCACTTGACTGGCGGTGATAGCAAGATTGAGTCCAGTGAAGGGAGGAGTGTAAAATCATATTCTTACAGAGTTCAGAAGGCTGCCCTCACAACAAAAAACACACTCATGATGTGAGGCTTTTAATGAGAGACAGGACTGTTTGATATTTCTAGACAAGATTATTATAGAGAAACACATCAGTGGATCCAAGACTGAGGTGTCAGACACATACTACCAGCTGTGAAATGACAGCTAAGTATATCATGTGCTTGTTTACATAGAAACATGTTTATGTTCTGTGGCTAGTCTGTAGGAAAAATGGATTGAATTGGAGGTTTTTTTCTTCTCTTAAGAAATGGGAATGTTTTGCATGTTGTACCAACTATTTTGAACAGACATCCTATTCTGCTGACAGTCAAGTGTGTAGGAAAATCAGATGTGAAAACTTTGCCAAGCTGGTGATTGTGTATCAGTGTAACAGTGTAACAAAGTGTTTTAACAGGTGAAAAGAAAGCTGGGTGGTATCTCTAAATCTTTGGTTACACATGACTGATGTAGATTCTATTTTTGCATTATGCAAATCTTAAAAGTCTTTTGTTCAGGGGATACAATCTAAAATAACCACATACTCTCTCTAGTTTTGGCCAGTAGATAGTGTTCTCAAAGGGAGTGTGTGTTCTGTGTTGACTGCTTTAATATAACTTTGCAGGTCTTCACAGTAGCAGTCGTCTAACCTGGGTTCCAGATGTGAAAAACTTATATTATCAAGGGGTGTTGGGGACAGTATTAAACAGCGTTCAGTAACACGGAAGATTTTTTTTTTTTCCTTATTATGTGGAATTCCACTAAAGAGAGGACAAAGTTAGGAAAGATAAATAGAATGGGAATCCATGGAAAGTCCCTGCAAAAAGCAATGAAACTGAAGCTTTAAAAGGAGAGAAATGTGTGTATATAAACACACAGGTCTATATAAGTTTTCCGATGTGTATGTGTGTGTGATTGTGCATGTGTGTGTTTGTATGCATACTCTATGGGTAGAAATATATGTGTGCATGCATTTGTGTGCATGCATTTTTGTGGCCGTGTGTGCATTGAGGGTTCTGTAAATAGTCATGGTTGTGTAGGTGCGGTGTTTAGTGTTTTGCTTTTGGTCGCCACAGCAAAGTGACTTGATAAAAATCAAAAAGATTTATCACATTCCAGTATTTGCATTCAGGAAGAAAAATGCTTGATGCTAAGTTGTGTCGGGTGAGGTCATGATCTGCGATGGAGAGAGCAAGAAAAGGAGGATAAGAGGGAGAATTAAAGGCTGAGAAAAATGGAGGAAAAACCACAAGAGATGAAGAGATCAGAGGGCCAAATAGATGACAAGCCGGTAGTGTATGTGACTGCATGCGTACACATGTGCACAATATACTGCATGTGCTTGTGCACCTGGTAGGCGAGAGAGGGGGAGAGAGAGAGAGAGAGAGATGGGGGGTGAGGGATGGGAGAAGACAAAAGCAAAAGAGACAAAACATTGGACCACAAACATAAGTGAGTTCTTACGAATGGCTGATGGAGAGACATAACAGACAATGCAGCACATTCATCGCTTAAAACATAAACACAAACAACTGGAAGCATAACAGTACCACAAGAAAAACAGAATAACAGTTTAAGGAAGCATTAGGCATACAGAACCTGTTTACACAAAACAGTTCTCAGCACTATTCATCATGATGTTGTTATGTTCCTGTACTGATTGGAAATGACGCATGCCACATCAGTCATCGCCATTTATCTTCATTCATTACTGAATCAGGCCTGCATCTGTAACACTAAAGTGAAGTACTGATGAGTACAGATGCCTTTGTTAAGTAGAATTCCATAAAGCTTCCCTCAGGTTGTTTACCCCCCTCTGCTGGTCACAATGAGCACTACAGCTGCTTTTTGGACAAAGTTTACAACACAACTCTAGCTGGGCAGCAGCACTGCGTCATTCCATCTTTTTATAGCTGTGACCCTGGAGTTTCCCTACAGCCCTGTGTTGTCTGTCCCACTTGGAGCTTTCTTAGTCACTGCTTATGTTGTTATCCGCTCTCCCTGTAGAAAACATCCTGTGGGTTCAGGTCATTTGCTCTTATTGTTGACATTTGGGGAGGCTGAATGTGGGTGAACTCACATTGACCCAATCGACCACACTCCCCTCAGTGAGCGCTACTGTCTCTAAGCACAGCAAACAGTCATCCAATCGAAGTGCGAGACTAATACTTTCCTCATGTTGCCGTGACTTGTCTCAGGATGAGTACAATTGCACTGATGCAAATTACTAATGGGCTGCTCTGTGTCTTGTTTTCTCTTTCAGAGGGAGCATGCATTTGACTCAGACGTGGAGCCCCACAGGTTCAGCTCTCTGCCAGAAATGAGCAACAGATCAGCCAATGACCTCAACAATCTTGAGGTAATGCCCTGATAGTGTATCTGTGTGTATGTGCGTGCATGCTTGTTGTTGGAGGGGCTGGTTTGTTTCTATCCGCAGTTACATCTTACCACACCCGTGCTAAGTCTCTAAAGTCTGTCTGTTTTGTTTCCAGCTGAAGCCCACACTCTCTCAACTGCATGCTGACCTGAAGCTGTACGAGCACCACTTTGAGTGGCTGAATAAGGTCTCAAAGAAACACCACCATCCTGCGCTGCCCAAGCTGGTGGAGATGATCAGAGAAATGAAATCTCTCATTAATCTACTGCACCGTCAGGTACAGAATAGAATACAAAAGAATAGAAGTACTTTATTGACCCCACAACTGGGAAATTGCTTAACAAAGTAACAAGCAGATTTGACTTTAAGAAATGTAGTCACTTAATTAGAAGTTTCCTATCAGGTTACAATACTTACTATAATTTAAGTGGTGACTAATCTGTTTGTCTTTCTTAATTTAACAGATGTTGAGAGTTGAAGCCCCAAGGTTGACTCCAGCGACCCCCTCCCTCCCTCCTCACCTCCCCTATCAGTTTGATGTTCTTCAGTCTACTCATGAGCTTCTCCGACACTTCAAGCTCTTCTGTGATTGGGCATATAGAGCATTTATCAGCCTCAAGCCCAAAATTACTGTAGTACAATCATGATTCAGAAACTGTACAGCTGCACATAAAGTGAGAAGGCGTGATGTGCTGCTCAGCCAAAGAGCAGTCAGAACTACGTTAGTGTGAACTGAGACAGGAGCATCCCAAAAAGAGGCCAAAATGTCAGCCAGTGTGACATGTGTGTTGAAGAACATGTCTTTCCACCAAAGCCAATGGGGATGTGCTACACTGCAGCAAGTTTCAACCAAGATTTAACATTCACATCCACAAAAACTGCCAGTTTAATTACAATGAACATGTCATGATTTCCTAAACTCGTTCCTGAGGGCCTTGTTCACGGCCATGTTATTTATGTATTTATTTATTTATTGACTGTTTTTATCTAATTTATTTAATTCTATTTATTTGACGTTGTAATGTGTCACTCTCTTCTTTATTTCTGAATTAACGTGAATTTAGTTGCCCGTATCTTTGTTATTCTTCTTTTTTACTTGTGTCTCACTGATTTTCAAGAAAAACACAGTAGCACTTCTTAAACCAATAGCTCTGATAAGGTTTTTTTTTTTTTTTTTACTTAATCTTCCTTTTTAAATTTCTTCAGTCAATAATTCTTCCAGTAGATGTAGCATATGTAAAACAGCCAATGTTTTCACTATCTTTTACTGACAGTGCCCTTAAACATTTTAGAAGATTGTAAGATTGTACTAAAATCTTCTAAAAACGTTAATCTTAAATGTGCCACATATTTTTTTTTTTAAATCATTTGATGGCCTATATATAAATTGTATTTTTCAGTAAACATCTGAATGGTATCTGGAGAGAAGTGAATACTTTCTTTTGTACCACAGACAGAGTTTCTATTTTTAAGCCTGTTTCTCACATTGTGCATGAAGAGGCATATTAAGATATTGTGGTTAAGTTGTATGAATGTGCCCTGTTGTTGAGCACTGATGGACCTGATTAGATTCTTTGCACAAATCTGTTAGGATTAGCCTCTTTGATAAGTGAGATGGCTGATTTTCAACCTGTGCTTTGGGATAGAAAACATTTAGTTTTTTAAAATTATTATTTAGATGAACACCCAAAGCCTTAAAATACTATGTATTGTGACACTATGTTCTGTACAGGTGTACATAAATGGAATGTAAATTGTTGTAAATTGTATACAGTGCTTTTGTGTATTATGTGTTTTCTACAGTATATTGTAGAGTACTTTGCTAATGTTATCACTATAATTGTCCATTCCTATCCTAGTATTTGTTACAGTATTGACTATTTATTTAAATACTTTGGTGGAGCTATTTATTTTGTGCTGCAGCGGAGCGAGTCTCCTATCTTTTGTACTTTTATACAGTTTTTATTCTTATTTACTAAACTTATACCATCATGTTTAAATTATTGTTGTAACATCAAGATGTCTCTTCCACACACTGATTGGCCTCAATGTGAAACATGTGCCTTGTTGAAATAAATGAATGTGCACAATAGATTTGATGAGCTTATGTGTTAGTTCCAAACACTACATTACCCATGAACCAGTGCGTCACACATAAATATTAAACTCTTACAAGGAATAAAGCGTTACAATAGTTTAATATTTGCAGGATAC
Source organism: Siphamia tubifer (assembly GCA_020466265.1). Lineage (NCBI taxonomy): Eukaryota > Metazoa > Chordata > Actinopteri > Kurtiformes > Apogonidae > Siphamia > Siphamia tubifer. Next base: position 60,734,335 of record CM035798.1, on the reverse strand, counting down.
GATATCCAGGGTCACGTACAATCTGTTGAATGTTTGGTTTTGAAATATTTTTAAGTAAGGGTATAAAAATGTCAATCTTTCAGCTTGGCTTTCTGTCCAATCGTAGTCGTTCATGAACTGTAGCAAACAGCCAATCAGCGTCGCTGTTCTTAGAAGGCGGCATCGGGTGGAGAACTGCTGTTAGTTTGCGCTGTGTTTATTGTTAAGGTTGTGTGGATTAGCACTGCGGTACCCAAGTCCCTTTCTTCATATTGGGCACAATATTGCTTTAAGATGAGTTAAAGATGCGTGGTGAGTACTACTTTTATTAGTATTCTCGCACATTCATATCGAACGATTTAACGAACCTTTTCTGCATTGATGGGGACGAGATTAGCTTTAAATGTAGGCCAGTAACTGTTTGTTTTGACTGTAAAACTGGTAATACATGTGTATGCAGCCCGCCTGCTACTACAGCTGTCTGGTTAACTTAGGATGCACTTATGAACTGGCCTAATGTGTAACTTATATGTAGTATCAGTGTGTGCATTGCTATTAAACCGCACTGCGGGGACGGCCAACAACAGAATGACAGCCAGGGGAAAGACAGCAGTGTGGGGGGACGAGCTGAGTAGACAGGGAGGAGGGAGGAGTTTAAAGGGGCATTCTTGGCAGGAGTAATAAAGTTATAATACTGTATATATCTCAATCTCATGTCAGATGTTTCCCGAGGCGCCTTCAGACTGTGTGACTGACAGAATTTAAATTGTCAAAGAAAAGAACGGAACGATGAATGAAGGAAGGTGAAAGACAAACCATGATAAGACACCAAATCTGATCCACACCTGCTTCCAAGGAATACCATCACCTACTCCAAGTTTTCTGAGCTCATGGCTAACTCAGTGGCCTTGGTGGTCCAAGCAGAACTCTTACCATCTCAGTCCACCGCCTCCCTGTCTCCATTTCCATCCCTTCTGGGCTCAGGGGAGGATGGTGACGATGACAGAGACAGGGGGGAGCTGGTGGAAGGAGACAAGGGAGTCGTGGAGAGTGGAGAGGAGGTGGTTCTGGACATGGTGACATCTGCGGTGTCAGACCCAGCCCAGCAACAACCTGAGCAGTCAGACCACCCGTTTCAGTGTATGGACTGCGGCAAGAGCTTCAGGTGGTCATCCAGGCTGACACATCACCAGCGAAGCCACAACAATGAGAGACCCTACCGCTGCAACCTCTGCCCAAAGGCCTTTAAGGGGTCCTCTGCTCTGCTCTACCACCAACGGTATCCATAAGAAAAATGTGAACTCTTGTTTGAGCAGTATAATAGTTTTAATAGCTATAACATTAATCTGTCACAACAGTGTCCTGTTCATGTTCATGCCAAGCAGTGACCATAGAATAGAAGAAAGTATTTTAACACATATTAACATAGTAAGCATCACTACTGAAACAGATATTACAATATTAAATGCAATATTAGACTTTTATTACATTCAGTGTTTCCACAGGTGCAAATTAAAAAATCCTAAATTTAGACTTTAAAGTTTTGCCAGGTCGTAAAAATTGATTGAATAACAAAATTAACATTACTTGCTAAACTTGTGAAAATTTCAAATTTGCTCTGATTACAATGTTTGTCGTAATAATAATAAAAATAAACAAATATAGAACGAATAGCTAACAAATAGAAACTGTTGTTAAAATATTCTTCTTCTAAAATATTCAATCTTTCAAAAAGATTGGGATAAGAAATAGCACATTAATTGCAGTCTGTTGAAAAAACGAACATAAAGTCATGCTCTGAAAACTTTGTAATTTCATATCGTTCATGCTTTTTTCCAGTATGTACATAAAGAGGTCTTAAATTGCATTTAAATGTCTTAAATTAATACTTGTTACTGTGTATATGTTACATAAACAAATTTTCTAAATTATTTATTTTCTTTTGCAGGTCTCACTCAGGGGAAAAGCCATATAAATGCCAGGACTGTGGCAAAGCCTTTAAACGCTCCTCTCTGCTTCAGGTGAGATGCCAGACAAAATTACCATAAGACATTTCTTAGTTGAAGGGAATTCTTGATAACAGTCAGTATTTGCTTCTATGTCTCTCTTTACCTCAGGTCCATCAGAGTGTTCATACCGGAGTGCGTACTTTCTTGTGCCCCTATTGCCCCTTAACGTTTAAATGGAGTTCTCATTACCAGTATCACCTGCGCCAGCACACTGGAGAATGTCCCTACCCCTGTGATACTTGCCCTAAGGCTTTTAAGAACTCTAGCAGTCTGCGGCGACATAAGAATGTCCATCTTGGTCTCAAGCCTTACACATGCTCAGTGTGTAACAAATCCTTTACTCAGTCCACCAACCTGAGGCAGCACATGAGGATACACACAGGAGAGAGGCCCTATGTCTGTACTGAGTGTGGACGCAGCTTTACACATTCATCAAACCTGGCCCTGCATAGGAACTCTCATTCTACTCTCAATACAGCAGGAAAGGAGGGCAAGAGGGTTGAGGATGGTAGGGAAAGCAGTGAGATAGTGGAGGTGGTTGTTGGCACAGAGGAAGTGACATCGTCCATGTTGACGGACATGGTGGGATTTGTGAGCCAGGAAGGGACTGATGGTGTGGGGGTAGGGATGGAGGAGGTGTTCTTGTCGACCACCTCAACCAACCAGAATCCAAACCTTCTCCCCCAGCTCACCCTCACACCCTCTGGGGAGGATGTTTGTGCATCTAGGGCCATCGGGACAGAAGTTCATCTGAGCACAGACACTGGGGCCAGCGTGCTCCTCTATAGCTGCGGCAGTTGCAGCCACACATTTGCCACACGAACCGAGTTAGAAGAGCACCAGTCCATCCATATGGCTCCAGGGGAACATGGGGCCAGTGTGGAAGCGGCACCAGGAGCAGGAATGGAAGTTGGGGATGGGTTGGTGGGAGCTGGTCACCTGCTGGCTGATTTTGAGGAGGTTGTGGAGACGACCACTGTGCCTGAAAACGGGAACACAGCAGAGGTGCTCCTTGGGCTGACAGAAGGGGCAGACAGCAGCAACACAGTAAGCTACAACAAAGATTCATTAACTGGGGAACTTGGGTGACTTCCTGCAGATAAATAATACAGCAGATTAAGCAGTCCTTGGAGGTTACATGACAGATCAAACAAAAACAGTCTATAATATAAACGGCAACTTTCTACCAATACAAGTATCTGTGTGACCCACATCAATATTTAAACATAAACCTTTCTGTAGCACATTACAAACTAGAAAAGCACTGAGAGTCCAGACCTCCGCCAAGGCAGATCAGATCTCCCATAAATGAATGATAGGTCTCACTTTCACTTCTGTAAGCAGCAGTCCACCCCTATCTACCAAATGAAAGATGTGTTTGTGCACACACTCACCCACCACCATCACCAAAACGGAATAATTTCTTCCTTGTGTCAATATCGATATTTCCTGAAAATTAAATCTAAATCCATCCCTAACTTTGTGAGTTATCTTGCGAACACTCAGACAGACAGATGGGCAGATAAACATAACCTCCTTGGTGGAGGTAATAAAGGTATGAACACTGGTCTTGCAGAAAAAACAATGAAACCTGATCACAAAGTAAGTTGATATTAAACACTACATGTTACGGCTGAGAAGCATTTAAAGAAGCATCTCTAAAAAGCAGAGAAGTTGATGTTTATCTGCATATTTTGTGCAACATTCTCATATAGTAAGCAACACCTAAATAATAAAAGGGGTAAGGTAACATTAATAAAATATCTTAACAATCATGAGGTTAATAATTTCTGCAAAAAATATAATCTGGAAAGAATTTAGAAAATCACTCCAGGGGTACTTATTTTCATCAGACAAAAAAAAGGTTGAAACAACTAACTTTTAATATCAACGTGACAAACAGGATGAAGAGACACAAATTTTAATTATATAGTATTTAGATGATATTATTCTGATCAATGACAAATGTTTTGGATTTAGCTACTGTTTTGATGATGATGGGCTTTTGGTGTGAAGCAGGTCCAAGCAGAGTATCTGTACATTTTCAAGTACAAATGTAATTACTTTTAAGACCTTATTACCTTTAGGCAGAGGTTCGAAGTAACTAAGTATAAGTACTTCATTACTGTACTTAAGTAGTTTTTTTTTTAGGGATCTGTACTTTACTTGAGTATTTTTTTTCTGGTCACTTTACTTTTATTCCCTACATATTTGCATAAATATCTGTACTGTACTTACTTATCTGTACTTACTTTGCATAAATATCTGTATTTTCCATACATTCTTAGAATAAGCTTTTTACTTTTTCAAATTAAACAAATGTGACAGTACATAAAATAAGTTCCTTCAGAGGGAAAAATCAGTGAAGGGAAAGAAGGAGCACAGACTGTGACCAGTGTCAGTACCAGAGTTGAACATGGGTACAGTTTCCAAAATGTCCTGCCCGTACCCAAAAAGCTGAGCACCGTGACCAAACACAAACACTATAAAGGTCTTTATTTTCAGCTACTTTAAAAACAGTTATTTTTGGCTCAGTAAATATTGTTTGATTCATGGGGGGAAAAAAATGCAGTTTTACCTTTATACTTTTTAAAATTTTTGAACTTTATTACTTTCATACTTTTACATTACTTTTTACGTAAATGACTTTAATCAGTACCTCTACTTTTAGAGTACTTTTTCACACAAGTAGTTATACTTCTACTTAAGTACAAACTGTGAGTATTTTTGCCACATCTGCCTTTAGGTGGAAAGAATGCACCAATAAAACTAGATAAGCCATCATCTGCTTATATTCTGCAGGAAATGCATCTTAAGATATGTTTTTGATATGTATTCTTCCTTTGGTTTGTTCACAAGAATGTGGGCACCACCCAGGCCCAGTTTGACCTTCTGCAGAGCTTCACCGAGGTGACTCAGAGCTCTGACAATGTTCAGCCAGAGGCCAGAACCACATGGGCAGGGCTGTCATGTGGCTACTGCAATAAGAGCTTCAAGACCAGTGGAGGCCTCAATAGACATGTGTCACTAGTAAGAATTTGACAAATTTGTTAAGCACCTGGGCACATTCCCCTTTAAATATAACATGAGATTGATCAACTAATCATTATTGTCTGTGTTTTCTAGATGCACTCACTGTCATCGCAGTCTCGTTCCCAGTTCAGTTGCTCTGCCTGTGACCGTTCCTTCCCCCTTCTCTCCTCGTTACTCACCCACCAGCACTCCCACACCCCTGAGCAACGCCTCCTGGCTGAGGCAGAGGCCGAGATAGTGTGCCCTCCATCCCTTTCCCTGTCTCTCCCCTTGCCCTCTTCTCCCAGCCAGGCTGACAAGCAGCAAGAAGGCCAAAGAGAGATCCATGTTGATATCATTGCAGTGAGTGAGGAGCATGAAGAGCAACCAGCCAAACCAACCAAACCTCCCAAAAAATCAGGAGCCAGCAAGAGTGCGCATGGTGGAGGTAAAGACCTCTCCAAATCAGGAATGCTGCAAATGAATATTTTCACATTTCTGTTTTTACAATTCACAAATCTTGACCTCTACACTAATACAGAGAGGCCATACCGCTGTTCAGAATGTGGAAAGGCCTTCAAAGGTTCATCGGGGCTGAAGTACCACATGAGAGATCACACTGGGGAAAGGCCCTACCGCTGCACTGAGTGTGGAAAGAGTTTCAAGAGGTCCTCTTTGCTCTCTATCCACCAGAGGGTAAGGCCCTCTCTTCTTTTACAAGAAATTACATGAGTTTAGTTCCCAAATGAGAAGTCTACCATGTGGGTGCTGAATTTTATGATTTATGACTTAAAACCTAAACAGTCCTAGCAGGGAGCCAGACTCTTAAAATTTCAAATCAGACATGTATAAAATAATACAAGTAAATGTAAAATGTCCACTCAGAATGCAAAATATATATTTTATATATCATGGGTTTGTAGTAACTTTCTAATTCAGAAGTTTTAATGCTTTTGACACTGAAATACTTGTACAGTACTTGTAATCATGTAAATGCTCTGGGCATGCTGTCAAGCCAAAAATGTATGCACATAATCAACAGAGTTTGATGCTCTAACATGAAGACATTGTTAATATTTTGGAGCCAGCTGTGCTCTATTATGCATCAACGCTGTCACAACACCTAAAGTGAAAACTGTTCTTCAGTTACAATTTTGAAATGAATGTAAATGTGTCTTAAAGAAGACATTAACCCACTAATCCTTCTTTATGAAAAGAAGTGATGACACACACATCCAGTAACTAAAAGGTGTGCAGGAGCTCAAAGAAACGGTGAATAAAAGGATCACATAGCGTCCACAAAACCTGTGAGCTCCTCAAAAAAAGTTTTATTCCCTGATGGACTATGGCCTGTCGTATCATTACTTGTGGGGAATGAAACTGTTGATTAACTTTGTGAATCTGAGAATTGCGAAGTTATGTTGGTGTAACACTTTAACTTTGCGAATCAGAGATTTGCAAAGTTGGTTTATCGATTTGTCTGTTTGTTAACTTTGCGAATCAGAGATTTGCAAAGTTGGTTTATCGATTTGTCTGTTTAACTTTGTGAATCTGAGATTTGCAAAATTCTGTTGCTTTAACGGTTTGACTGTCTCTTTGTTTGTTACTTGACCCAATCAAATTTGGTCAAGTATGTTGATCGGTAGTGTTTGCGTGTTTGTTTGCACTATAGTGACCACATTTCTGGAGCATATTGGCTGTAATTTTTTGATACATTTAGTCTAGGTCACCTGCAGTATTGAATCTATTTTTGTGACTCTAGGTCAAGGTCAATAAAAATATGAAAACATTGGTCAGTGTCCAGTACTTGAACAGTTTTAATGCGATTGGTTTCAAACTTCTTGGGTATATATAGATTTGATATAGGGTTCATCACCCTGAATATTAGACTTCAAGACTTGACCTTCATGGTCAGCGCCCAAGGTCAAAGTAGACCAAATATTGACAATTTTTTGTTTATGTTTGGACCATATCGAGAAGTACCTCATATTAAAGCTAATGAAGAGTGCTTTCAGGATCCATGCTTATTTTATCAATATGACATCATGACATTTTGATGTATTTCTTGATGTATTGTGCTATGCACAGCATTTCATTTGTCTGTCTGTGTGTGCGTGAACATTTCCTCTGTTCGCACTCTAGCGTCACTAATTGGCTGAATGTTCTGAAATATGCCATGATAAACGGATTTTGCCGTTTAAACGGGTGAAATAGACTAGTTTTGCCGGATAAACAGGTGAAATAGACAGAATTTCAGCCGAATTGACTCACTACTTCCGGTCTGACACCATATTGAATTTTCGTATTAAGGTCACAGAAGAGATTTGACAATTTCAACATGTCGTCTACATCTCGGAAATTTATGAGAATATTTTGGTGATTTAACATGGTAATGCATGATAATGATGTATTCATGATTGGACAAGAGTGCAGATTTGATATGATTCGCAAACTTCCCTGCTCTGCATGGCCTTCTAGATGTTTTGTCCGTTCATTTCTTTATATCACAAATCACACTGAAATAAAATTATTATTCAATATGGAGGTTTTCTTTTCAGATGTCTTACAGTATGACAATAGGTGAACTTTAATAAAATATTCCACTTGCACATTACAGGTACATACAGGAGTGCGGGCATTCCAGTGCCCTCATTGTCCTCTCACTTTCAAATGGAGCTCTCACTACCAGTATCACTTGCGGCAGCACACAGGTGAGAGGCCGTATGTGTGTAAGGAGTGTGGCAAGTCTTTCAAGAACACCAGCTGCCTGCGAAGACACAGTCAGATGCATTCTGGTCTGCGGCCTCATATTTGCTCCATCTGCTCAAAGTCATTCTCCCAAACTTCAAACCTCAAGCAGGTTAGTGCTGCATGTACAGGCATCACATACTAATTCATTTAAGAATAGTTTGTTTAAGAGGCCTGTTTAACTTAACTGTTTTTCTGCATTTCTCTTTTCTTCCATATATCTGTCATTTCTTTATGAGCAGCATGAACGCACTCATTCTGGTGAGAGACCCTTTCAGTGCACACACTGCAATAAAAGCTTTACACACTCCTCAAACCTCCAGCTCCACCTCCGCACACACTCCTCCCGCAAGGACTTCAAATGCCCATACTGCTCAAAGGAGTTTGTCATGCACTCCTACTTACAGAGGCACATCCGAACCCACGGTAACAGTGTTCCTCTCCCGTGCCCTGGTGGTGGAACCAAGGAAGGAATTTCCGTGAAAGCGAGTGTTGGGGGAGTAACAACTACCACAACCCTGCTCAATCCCATCACCCTGGAAACCTCAGGAAACAGTGGCAGCCTGATTGTGTCCCAACCAGCCCTTAATATTCCCCCTAACACCTCACAGAACTACTTCATGATTCAGACAGCCAGCGGCCTGCAGCTCATTCCTCTGTCATCCCCAACCCCAACCCCTCCACCTCCTCCTCTTCCGCCACCTCCGTCCCAGCCTCAAAACTTCCTCCTTCTTCAGTGCCCGTCCAACAACGGCAGCCAGTCAAACTTGATCCTCGTCCCAACAGCAAACAACCCTCCATTGGCCACAGAGCCTCAAACCCTCCCAGTCCTTCAGACTATCCAGGCACTCCAGCCTGTTCTAAACCAAACGCAGACTCCAATACCACAGTTTCAGGCTGTGTCACAGCAACAACAACCGCAACACACAAGGATCATTGTCACCAACAACCATACCAATGCAAAAACACCTGTTGTTACCCCACCACACACACTCTCAGCCAACTCCCTACTGACCAAGCCCATATTAGGGAAAAGCACACGGACAGCACGTGGTAGACGAGGACGTAAACCCAAAGCTGCTGTGCAGAAATCTGAAACGGTTCAAACTGCAGGTGGAGCCGTGTCTGTGACAAACTATAACATAACCAGTGTTACACCGACTATTACTGCTGCTAACACAACCACAGAGCCACCACTGTCATCTGTATCCACTGTATCTTATAGTCCTCTCTCCACCTCTTGCACTTCTCTGTCCACTCCATCTTCTACCGCTGTGGTTACCTCAGAACCACAATCTGTTGTCACCATGGATACCCCAGCTACCACGGAGGCCACAGTATCAGTTTCTACTCCTATCTCGGCTGCCCTTGAGGTGAAAGCTCGCGCCAATTTAGGCGAAATGAGGGCACAGAAAACTGTAACGGGAAAGCAGTTTGTGTTATGCTTCGATAACGAAGGACCAGTCAAGGAGGGGGTAAACATCGGAGAGGGTGGAGAGTCATATGTGTTACAGTTTGAAGGGGATGCATCAAGTGAAGCTGTGGATGGGGATGTGGGAGAGGAGGGGAAGTCACTTGTGCTGCAGTTTAAAACTGATGGGGAGGGCGAAGGTGAAAAGGGGGTGGGTAAGGGTAGGATGATGTCACTTCTGCACAACTGGGGTGCAGACAAGCAGGATGAACAGCAAACAGGTGAGAACAGCAGTGAGAGGAAGTCGTATGTGCTTCATTTCCACACTGAAGCGCAGGACACCACTTCTTCTAATGCTACTTTCAGTCAAGGGCAAGACAATGGTTTGCAGCTTTCATGTACATCAGCCCCCAGTTTAATACCTCTCAATAGACAGGAGGTAGTATTTGAACTAGGCAGTGAGACCAAGATAGAACACGAAGCGGAGGAGAGTATGCAGATGATAGCCTTGATTGAAGGTGAGGGTGAAATGATGGGGCAAGAAGGGGAAAGTTGCAGTGCTGCAACTGGTAGAGTTACTGAGCGTGGAGGAGCCATGGAAGGTATCTTTCGACTTGAAGGAGGGGAGGAAATTGTCATAATTGAGGTCAGCACCAGTAGCTTAACAGATGGAAGAATAGAGAGAGGAGGGGATGGAGAAACCTCACATAACGGTGATGTCCAATGTGAAAATGGAGAGATAAAGGAAAAGACTGTGAAGGAACACCACTCTGCAGCTGCTACAGAAATCCAAACAACCGAAGATACATTACAAAATGGACCAGTACGTAACTCTCAGTAGGTATTGTACCCAAAATAACAAATGTGTGTGCATGTTTATGAGACAAGAAAAAGAAACTCTCACTGAATGCCTCACTCTTTGTGTGCTCAGCGTGTTAGCACTTTAGTCAGTTTGAGGTCTCTTGGAACTGAGAGAAAACATGCAGTTAGACAAGTACTGTGTTGTAATGCCATGGTGCCACATATTATAGAAATGTTATACATTTAATAACTAGGCTGTATATAGATGTTGGAATATTCCTTAATATATTAGTTTAAATTATACTGTCACTGGCAGTTGGTTTATGAAGTCATTTTTGTGAATAAATGTACATGGACATTTTCTTCAAAATGTTAATAGAAAAATTAGGTAATTATTAATAAATCTGATAATAAAGTTTTGGGTTTCATGACTTTTTATTTTACCCATACATAATACTAATATATGTACATGTATTTAATTTATGTGCAAATTGTAAGGTATGTGTACATTAGATTTGTATCCCATTATAACAATTTCATATATATATATATACTTGACCAGGCAAAAAAATGTCTACTTGAATGTGTAGTGATTGATACATTTCAACAGCAACAGGTTATTTAACCTCAACTGATGCAATGAGTCACTCCTTGTTAGTTATACAACTGTTAATTTGTTAGGGAGGATGGGATTAGACAATGTAAGGATTCACTGGGTTCATTTGCGATTAAGAGACATATTCACATGGGCTGGCCACCAAAGTCTAGAAATTAAACATACCTTGTTGAAAAATTATTACAACTTTGGATTGTTACATTTATTGTGATATTGCATATGCACTGCATAGCACCCGATTCAAATGTATTTATAATGAACATCTTTAAATGAAGAGTTGACCAAAGTGCTGTACCAATAAAATATATTAAACTAAATAAAATTCAATAAAATACTTCCACGCCTAAAGTACCCTGTAAAGAAACGTAAGTTCACTTGCTTGTGACCAGGCAGTGAATATATCTGATAAATTAGCACTATTTAGATCGTGTGTATGGATTTCATGATATAAGGGAGGTTTTAGTATAGATTAATAACATGCATTTGTAAAGGACCCTATTTGTTGAGTAGTGTTCCCATTCTCGTAGTTTTTTAGGATGCGTAAATTTCAGCGTACGCAAATAGCGAAGATGTACGCAGTGGTAACGTACAACGGCAGACAAAAATGACTACGTTGGTCTTCTGCATACAGACTTTACGTAACAACCGACAGCTGTGGTCATTCAGTCAAACGTAGAAAACCTACTCGGACATTTCATCAAACATTGACACAGTGCATGTATTCTCCATCTTCCAGTATAATTTGAGCTGCTTGGCGGAGAAGGTAAGCAAACCGGGTTTTACATGGAACAGTGTGTCTGTTTTAGAATATGCTGCAGCATCTCGAAATAACCATATAAGGGTTTAGACATGGGCTCCACGTTTTTACCTTTGACTATAACTGTTAGACGTGCAGATAAACGTTCGAGAAGCAGGAGCAAAATAAGTGTAACCGTGAATACATTAATTCTTCAAATCCTCCATAATCCCCATCTGTCTTTGTTTGGAAGCAGCGTGGGTATAATGTTAACCAAACAACTGCCGGTTCGCCAAACAAAATGTATTGACTGTAAAGTCATGATGTGCCATGTCTAAATAGCACACTCAGTCACACACATCATATTTAATACACTGACAGGATTTTCTTTTGACCTGATTTGAAATAATACTGTAATTCTGTCCATGTCATGTTTTTGTAGGCTGAAAACTGCTATTGCATACTGCAGTTTATGCCAAACTGTGTAATAAGTGGAGGTGGAGCTGGTCCACTGCAAAAGTACAAACCCTCAACATGGTGAGGGTGGACCTGGACCAGGTGGTGATGAGGAGAATGAAGGAGGATGACATTGAAGTAGTCAAAGCCCTCATTAAGGTTTGTAGTCCATAGTCATATGACAAGATTGTCTTTATATATCCAGTTTATAATAAACTTAATGTCACTGTCTTTCCAGGAGGGATGTGAGGGCACAGAAAACCGTCTCATCCTCCACATCCTGACACGTCCACTCTGCCTTTTTATCCTGGCTGTTTTCTCTTCGATTTTGCGCTGCCTTGTCCACTCCTTCATCCTTGCTTTAGCTATTCCTGTCTTCCTGCTGATTATCTTCCTCAAGATTACCATGCCTCGGTCGACTGGGGTTCTGGGGAGCAGCCGCCCATCGTGGGACTATGTGGGTAGCAGCTATAGGGGGACACAAGATGAAACGATGGAAAACCCCTATGGTAGAATCAGTGGTAAGATACCAGTGACAAAAAAGGTTAGTACAATAAGTTTTCTGTTACTTTTTTAAATTATAAAAGACAGTTCCAGTGGCCAAATCATATAGTTGTGTAATCTCATTCCTCATTCTCACAGCCAAGACGTAAAGTAGGATCCAAAGACAAGGACATCTTAACAGAGAAGATCACCACAGAGAGAGAGCAGGCAGCTGGGCAGGTCTGGGTGGCAGACATGGAGGGTGAGATTGTAGCCTGCATCTTCCAGGAGAGTGAGAAGCGTGCAGGTATTAGGAGGATCTGCAGGTTGGTGACAAGCTGCTGGTACCGCAGAGATGGCCTGGGTCGACTACTTGTCCAGAGCTTGGAACAGAGAGAGAGGGAGAATGGTGCATTCAGGGTCTATGCACACATCCCTTACCCCTCCAAGGTGGGGGAAGCCTTCTTTAGAAAATTGGGCTATCAGCTGCTGGGGGAAGAAATTGAAGAAACAGAGGATCAAGAATGGAAGCTGGAGACTCCAGAGAGAGGCTTTCTGGGATATCCACTCACTAAAGTGTTTTACAAAGACCTTTGATGATGGACTCATGGAAGGAAACAATGGCACTGAATGCAGGGATAGCTAAAGGTAATAAAGAAATAAACTTATAGTTGGTGTCATTGCTGCAATATTTAAGAATGTTACATTAATAATTTATTTTTTTTGTTATTTATTCAAGTATTTATTCATTTTGTGTTGATGTTCAGATTTTAGCTTAAAGTGTATTTTTTTAACATTTGCATCATGTCTGTTTTTGGAAAGAAGTTATTTATTCCACATTTCAAGATTGACTTTATGCTACATGTATCTGTCATTTATTATTTGTAAGGCTGTAAAGTATTTCTGTTAAACATACATTTCTTAAATACAGCACATGATTCTTTTCACAGCACTTTTAAAACAGTAGATGATGTGTGTGAGTGAATGAGTGTGACTGCACATATTTGAAACCACAGACATGTGGAAGGATGTACAGTTGCTGTATAGGAAGTTTAAGTGGCTTATATGAATCTGCAGAATAGATCTGCTTTCATCTTTCTGCACTCCTTTTCACCTACTACTCACCTTCATGTACAGTATATGGCTCCATGAGTCTGCAAAAACGGCACTTTATCCTTTTTTTTCAGATGCCTCTTTCTCTGTTGGGTTTCTTTTGATATATTGTTGCAAGATTGCAAACCTAAATTGTGCATGTAAACTGGGTATGACAGTAAAATTTAAATTATTTATAGTTGAAAATATCTCAGTCAATTTAAAGTGATAATCACCTAGTAGACAAAGGTAAATTTATCTTTATAAATACAGTTTATATTCATTGTAAAATGAAGACAATTATTATTAGTTAATTCTTAGAAAAATTATTAAATTGACTTATTGCATATATTATTTGATGATGAAACCGTTACAATTAATTCTTGGCATTGCAGACATTTGTAGAACTTCTCTGTGTTACAGATCATAAGCACAGCATATTTAAAACATGCAGAGGTATGCAAAAGTATGTGCGGTTTGCAGGTGAATGGCAGTTTATGTTTAAGTGGGGATATGTATACAGCCTCTGAGTCTGAGGCAAACCTTTATATGGTTAGCAGTCCTCGCACTCACATTGGACTCCCTCCCCTCCTGCTAACCTCAGACGATGTCAGTATAACATCAGTTTGCCACAGATAAACACCACAGGATGTTTGTACAACATTAACGTGTGTGGGAAGGACCCATATCTCACCTGATGTGAAAACAAAGAACCATAGCCCTATATTTTACTCTAACCTCTTCATCGTGCAAACTGTAGTGGAAAATCACTGTCCTTTAATTAGCTTTGATGAAAACCCAAGACACCCAGTATAACAGCAGTGCTGTTACATGCACAAGTAAGTGTGTGGTCAGGGCATTTCACCTTGTAAAAGTTGTATTTGTAGTTGTGACACTGCTTGGTCACTGTCAGGTTCTTTCATGACTGTCAAAGTGTAGACACCTGTTAGCTGGGCCTCTACCCGCCCAATCTGTAGCTATTATTGTTGTCAGGAAACAGATGTGAGTTCACACACTGGAAAGAAAGTCTGTTTGTGACTGTGGTCATGTGTGTCTGCACGGTATGGCTATGTGAATGTGTGCGCGTGTGCAGGGTGTGGGCGGGTGGGTTTCGGAAAGTATGACTTGGCATTTCCTACACCCGGTTTCTGCCCCTGAGTACGGGTTAAATGCGCAGCCATGTCTGGCTGTAATGTAGTTCTGCGCCACACACACAGACACTGTATGAGAAGGGGTGAGAGTGCACAGGAGTGTTCATGTGTAACTGTGAGATGACCTTGGTCAACTGTGGTCAAACCCAAAGACCTGGGTGGGAAGTGGTTACATATAGTTTGGCATGTCATCAGCCGCTTGAAGTCAAAGACACACATGCACATAAGATCAAATGTGCAGAGACATTAGGCTTAGTGCACTGTCAGAGTAATGCAATATGATGTGAGGTTGGTCAGAACATGCAGACACATATACACATGAATCCGTCTAAATGTTTCGGCACCACACAATCAAAGGATAAATTAGATAAATTAGTTCCAGATGATGTATAACCTATAGACTGTGTTAATGACATGCTCATACAGATGGCTAACACACATGTGCACATACACACACAGATGAGCTCCAAAAACAGCCACCCTGGGAAACGGTGAATTCCCCAAACCACAGAGTGCATGAGAGGGTGAGGGGAGTCATGGGAAAGCAGGATGCCTGCATGCAGTGCCACTGAGTGAGCAGACTGCGCCAGAGCTAAAACAGACAGAGCAAAGAAAAGAAGACAGCAAAATAATACACATCCTGATTTGGCAGGGAATGATGACAGCATCAGATGGATCAAAGGCTTGTGAATGAGATTTATCCACACACTGTGGTCGGTCAGCTGGTCCGCCAGACTACCAGACACGCCGGGTGAGGGAGGTCGATTACAGTCCTGCACTTAGCTTGACACAGTTGGGAAAACCCAGATCAGAGGACGAAGTAGGTGTCAGGGCCTCAGAGGTTTGGGAACGCCTGTGACTCCACCAAATCTGGGGCCATGAGGAGGTAGGAGACATGCTAGATGGAAAGGCTGAGTAGCAGGAGGGGTCGATGGAGATCTCACCATGGATCAAGGTGTAAAGGTATCTGGTGGTTTGTACTTAATGATTTGGGAAAACCAAAGTGGAGGGGCAAGCGACTGGGTGAGCCTCAAGTGTTTGGAAAGTTCCAGCCAGTTGGCTCAGTTAACTGACGTATGTTTAAGACTCCAAAGGTTACTACTCACGTCAAATAATCTGCCTTTCATGTGTGGTTGCAAAGAATGTTCAGTAAAAAACAAGTTTTGTAATATTTCTCCCCAATAAAAACCTTTTTAACATTGTGGCAAAAGTGACATAACTTATAATAATTTGTCACATTTTCACTACATATATAATCAATCTTCTCAAATGAGTAATGACTGTATTGCTAGAATTGTTCATCTATGTCATTTATCACGCCCTCCCAAACCTGATTTTAAAAACCCTTCTGTCCAACCAGAAGCTGTCTTTGTTGTCTGCAGGATGTTTATGTTTAGAGGTATACAATCTCAGTTCCTTCCCTCTGTCCCCTATTACCCACAGACATACAGTCACTCACACTTTCGCTCTTTCTCATTTTACCTTCATTTATAACAACTGCGCGACAATTCAAAAGGCAGCGCATCTTTCGAAATGATTACAAAGCTAGACAGGTGAGGACTACCTAAATTATTTACATCTCTATTTGACATTCAGCTTTTACAATACGCAAATGCAACCTTTGTACTGAATAAGCATATAGTACTTTGTTTTAAGTGATTTGTAACTAATCCAATACATTGTTTATTTGAGTTTTGTTTTATTAGGACAAAAATGGCACTATACCTCAACTTATAAGTACTATCAATTGAGGTTTCAGTATTAATAAGTGATGAACAATTGTCTTAGTTTCGCTAAACCTTATGAAACTGAGAATAAGAAAACGGGAATGAATGTTTGCTATTTTCTGACAGTCCATCACTTGCACTAGTTAACCACAATTTTTACATGAGATTATTGTGCCATCAAAGTATGCTAATTAGATATTTTTGGTTTCTCCAACAAAGTTGTGTTGTTCTTTTATGACAATGACAATAAATATTCTGAATCTGTTATCATTGAAAAGTCAATTCACAATTTTCTATGTCAGGAAAACATTTGTGCATATTTTTCTAAAATGAGAAAGCTATATAGCCTTTCAGTAGCAGCTTTTTGGACATCAACAGGTATTGAAGGTAAAACTATTGACTGGTGGGCTAATTTGTGTTTTTAAAAACAGCCTTAAAACCTGTACAATGTCTACGTATGTCAGTAGCAAACATAAATATAATATTGTCTCTTTGTGTTAGTGTGCTCTTGCCTCGCAAAAAGTTCATCTACCATTATAAGAACATGCGCTGGGCAAGGGGTCGGCATGAGACATACCTCTGCTTTGTTGTAAAGAGACGTGTGGGACCAGATTCCTTGTCATTTGACTTTGGACACCTCCGCAATCGCAATGGCTGTCATGTGGAGGTATGTGAAGGGGCATACAAATAAAACCTGACAAAAGTGAGGTGAAAAAGGCACAGGATTATTCTGTGTGTCCTATTCACTCAACTGATTTCCATGTAGGTGCTGTTTCTACGCTACATTGGAGCTTTGTGCCCTGGTCTCTGGGGTTGTGGAGGTACTAGAGAGAGAAGGCTCAGTTACTCCATCACCTGGTTCTGCTCCTGGTCTCCCTGTGCCAACTGTTCCTTCAGACTGGTCCAGTTCCTCAGCCAGACACCCAATCTCCGTCTCAGGATCTTTGTCTCCCGCCTTTACTTTTGTGATTTTGAGGGCACTGAGAGTGAGGGCCTGAGGATGCTGAAAAAAGCAGGCGTGCAGATCACAGTCATGAGTTACAAAGGTGAATAGATAACTCTGTGTTTAGAAGAGACAGCGATACAGTAAAAATGAGCTATACAATTATGAAATATAATGCATTTTTTATCTATTTCCACTAATATCAGTCAAAATACAATTAATTGTATCAGTTATTTATTTGGTTAAATGTGTCTTTAATTACCATATTCTACAACAGATAATTCTTGACATTTGCAGACTTCTTTTACTGCTGGCAGACATTTGTAGCACGTAAGCAGAGCAACTTCAAGGCCTGGGAAGGACTGCACCAAAACTCTGTTCGTCTATCCAGGAAACTTAATCGTATCCTCCAGGTACTGCACATTTAACAGCTTGTTCCCCTTCAATTAAAGCCATATCCATTGATGAGATAAGAATATATTTCTGTCTGTCTTCCTCAGTCTTGTGAAACAGAGGATTTAAGAGATGCTTTCAAGCTTCTTGGACTATGAATCCTGCCTGTGACCTCATCTGTTCTTGACAGAAGACAAGATGTAGTTTATCACTACACCTGCTAAACTGAGAATGGCATAATAAATGGCAAGGCGTGTGACGTTAGCTTCTGCTTTTTTCTGTAGCTATATCCCCTAAAATGAATAAATAAATGTTGTTTGTATTACTCTTTAATATATTGCCGCCTCTTTATTTATTTATTTTTACCAGTTCATTGTTAGCACCTTTCTTACTTACTTCACTGACTCTTTTAATGTTGAGCATGCTAGTAACGTGTTGTAGCTACAGGCTGACTGAACGTTTTAAGAAACGTTTTTATTTCCCATCCGAGTTAATCCAGAAAGGTAAAATTGCATCATCTTCAGTAACTGTGACGGTAAAGCGCCAGTAAGTGCGCAGATATAACATCCATTACGGTCACGTAACCGTTAACGCCGCACGGACAAACCACTCACCGTCGCCACCACCGGCGTTTATCAACCGAAGAAAGTCAAGATGGCGACCGAGGGTCAGTTCGAGTACGAGTCGGTCCTCTGTGTCAAACCTGAAGTCAATGTTTACCGAATCCCACCGAGAGCATCCAACAGGGCTATCAGGTGAGGGGGGTGGCTACGACAGACAAATGGACCCAGCATCCACGAGCTGAGCCCACCAACGAAGCTCGTGCCGCGGTTTAACGCCGCCTCACGCAGCTGTTGTAGTTCGTAAGCTTGCAGTTTATGCCACTACAAGGTCATGTAAAGCGTTAACAATTTAGGTTTATACCTGTAATATACAAGTCGAGCTGATGAGATTTCATTTTACTCGTCTGTTTACTAGCGTTCAATGTGTGGTGCTTAAGAGTGATAATAATGCTAACACAACATCAAATTAGCTGCATAATTAGGCTAAGCTAACGATATATAGATTTATGTAGTTTTTATTTAGCGGGACGTTTTCTTTCTTGCCTGATTGAAATAGGGATTATGAAACTGTAAGAAATTCAATGACTTG
Source organism: Siphamia tubifer (assembly GCA_020466265.1). Lineage (NCBI taxonomy): Eukaryota > Metazoa > Chordata > Actinopteri > Kurtiformes > Apogonidae > Siphamia > Siphamia tubifer. The sequence continues at coordinate 60,715,626 of CM035798.1, read as the reverse complement.
CTCAAGGACACCTCAGAAGGTTTGATGCAATTTCATGTCAATTGACATAAACATGGATGCTCCATCTTTAGTGCAGACTTGGCTGACATCCCTCTCCATGCCTTTAAAGTGTCTACGCAACAGTACTGTAGATCAAATCTTGACATCGAGTTGTTTACCCCATCTTTCGTTGGTTTGTGCTGCAGCCTGACCCATCACCACTGTATATGAGTGGCTCATAACATCAACCAAACAGTAGCACGAGTCTGAATCCCATGAGACACATTGGTTAACCAGTGACCATATGCATTGTGAGTAAGGTTGATGATGTAATATTTCAGCCTAAGGTTTCAGTGATGCCTTCGTCACGTTCAGTCTCATATGAAATAGCCACAGTGTATGTATGAGTGTGGATCCTGTCATAACAGTAACACCTAAGAGCCGACACATGAAAACACAAATCTCCTCTCTGTCTTATACTGTTCTTACCCACTGGCCCCCTTCTTTGGTAACATCAGTCTTCATAAACAACTGTCAACACTCTACCTACATCACACAGTATCTTACTGGTGGTGTGTGTTTGTCCCAGGGCTGCTGATTGGAAGCTGGATGCTCCTGACTGGCAGGGACGCATGCGCGTGACAGCCCGTGGTAAAGTGGCCTACGTGAAATTGGAAGACAAAATTTCTGGTGAGAGAGAGGCAGACAGTACACAGTCATTGTTTACAGGCATCACTGGTGTTATAAATCATTTCACTCTAGTCTCTTGTTCGCCATTCCCCTCTCTGTTACTCATTTATTCCAAGGTGACCCAGCCCATGTCCTAGCACTTTACTTTGAAGCAAACACACTCGAAATCTCTTTCTGTATTTTTAAGTGCACTTCAGGGACTTGTTCTTCTTAAATTTAACTTCATATTACAAATTTGATTCACCATGTCTTCAGCTTAGCATGAATATATTGATGTATTGATAGGGTATGATTGTAAGCCGTAACTTTTTTGATCCCATCGTGGGAAAAGTAATGTTTACAAAGGAAAAGTGCAGAAAGACAGGGAGTAATTATGATGTAATTTGGTTAAGATTGGGTTTTACAAATGTCTTTTTATTTAATTGTTTTTAGTCTTTATGGGGTAAAATACCAGTGCCGAATGGATAATCACCATCTTTCTTTTGTCCTGTTTAATAGGGGAGTTATTTGCCCAAGCTCCAATAGATGAGTATCCTGGCATTGCAGTGGAAACAGTCAGTGACTCAAGCCGTTACTTTGTGCTTCGCATCCAAGATGAAAGTGGTGGGTGAGCTGCCTGATGCTAAGCATTATAATTTTTGTAAATGTGTTTGTCTCTGAGAAATTCAGTAGGTTTGTGTCAAAAATCTGGATGTGTTAATTTTCCTCACAGGCCGCAGTGCATTCATAGGCATTGGGTTTGGAGACCGAGGAGATGCCTTTGACTTCAATGTAGCACTTCAGGACCATTTCAAGTATGCAGCTGCTCTGTTGTGTTATGTATCATAATTTGTTGAGTAATCAGTGATTTTATTGAAATAGTGTTGTGGTTTTGCATGTCACTCACTCCTCATCTTTTCCAGGTGGGTAAAACAGGAAAATGAGTTTATAAAACAGGCACAGGCTCCAGACTCAACTCCTAAACTGGACCTGGGCTTCAAAGAAGGGCAGACCATCACTCTCAATATTGGGGTAACCTTATTTTCTCATTGTTTTAAGGGCAGGTTGCATTAAGAGCAATTTAATTGCAAGTTTAGGGAGGTGATTGAGGTGTCAAATTTTAGTTTTATTTCAAGTAGCTTAGTAAAAATTTTCAGCTAACTTTCAGAATTGCAACCATTTTTCTACAATATCTCTCCAATTTCATAGTCTCGAGTAATCAGCCAAACTAAGATCATTATGAATATGAGGATAGTGTATAATGCTTGGATAAAAATCCATTATAGTCAATAATGACCTGAGGTCTGGAATCTATGAACATCACCAAATGCTAAATTTCCTCCCTGGTCTTAATTACAGCCACCTTCAGTTTCTACAAGTTTGTGGGGCTGTCTGTCTTCAGTTTAAGTCTGTAATGAGTGAAGTAAAGCATATTCTGTTGGGTTGAGATTAGATGACTGACTTGCTTGCTGTAGGACTTCCCATTTCTTTACCTTCCAAAGCGTTTGGCCTTTTTGTATGTTTTGGGTCATTACCCCATTATATACATCAGAGATTATACTGTTAGTCCTATCAATAGTCACATAATCAGTAAACATCATTGGTACCACTTGCAACCATAATTGCCCATGTCATATCATAATTTACAACATTTAATCTTCATTACATCTATTCAATGATTACACAAGGACTATGTCTAAAATGATTGGATATAATGTTTTAACAGTGTATCCTATATTTTTTATTAAACCCCTTGAAACAACCCTTACAGAGTGACCTGGCCAAGTGAGTAATAGAGTGAGAAAGCACTCTACAGCAATACTAATCATGCCATATCTATTTTTCAAAATTAACTTAATGTCAACCATTATAGCTCAAATTGTAGTTTAAGCAAGTACTTTAACGTACCATTAAGGAATAATAACCAAATATTAAATAAAAATGCAAAGTGAGTGAGGAAAAATATATAGTAGTTATTCAAGGTTTGGAAAAAATGCCAAAAAGTGTTGTTCCTCAAAGAAAGGGCAAATAATTAGCATACCACACTTTTTTTTAAAATGTATGAGAATACATTATATCCAAAAGTGAAATTGCTATCAGTTTTATTTTAAGACGTTCATTTTGTGTAACAGAGTGAGAATCAAAAAAAGAGTAAAGTGATTGTTCAGTGTATTGCACTGATCGTATTTTTTTATTAACATTTTATCAACATACTGGAAAAAATTTCACTTTGTTGACATATTTCATTACTATATGTAATACACATCTTGCTACTGTTTTTATTTTTATAATTAAGATTCAAAATCATAGTAGATAAAATATAAGATTAAATGTGCCTATATTTTGAACTTGTTTATTAACATATTGTTTTTTACATTCTGAATTTAAACTGTATACATTCATTTACAACCTTTACTGTTCTTAATTTACACTCTATGCTCATATATTTTCTTATATGCCCATTTGCAATTCAGATACAAATGAAATAAATACACTTTTAGGAACTAGAGGTATACTTCTTTCATGCTGAGTAATCAAAAATATTGTTTTAGGGAAAAAACAGAATTGACCCTGATTGGACAGGCCCAGAGGCAAAATTACAAAATCACAATCCAAGTACTTATGGGCCTGATTGTTCTTTCAAACATTAATAAGGGCTTAAAACTGAATTGCATTTCACTATAAAATTACATTAAATACATAATGTAGGTGCTTTTAGTTGACCTGGCCTTGTCTGAGTAATTCTCAAATGAGAATTATTGAGAACTTGTGTGTTGATGTCTGTACAACAGGTGTCTCAAACATGTGGCCTGGGGGCCAAATGTGGCCAGCCAAAGTTTCCAATTCGGCCCCTGGGATGAATTTGCAAAGGTCAATAATTCCACAGTCAAGGCTGTGGAGCTCATTTTAGTTCAGGTTCCACATACAGACCAATATTATAGAGTCAAATAACATAAAAACCTCCAAAAAAATAATAAATCCATATTTTCTTTTGGTTTGATGTGGAAAACATTTTACATTATGCTGATAATGACAACTTGAATTTTTTTATCATTGTTTTAGATTAAAAAGTAACATGAAAATATAGAAATATTGACATTTGCAAACTATGTGACAATAAAATGTGGAAAAACACAACATGAAATGTGTAAAGAAAATGCAGTACATTTTAACAATTGTTTGTTTCTTCATGTAAAAATATGTTGAAGCAAAGCATTGTTAAATTGTATTTATTTTTCCTAGTTTTTGTGGTTATTCCCATCTTTTTAGTTTTTATAGTTTGTAAAAGAAAACATTTTCATAATTTAATGGGGGTGTTTTGCACTAAAAGTTTGGAGTTATTATTTACATGCCACAATAGAGAGACCTACGATGAATCAGAAACTTAACGTGTTGTTTAATGATGAATGAATGAAATACTGTTAAAATACTTGCACTGTACCAGACTCACTTAAATCTTATTTGTCTGTTCAGTGTTTTATGTATTTCTTCCCAAAATCATATTAAATCACATGGGTTCTGTTCCATAGCCAATAAACAACTGAGACTGGTTCAGTCCAGTCAGAGTGGAAATCCATTAAACGGGATCGGTTCCAGAGTGATCTATAGGCACATGTGTCAGGTTCCCAGGCCAGCTTCCAGTGATTGAGTTACACATTTTAAAATGTTATCTTCACAGGCACTCAGTTTGTGTCTCTTCTGTCTGTGCTTCTTCTAGCAATCAAAAAAGAAAGACAGGACCCGTCCACAGAGTTCAGGTGGCTTTGGACTTCTTCCACCCCCTCCTGGAGGCAAACTTGCCCCACCTCCCTCTAGATCTACCAATCATAACATACAACCTTCTCCAGGAGGAAGTGAAACTGGTAGGTAAAATAGTTTTTTTTATATATATATATATATATATATATATATATATATATATATATACCAAAGGTATAGGTCCCTCATGACAGATAAAACACTGTTAAAAGTGGCTCACTGAACACAGGTGATTTCACTAATTATCCCATTTACCTGGATGAGACATTGTGCTCATCAAAATGGGCTGGTTCAATGAACAAGTTTGAACCAATACATGGCAGGACTTTAACTTGGTGGACCTGGAATTATCTGTCTCTGCTGTACAGTATTTATTCTATACCAGGGGTCTGCAACACTGGTCCTAGAGAGCTGCTATCCTGCATGTTTTAGATGTTTCCTTTTTCCAGCACACCTGGCAGTTGTTATCAGTCTTCTGTAGAGTTTGATGATAGGCTTATCATGTGAATCAGGTGTGTTGGAAGAGGGCTACATCTAAAACATGCAGGATAGAAGCTCTCTAGGACCAGGGTTGTAGACCTCTGCTCTATACTCTGGAGCAGAGGTCTGCAACTCTGGACCTCAAGCCACACTGCCCTGCATGTTTTAGATGTCACCCTGCCCTGCTCCTGATTCACATTATCAGCTCATTATCAAGCTCTGCTGAAGCGTGATAACGAGCCACTGCTTTGAATCAGGTGTGTTTGTGCAGGGTGACATCTCCAGTAAAACATACAGGACAGTGTGGCCCGATGTCCAGAGTTGAATACCTCTGCTCTAGGGAAATATGCTGTTATACACAAATTATTTGGTATTTGCACTTACAGATATATGGTATAAAATGGCCTTTAAAAGGTCCCATGTCTGTACAGCTTACTATGAGTAAATGTTTATGAGGAATTGAAGTCAGTAGGAGTCAGACTCTTGATTGTGATAATAGAGTAAAACTACAGTAAAACAGGTGCATGAAGTCAGTATGAAATTTGTTACAGTATCTTTGCATCGTTGTTGTGAGGACAGAAGCTAAGCCTGACCCAGACATTAATAACACCCATTGGAAAGCAGTTTGGGCTTTACATTGACAAGTAGCTATCACAAAGGATTTGATATATGAGTAGTTTTGCCTTGCAAAGAGAAGTGTTATTTGTGTTTTTTGTGTAATAATCCATTATACCAGTGGTGCTCTCATGTTCAATGAGCAGTTTCTGTTTCCTTTACATTAGGTCTTGTGATATGGCCTTCATCTCATATCTAAAATCCTTTTAAAAAAGTGAAAGACCACATAGAGCCAACATGCACACATGAAAGTCATTCCACTGTTTATAGAACAGGTTTTCTTGGCCCCACTGGGTACTATTGTAAAACTGTTTCCAGTGAAGTGCTTGTGCTGACAATGATAGTGCTGAGTGTAATGGTATGGTGGCCTGCCAAATATTGCAAACTGTCTCCAGTTGTAAATTACTGGAATTTACCTCTAATAAGTGATGGCTTCCCCTGCCACCTCTACCCTTCATTCTACAGATGTTTCACACAGTAAAATTCAGGGCTGTGATTAGAGTGTATGGGTTAACAAAACCTTAAGAAAAACTGGTTCTGTCAAGGTCAATTACGTGTCTTTTTTTTTTTTTTACCCATCAGGTTGTTTGCTAGATCTGGACTCCAGCAACTCCAACTCAGTGGCTCCATCGAACCCCACCACCAATGCTGATCTGTGGGGAGATTTTGATTCTGTATCTCCAAAGTGAGGACAGAATAATTTTGTCTTTCTCCCTTTTATCTTTGTGCAGTTTTGCAGTATTTTTTGCAACTTTGTTTTCCTCATTAAGAGGTCCTGTATCTCCCTGCCAAGCAGGGTAGCCCACTCTACCAGTTTACGTTATTTTAGTTTAGGTTTTCATTTATTCTGTTGAGATAAGTTTGAAGTGAATACATTAACACTACAGGCAATCTGTATCAGTCTGAATTGTAATTGTTATCATTAATGTGATTCTGCATTCCTTTTATTTAAAACAGTTTTTCCATCCATTTGCCATATTCTTGCAGTTTTGCAATTGCTTAATGTTTTAGTTTGTAAAATGCATCCTGTAGTATACATTACTGAAATATGATAAAGGGAGACATATACAGACACAATCTGCTGATGAAAAAACATTAAATATACTACTGAATGGAATCTATGTACAGAGAATATTTATTTTAAATGTATATATCTAGTGTGTAGTTTGTAATTACTGTCGCTGGTGTTGTCATTTGTATGTACTGTTACTTATTCTTTTCCAAGCCCCCAGCAGGGGACTGACTATATGCACTGACTGAAGATCTGATCTGTCCTAGTAAAGCATAAAGTCTTCATTTTAAACAGATTGTTTTTGTAGTAGGGTTATGACATAGTTAATTTTACCCCTACTATTGTACTTGAAGTAGGCCTGCTCAGCTCTAGATTATTTAATCAGGTAACTCTAACTGCTCTCTAGCACCCCTTAGTGGTCTCTTGAAATGATGCAGGATCATTTAGGGAGAAGATGACAAATTGAGCTGCAGCTGTTGAACATATTTCATTGGGGATGGGTCCTGGGAAGTGTTTGCATTGTTTCAAGTGTTGTAAATCAGTGCAGACACAGGAAAGTACTAATGAAAGATGTGGTAGAGTAGGGTGTAAGCAAAAGGAAACGAGGCACCAAGTGCTTTTATCTTTGCCTCAATAGGAAACAGAAGATTTAGTCAATGTTATGTCATCTTTGTTCAAGACAGCTGTTAAAAATGTGACTCTGTGAGTCATTTAGGTCAAACCCTCTCTCCTGCTCAATGAATAGGTCTGTGTTTCTGCCAATCTGAAGAGGGCTTCAGTTCCCCCTCCGTTTTTTTCTGTTAAGGTGAGCAGGACTGAGATTGAAACGGCATGCTGTACTGTACAAACACATTCTAACTGTGAACCTAAATTCCATGTTCAAATGTGATGTTTGGGTTTTCTGATGAAGACAAATGTAATGTGGGACCAAGTTAGTCTGTGTATGATGCTTTACTTTGTTGTGATGTTGTTTACTGAGGGGTGGATTATGTTTCACTGATACACATGTTGTCACAGATGTGCAGTGATGATTACAGTAACGATGGGTAAGAATGTTGGTGTCAAGTGTTTAACTGTCCAAATGATATGCATTTTCCCAGGTCTCACTTGTTATTCAAACTGTATATGTGTATTGGATTGTACATTGAAATGAATATGCAAAGAAAAACATAAATATATCACTTGATGACCATGATTGTCATTGTATTTGTCATTGAATATGAAAACTGAAGAAGAGTATCACTTGCTGTAGCAAATAATAAACAGAATTAAATCACAAGCATTATACATTCTAATTTATTGAATACAAAAGTGCACATAATATTGGACTGTCGATGAGTACCTCACCATCCACATTAGAGCAGGTCTTTTTATTGTGCAGAGATGACTGAGTGTTGCGATAGACCCATTGCTATAGTACCTTAAATGGATCATAAACCATGGAAGATATGATCCGTGTCCAACAACATACAAATGAAATCAGCTCACCTTCAATATTCACACACAATAAAAGACTAACACATAAATATAGATAAACATGACTCAGCACACTGGGGTGTTATGTGACTTATGTGACAGTGAAAGACCCCCAGGTGTTGAGCAGTGGATTTATGGTGTTATGGGTTGTTTTTATGGCAATAACTCTGGGATCTGTCTCTAAGGGGCTCCGTCAAGCTCCAGTCTCATTGGTGGATGTATCTAAAGCCTAGACCTGGACCATGTTTGCCCGGGTTTTGGGGTTGCTACGGCGATTTTGACAGCGTTTCTTATTAGAAGACCTCGCAATGCGCCTGGGCCACCCAGACAACTCTCTGCACAGTTCAGCTGTAATGAACAAATGAAAAATACAAGTAACTGTAAAGACATTGTCATACAGCCCCCATTACAGCACATCATTTACATTTACAGTGTCCTACCTTTCAGATACTCATCCTGTTGGCACACTGTCCTCATGCAGATCTCGTTATTGATCACATAGACACGAGGAAGGCTGTGACAGATTAATATGTAATCATTTACAAAGTTAGTTTTTGTCAAGTGTTGTGGCAGACTGTATCCTGACATGACAAAATTAAATATTAAATACTGATCTCTTCCATAGTGTGTGGACAGGGAGATTCTTTTTAAATGTTTTACTTAATCATGCCATAGACAAAACATGGATTTTCCTGATGAATAAAAACTAACCTTTAATTATTGTTCCAACTCAATCACATACTTTTTGGTACAGTTGTTCTGTATTATTCTCACCTGTAGATACAAAGACCACCAATACATCTCTTAATTGGCCGATGGACTGAGTACATTCTTGTGCAAGGATACATTTCCTCTCTGCAATCTGCAAAAAGGGAGGATATATATAGAAAATAAACAATTCACTGCAACCAACTGAGGAACTAAAGGTGCAGAAGGGTGAGTATCTTTATTCTTTGCTAATGTACAGCTGGTTCACCAAAGAACCCATTCACACATCCTCCCTGTTCTGGAATCACTCACTGGCTGGTAAGGCATCTCCAGGTGCCTCTGTGACCTCTAGAAACAAGGGAGGAAATCACGATCAGGCTGGGAAAACATCTTTCAAATGATCCATTGCAATGACTCAGACTGACAGATGTCATGCAACATAACCTGTCCTGATCTAAAGAGTGACTTATGAGTAGAAGAGCATTACCAGTCTGCTGGGATTGGGCTACAGCTGTGAATGCTGTGGAACAGAAACCACATGAGGGGAGTGTTTCACAGCATAAAAACAAACACACAGGGACTCAACCATAATTAAACAAGATGATTTGTGTGTTCTGTTTGGCAGAGTTACCGTGGAAACTGCAGAGGAGCAGGACCACTGGAAGGCTGCCCATTTCTTCAACTTGTAAGAGGTAAAGCTTTACGAGCTGGAGGAAACCAAAGAGGAAAAGAGTCAGGATGATTTCACAGAGTGGAACTGTTCAATATCCTCACTCAAGATTCCTCTGCTGTTTATGTTTCCCTTAATACCTTTGAATATAAATGCTCCCAACATTTCAGCTCAGTGTAATGTTTTCCCTCAGCTTTGGGTCTCAGATGTGCTGTGTTTTTGAATACAGATTTGATGTAGATGAATGCCAGTGGTCATCTTGTCACTTTGTTACTCTGTCTTATGCTATAACATTTCCTGTAAAACTATGTGACAAGTTGATAAGTAGGCAAAATGAAAGAATTCACTAAAAAACCAACAAAACACACAAACTCTACAACCTTTCTACCTCTGGAAATATGTTTTTCCTTCTTTCCCTTTTCTTTCTCCCACCCTGCATCATTCCTCTCGTGATATGTCAGTGTAACTTTGGAGTCCAAGATGTGAGTTCCCTCAAAAGAATGTGCTTTTTGTGCCCTATTTGAACACCCCTCCACCCCTCCTCTGTTTCAGTCGCACATTCTTTCCCAGATTTCTTTTCATAGGATATATTCCTGCCTTCCAACTGTGCTATCACCTTCAGCCATTTCTGTTGATTCCACAGCAATAGTCACACTCTTCCAATTATTGAATTTTAAAGTCTCCATTGTCCTAATTTAGATTGGTGCATGCCCTAATGATTTCTTTGTGAGAGTGGTGATTTTCACTTTTTCACTGAAGTTGCCATGCAGTCATATTTCCATACGTTTACAATTCAGTGATGTAGTGAATCAGTAAATCAGATAATCAGTCATTATTGCATTTCGGGCTACCTCTCGTCATTAGAAAACATGCCTGCATTTACATCTTTGGGTGTGTCTTTATCTTGCATCTGTATTGTTTTTCTGTGTATTATCTACAAAATGTGAACAAATAAATTGATTAAAAAAATCAACTTGTACTCACAACTTGTGCTGTCGTCCACAACTGCTTTACTTTTACGAATCTTTTGTCTTCTGTTCTTTCTCCTCCTTCCCTTCCTTTCCCTTCTCCCTCCTTCCCGCTCCTCCTCCCCCTGTCCTCCTTCCCATCATACTTTCTTGTTTTTCACTTTTTTCCCAGCCTAATAAAAAAAAAAAAAAAAGATATCTGTATGCAGCTACAGTCTCATGCATTATCCTTTTATCTTTGGTCCACAAACGTTTCAATGTTTATCTGGAGCACATGTTTTATTGCCACAAGGTTCCAGTTTCCAGTATCTGTCTCAGACTGTTATGACAATACAAACTAAAACATCTTGATGACAAATCTCAGCCATTGGTTAATATTCTCACATACCTTCACATCTTCACTTCACATCATACATACAATACATATATTTTCATTCCTGTGTATATTTAATAAGATTTTAGATTTGTACTTTTTTAATTTAATAAATGTGGTGATGAACCTAACAGTGGACATATATAATACATGAATCCAAACACATAGCAGGCCTCGATGTAATTTATTTCAATACCTAAATTTAACAGCAGATGGCACAGTATGCAAATAAGTTACTTGGCTTCAGCACCGTCTTTATGTGAACGCTTGTTCAATTAATGAATTGTTGTACTAATAGTAGACTAATGGCACTAATAAAATATTAATGGTATCACTTTAATGTGTGATATTGCTTGTGCATATTCAATAAATAAAGCAAGCCTACATTAAAGGTGTATTATTATGTAAAATTTAATTAATAATAATACATTTATAAAAGTCAGTTTAAATATATATTCACTCATAAAGTGGATATTAAAACAATGTCAATGTATCATCCATTTGACTTCAATCAAACAACACACCAAGCACACTTGTGCAACTGTTTATGTGTGTCTGCAGAGTAACATGTTATATATACATTGTGTGATTTGTAAACCACATACATGAACTCAGACAATACAGACCTCCTCTAAGTCTAATGTTCCACTCTTTTTCCATACTCTATTAAACAATACAATACAGTCTCTACATTAATTGTCTCTACATTCCAAAAGAGACAAAAGGCTTAGTTGACATCAGTCCAAGTTCGGTGAGATCCACTCCCATCGACGAACAAGCTATAGATGAACGTCCATTTGCAGATGTCGGGGAAGGGGAGCAGGTCCATCCATCAGATGGGTGAGGGTGGGGGTGGAGGTCTGGGATCACAGGTCAGGACAGGACACAGGTGAGTCACTGCAGATCCTGTTGTCTATGGCCGCTTGTGCAGATACAGGCATGACGTCACCAGAGCAGCTCAAATCAAAAAAATAATAGAAATAAATAAAATAAAAGTGCTAGGACAGGATGTGCTTTCTGAAGAGGTGGGTCTTCAAGAGCTTCTTGAAGATTGGGAGGGATGCTCCTGTCCTTATAGCACTGGGTAGACCATTCCACCAACCTGGAGCCACCTATGCAAACAGCTGTTGTCTTGTGCAGGGTTTGGGGACTGCCAGACAACATTCAGTTGATAAACAAAGTGGATTTGACATGCTGTCATTAGTGAAGCCGAGTATGCTGGAGCAGACTCATGGAGGACTTTGTATGCCAATATCAAATATTGAAATTGTACATGGATAGCCATAGGCAGCCACTGCAGCTCAATCAGCAAAGGGGTGACATGTGGCCTTCTTGTTTGATTGAAAACTAGATGTGCTGCTGCATTCTGGGTCTGCTGTAGTGGTTTTATAGAACAGACTGGGAAGTCTGTTAGAAGGGCATTGCAGTAGTCAAGGCGGAAGAGAACCATGGTCTGAACCAGGAGCTGGGTGGCCTGTTGGGTCAGGTATGACCTGATTGATCTTATATTAAAAAGTGTGAACTGACATGCTCGAGTGGCCGAGACAACATGGTCGGTGAAAGTCAACTGGTCATCCATCATGACTCTCATTAGTAAGAGAAAGAGATAAACCATCAATATGGATAGAGATGTTGTGCTGTCTGCGAGGGAAGACCAGCAGTTCTGTTTTGCAGATATTTATCTGGAGGTGGTGGGCTTTCATCCATGCAAATATGTCAGAGAGACAATCTGAGATCCATGCTGAGACTGTGGGGTCATCAGGTGGAAATGCCAGATAGAGCTGGATGTCATCAACATAGCAATGATATGAAAAACAACATGAGTGGATGATCTGACCAAATTACTGTTGGATACAATAATACATCACGTGCACTTATAATGCATAAGTTCATACTACTGAATTTAAACACATCACAGACCACCAAGTCACCTAGAGTTTCTGTAATTTCCCATTTTAGGATAAATAAAGTACATCTATTTTATCTATCTAAAGAACAGTGCAGTATTTGTTTGTGTGCTGACAAACAAATGGAATCGCATTATCTTTTTAGAGGCGGTAATGATCCGTTTATATGGTCTAACCTCCAAATATCCCAAGTCGTTATTGTGCAAACATAAGTGAAGTGACTGTCAAAGCCCTTTTGTTTTTCAGGTACTCTTTTATGGCTGCAATAAAAAAGAAACTTGATCCTGTGTCGGCATCCATGCCAACAGAGCATGTTCAGAAACTTCAGAGACACAGTCTGTCTCTGAAGTCAGAGACACCCAAAATTCTCACTGGCTAGCACCCTATGGTGGGACTGGTCAATTCAAGAGAGACACTCATCATCCCCTCGACATATCAGGGCTACATAGACTGTAGGGTGAACTCCTGTTGGGTGGCCTAACAAGGTCGACTGTGCAAGGCTGATGACAGCTTGACAGATGGAGGCAGTGTAAGCAAAAGAGAGGCACAGAGGAGCCAAGAGGGATGATCAATCCTTCCAAAACATCAGCCTGCCATTCTGCCTGCACTACTTTGTCACGAGGAGAAGAACTGGAAAAGTCCAGGTCAGACAACCAGAGATGAAGAAAGAGCAGAAATACAAGACAGGAGTGAGAGAGCCAGGTGTCGGTCAACCAGAAAGCACAGCAGAATACTTATGGCAAACATACCAGATAGTAAACACATGATAATCTCTGTACTTGTTTATTAGATGGACAGCAATGCAGAAAGCATGCCAGCACTGCGATGCATACATACTTTCTCATCGACCTGCTTTTCACCCTGTCACACTTCACCCTAGCCTTCTCTCTTACAGTGTCTGTATTTCAAGCAGCTGTTAATTTTTTTTTCATGCAATGCTGTGTTTTCTTTGTACACACTCCCCCATAATTACAATGACATTCTCTGTGACTACACTCAGGACATTTAATATAAACAAGTTTAAGTGATTTATCAGCATTTCCTCCTGAGCTAAAGTGATCATTTCTGGCTGTAAGAGTAAACCAGTGTCATTGCTCTCTCTTTGACTCTCTCTTTCTCTTTCCTGTTTAAGCAATTACATTTTCTGAACCTTAACAAGAACTGAATGCAACCACTTGACAGAGGAATTTCAGTGAGTAGGAGAAATATTAAGCCATGATGACACAAATGTTTTATATCACCATGTGTATACATTTCACATATTTGGCCATTTGAATGTTTTATTTGCCACACTGACCATTCATCTGGCTCTCATATCAGTGTTCTTTTCCAGTTATATATTCTCACCACATTCATCAGCTAACTGTCAAAATATCTATTACATATAATATTATTTTCCATCTAGTTATCTCCTTCACCCAAGTGTGATCATGTGTGACAATCTGTGTTAATGAGAAACAGAAACATTAATACTTCCTAACAAGAGTAAATGCCTTCTTGGATCAGATGCACTACTACTGTTATGTAAATTATAAGATGGGAAATTACTGATAATTCCTAAAATATGTTCTGATTCTCATGTTGGAAGTTGACCCTCATTCTGAACCACACTGTAAACTGTAAAGGTTCAGAATAATTAAATATATTCAGTTGTGAATACTCAAAGTTTCAGAAATAGTACTATTAACTCAAATGTATTAAGTTGCTGTAACATGTTCTTCTTTTTAAGTACTTCCAACTAATATTTTTTATTAAGGGGGACTATTGTGGATATAAGTGAACATAACTTAAAAACATAGATGAGGTACAACTTAGTGGAATTAAATCATTAAATGCTGAGAATGATATTGAACTGTCATTTCTATTGTTTCAAATAAGGATGATTGAAAAAAATAAATCTAACTGATGTAGTAGATGCTGAAATACAATTTCAGAGCACTTCAAATAACCACCAATGTCTATTACACAAAATAAATTGCAATCACAAAAAGCAATTTTATTCAGTGACGGCTGTGGTTCAGTTGATAGAGCGAGTCGTCCCAGCTCTGGCTGTTCACATGTCCAAGTGTCCTTGGCCAAAGACACTGAACACTGACTTAGTCTCCCACTAGGACTGGCAGAACCTTAGAATACTAAGTAAATAAGTAATGTTTTAATTTAAGTATACTTAATAAGCATATAAATTTTAACTTCTGGAAACTTGTATTTTTTAAGTTTCATCAACGTAAAATAATTGAGGCAATCGATTGCCTTACATTTTTGGAGTTCTGCTAACTTATTTGGGTATACAGTGCAGTGTGACTGTAATTTGTTATTTATTTTTGTTAGACTTTCATGACTGAAAGTAGAAGCATCTCCTGGTTAGGGTTTTTACAACAGACTTACATATATAGTACATATATATATGAGTGTAATGTTTCTCCTGGTTTTCATCATCCCACTTTCTGTTCTCATGGGCCTCAAACAGATTTGCACCTCGAGCAACATCTTTGTCTTGGCACTCTATTGTCTCTGTGGTCCATGCCATGTGTTTCCATTTGTCAGGCAATAGTCCTCCATTAAGTCCCCACCCAAGTACCACATGAGCTTTGTCCCTCTGTTTCCAGAACACAGTGCATCCCAAACATCAGTAACCAAAGCATTTTAATGTAAACATAGTCTGCACCAGCTCAGGACAATTCACTGACCTGAAAGCAGAGAAGGCACCGACTGCATAGGGTTATGTGTGCATAGAGTATATATGACCTCAGGCAAACATGAAAGACAAAGATAAGCAGCAAGTAGCTTAAACAGCTAATGCAAAGGGAACAAAATCAACAACATGGACAGAGATAGAGGAGAAGAGAGACGAGAGAGTAAATGAGTAAGATGGGTCACTGTGTTCCATGAGATTGTGCTGGTGCAGGCCTGCGGGCGCCAGTACAGGCTGACTTTTGCATTTGGGGATCTGTGCACTACAGATAGTCAGAGAGAGGTGATGATGTGCATGGTGTGTAAATAGATGGACCTGGGGGCTATTTATAAATCCATCTGGAGTGGTCCTTAGCAGGGTTTAGCATAGACTCAACTGACACACACACACACACACACACACACACACACACACACACTGCACATTTCGCAGCCTGCTACTGACTGGGATTCACTCCAGAGTGAAACTATAAAATACTGCACCACTTAAAAAAGTCTAATGGATTGCAGAACAAAATTTGTTGATTGCCAGCCTCCTTTCCTCCAAAGGAAAGTCTGGTACATGGTACCTTGTGGGTACATATACATTACATTACACATTACGTTGTGTAGTTACCAACTTTCAGCAGTGTCAAATATGAAAGGTAGCCAAAAACAGCACTGTGTCATAGTAGGTGTCACTTGCCTGATGTCTTCAACCAGTGACTGTTTTGTATGACAGATGTAAGACAGCAGTGCAGGATGGAGGTCAGCATGTGTAGATTTCACGTGAAGTTTGTTTTGCTGTCAACACATTTATCAATCATGTATTCAAGCACAGTAAAACATAACTTGTAGGTGATCATCTCTTTAAAATGGAAATTTATAGAACGTGGGTGTAAATGTCACGTCTGCCTGAGGTGTACATCATGCAAACTTGGAAAAAGTTCATGCTGGTATCACTATCAGGTTGTATTGTTCAGTCCAATTTTAGACAGTCTCCTGTTCTGCAGCACCTGTTGCTTTACTGCGTCAAAGATGTCATTGCTTTCCACAGGTTTCTTCAAACACTTTCCTAAGGTGACAGTTTTGAAGTACGTTTAAAATATTGTAAGAAGTTCTATCATAGTTCACTTAGTTGTGTTGTATCCTGGTCCATTTTAATCAGGAAACAAATACACAATTTGTGTCAGAACAGATCAGATTGGGTGCAGTGAAAACAGGCTATAGGTCAACAGGAGCAGGAAATGGTAGTCAAGTGTTTTAATTTCTTTATAAATATCCATATTCAGTGTAGCTGTGTAATGCCGCATATGTAAGAGAGAGTAAAGACAAAAGACCAATACTTTATTTACACAATTCAAATGTAGTTTAATTATAATACAACTTACATTTTCAATCATTTGGCATTTCAGGTTACATCAAGTCTTTTTTTTTTTTTTATTAAAACACCATTGAAGCACATACACACAGGCATGGAAATGTATACATCAGTGGAAGTTGTCATTTATGTAGTTATATAAAAATATTTACATTTGCAGTAAAATCTATATTTATACACAAAAATCTGTTGCATCACATATTTTATCATCTCAAACATTCATTAAAATGCTACCGAAAAATCCATATGTTCATTATTAAACAAAGACAAAGCTTATCTCTCCCCTCTTCCCTCCCTTACCAGCTCTTCTTCAACCCCTCCCCCCTCTCTTATTTTTCTGGCCTCCTTCTTGGCCTCCTCTGCTTTCCTTCGTTCCTCTTTCTCTGTCTCCATCAGCCATGCTCCTCCCAGGTAACTCAAGATCTCCTCAGGGCTTCCACGCAGTTTGGGTTGAGGGTTGAGCAACTCCCGAAAAAGAGTCATCACCAGTGAGCTGAGGCCACGAAACTGGGATGGAGGACGATTGTTGTTAGGGTTTTCCTCCATGATTGTGTATCTGTCTGTCTTCTCCCCCCTGCCCCATTTGTCTTTCTTAATCTTTTCTTTTTCAGCCTCCTGGTCAAACCACTGCTTATATCGTCGATATGCACGGTCATCATGGGTGGTTTCCTCCCAGGGGAAATAACCTGTTAAAAGGCAGTAGACGAGTACACCAAGAGCCCAGCTGTCAATGCAGGGCTCCACTGTTATCCAAATGTCCTCCATCTCCTCCTGAATCCCCTCATTTTCCCTCCTCTTCCACTCTTTCTGAGCTTCCTTTGCAGGCTCCACCTCAGGGGTGCAAAACGGCGACTCATACCAGATGGCACGTACTGTGCTACCAATGGCCCGGGCGAGCCCAAAGTCACCTAGTTTAACCCACCGGCAGGAACTGTCACACAAGAAGATGTTCTCAGGTTTGATGTCACGGTGGACAAAGCCCAGGGAGTGGAGGTGTGTAACAGCTCCACTCAGCTGAGCCATCACCCTTTGGACACATTCTTCATTTATTCCAACCTGAAACACAGTGATCATGAACATCTCAATATCAGAATTTATTTTTTTAACTCAGTGACAAATGATCATTGATGCAATTAGTGGCTTCACACCATTTTGCACTCAGCAGAAGGATGTAGCTCAATCTGCAAGAAGCAGTGAGTGGCCTAAGAATAGATCATGCTGGTCTTTCAAGTTCTCAGGCTGACGTTTTTGCTTTGCACATCATGTCTAGTTATAGTAATAAATGGTTTCAGCACACCACTAATTTAGCAAAAGCATGTAATAGCAGATATTGGACAGACTAAGACCCATGTGCATTGTTGCTTCAGTTGTATTTTCAGTATTGGTAAACTCAACATAATGTTCAACATAATGGGTGATATTCAGTCCAATGGGTTTTGAAGTACATTATTAAGCATTTGTGGTGCTTTGGAAGACTTATTTCCTAGCTTTTATAAACATTTATGATGGTTGGACAAACACATTAGCATTTCCTGATAATCTTCACCCACTTCTGTGATACTGAGTTGATGACAGCCATGTGTTGGACTGATCCTGCCCTTGTTTTTGGTAGAAAGTGTTTCCCAGTCCTACAGTGCTGTATACAACATGTGGCATGGCTCTGTCACATACTGTTTTTGCAAATTAACAATAAAAATATATCATGAGGACGTATGTGGGGCAAGGCACTTTTTGTGATGCACAAAGAGCTGGAGAAATATGTTCAATTTTAAGGTACTCAGATGTACAATTAAAAAGTTGTGTTTTTTTAAGTTAATTACAGTACCACCATATGGGTTCATGTCTCTTCAGGTGCATTTCACAATATAGTATTGTGAGCTGCAATGTTAGTTGACAAATAGTAACAAGTGGTGCCAGGCACAACAAACCCACCCCTCGCAAACACCATTTTACCTAATGTGACCTAAAAAAAACCCTCACATTTTTGGTAACTGTGACCTTGACTTTTGACCTACATTCACTAAAATTTAATGGGAACTATTCTGGACCACCTTTCCTGAAAATGTCATGGAAATTGATCCAGTTGCTTTTATGTAAAATAAACAAACAAACAGACAGACAGATAGACAAACAAAATGGGAAAACAAAAACAACAAAACAAACTAAAATCAATACCCTCCTCCCCTTTCAGGGGGGTGGGGTAGCAAACCAGAATGAACTAAATATGACTCTTCCATTTACTGGTTTGAATCTTGATGAATTGCAATAGAGCGCTACATAGTTGGCGCAAAGACAGACAAATCTGCGTCAGTAAAATAGCTGCTGACGCTATTGGAAATCCCTGTTTTACATCACGCTACAGTGTGAACAAGATGCCCTTGTTCCTATCAGAACTCTTTTATGTTACTGGCAGTGACACAAGCACAAACAGATGGCAAGTCTTTATCAGGAATATGTCAATTTTTTTTGCTCCATTGAACACATTCAATATTTTACTGTTCCAGCATGGAGAGTAATTCATATTATTTTGACATACAGACAACCAAACATTAATATTTGGATTAGTGGTGCATATTAAAGGTTTTCTTTGGTTGCTGAAACCACATGGACACAAACAGAGGTTAGTGTGGACATTGACGCCACATGTCAAACCACACACCATCAAACTGACCTCTGACACTATGACACTGTAGAGGTCACCATATAGACCAGCCTGCTGGGCAAACACATAGTAGGTGGGTGTAGAAAAGAAGATGCCAAGTGCTCTTGTCAGAGAAGGATGGGTGCAGTAGGAAAGAGAAAGGTTGTATTCACGCAGGAAAGAGGTAAGGGAAGTCGACTGTCGAGGAAAGAATTTCAGAGCCATTGGGGTCCCTGAGGGGAATGAAGCAAGATGAGAGTCCTGAAATAGTCAATCAACTCTTTCTGAGATTTTGTCAACCTGTCATAACTGAGGGAATGTGAGTGCTTTCCATCATTGACACTGTGAACAAATATAACTCTCCCTTTGGGGTGGCTCTATTACACAGCTATATCTCAGTTGCAACTCTATCCTAAAGAATGTACCAAAGCACTTCATTACAGCAACAGAAGCATCAAAGGTTAAGTGAACAGTGTGAAAAGACAGCACTGCCTCTACTTCATTACACCACTGATTCAGTAGAATATGTTTGACAACATGTGTGAAGAAATATGGTTTCTCCATCAGTGAGAAACCTGAGCTTGAGAAAAATGTGCTGCAGTGGAGATAAACTGTTTCACAAATTGAGACTGGGCTTTTGAAGGAACCCAGGAGTTCAAAGCTATTAGCAGAGTTATATAATAAAGTATGTGATGCAAATTTCACACTTTAATACCAAGATCATTAGAGTTATGAAAGAACTAGACTAAAACTAAAAAAATATGTTGATAGCTGAATTAAAACAAAATAAAAAAGTTAATAAACTATGTAACACAAAACAGGTACAATCAGGTGGATTTTCTCAAATTGTTAATACTTCATTGAGTACAACAATAACATGGTTTTGCTCAATATAAGACACATTTTGAGCTTATCATATACAGTATTATGTAATCTATTATTTCACAGCATCTTTTTCCAGCTCAAGGTTTCTTCATAATATTTGAAAAACGTATTACTGAGCTTAAAACTAGTCAGTGCTTCAAAACCATAATAATAAAAAAAAAATAAAAAACGCAAAGAAAATATCTGAAAATATCTGCAGGCTTCAAAAATATAATAAGTCTAAATCTAACAGCTCATGACCCTCAACCTTGGGTTGCACTGACCTCTCTTCCTGTGTGCAGCCAGCATGACCTTTCCATAGGAGCCCTCTCCCAGAAGCTTCACCACCTGGAAGTGCTCAGATACCTTCAGGCTTGGCAGGGACTGTGCCGACAGGAAACATAGCTCATCAAGCTCCTGGGCTGCTGCGGTCTGTAGGACATACACATGTAAAGCATGGACAATCATTGCATGACATCTCCAGCTGATGATTGGGTCCTGATCTAGACCAGCATGTGTTGATGGTGATGACAGATAACTTCATAGAACGAAACCTGGATCTTATAACTGCAAATGGATGTGTTACCTGAACCTGCTATATTACATCTTGCAACCTTTAATCTCAGATATCTCAATAGTTGTTTTGCCTAACATCATACGTATGTCTTCAACAGATCTAAAAGATCATAAATAAATATTAATTTATGCAGTCCTTTGTAATGTTACATATTCTGACTGTCAGATCATCTTTAAGCATTAGCATTAAATCAAATCTTTGCAATCAACATTTGGTGCTGTCATTCACTTTGTATCGTCATTCTCATAATGACTTCCTTTGAAGTAAATCCTCCATACATACCTCAGAAAATTAGGCAGGGTGTGAACAGTCACCACAGATAGATCAACACAAAAGATAAAGTAAGAGGATATCATATTTTTATTCCTGACCTTCCACACATAGAGTTGTGTAACAAAGCTTAGTAGGCAACTTAATTTTTGGTGAATTTCTGTTACATAACTAATTGAAATAGAATTGATTTGTTTTAGTGTGACACTGTCAACCATTGTTTTTCTTCTCTGATCATAAACACCATACCCTTCATGACACTGAATATTCTTTCTGAATACAGTTATGGAAAATTTGCAATTCTGCATAAATCTCTAATATTAGGAGGTCTAATGGTGTCAAGTGAGACAAGTATTTTTGTTTATGTTATATTATCTTTTTTCCCCTGAAAATGATGAGTAAATTTAGTTGACCTAAATAACAAGTTGCTGCTTGACAAACAAACAAATCTGACATTAAGCCAAAAATAAGACTGTGGGTTTCCACTGGACAGGAGGTTCTGTACTTGGCACAGATCAGATCAAATAGATCAAGACAGCTCTATTTTAAACAGAGCTGATGATGGACCTTTTCAAGAACCAGAATGTATTGATTTATGATAGACTGACTTTTCAACAGCTGGAACAATATGCTCCGGCTGTTGAAATATGCTTTCTCAAAAGGCTAATAATTCTTACAGACTTACCAAGCATTCAATACATGTTAAATAAGACATGATGATGGAAACAATATATTTTTTGTTTCATTTACACAGCTGCCAAAAAATAAGATGTTCAAAATTTCCAGACATGTATCCCAATGCCAAACTGTGATAGGAAGTTGAACAATCACAAACCATCAAACAAAGATAAAGTGCTTACATTTGAGCTCTAGGAAAGACAGAAAGCAGTAAACACGTATGCAATAAATCAGTGAAAAGTATGACAAGAGTCATGGAAGCTATAACTGAAAATAAAAAAGATTTATCACTGAACTCGTTCTAAATCAAAGCACTTTTATTTATTTGTTTCAAAATCAAAACACATTGTCTTGGCATTTTTCAGCTTTGTAAAGCACTGACTTTTCTACCATTTTGACAAGTTATCATGCATTGTAAATATTTGCTCTAAATGTTATTTCTATTCAGAATTTAAGGGAAGTGTTTTACATCATATACATAATTATTAGCTATTAAATCAGACAATGTTTTGTGCAATTGCTGAAGATTTGTCGAGGTTTTCATTGTAGTATTTACTACTGTAGGTGCAAAAGTAAAATTCAAATGAACTTCAGGTGATTTTATTCATGAACTAGAAAAGCACTCTGAGAGTGCAGACCTCCCCAAAATTAAATCAGTTCTTCCTTTTCACACTTCCAACATATCCTGAAAATTTCATCAAAATCTGTCGAAAAGTTTTGGAGTTATCTTGAACACAAACAGACAGACAGACAAACAAACAACGCCTGCAAAAAACATAACTTCCTTGGCGGAGGTAATAAAAATTAGTTTTTTTCCCCCATTGCTGATGACATAAGGATTTTCATTAACACTGCAGATCATGATTTCTCTTAGTGGTTATAGTGTCTCTCGTTAGTAACATTATGAAAACATTTGTTGCAGAAGAGACATCCTCATATTGCCTTGTTCTCTCTACTAGAGGTGATTATTAATTAAACCCTTCTCAGTTAATGGCCTTTGGCCGAGAAGAAAGTGATTTAAACGTTTTGTATAACGGCCTGTAGGAGCTAACATCATTAACAAATTTGAAGCATCATCCTTCTATCATCTCTGACCGCTCAACTTTACAACATGAAAATCCTCTGAATGACATGGTCTATCAAACCTTTGCAGTCTCAGAGTACTTTTGTAATAAAATGCTTCCAGCTGCATTTGTCCCATACCTGCATGTCATCTCATTATATAAATACAAATTAGGAAGCTTTGATACTGAGTTAACATGTATAGAAATACAGTGCAATACTTACTGCCATTTTCTGTTCAGTTCGTTGATCTGTGTTCAGTTTGTCTCAGCCTTTGTTTGCATCTATAGAAATAAATATCCTGCAAGCTACTGTTGTTGCAAGTAGCTGCTCCTCTGTACTAGACAGTTGATGTGTGTACTCTGCTGTTAATTCAATTGCAAGTACAGATGATATTTGCCTCTTTGTTCTGTGGTTCCATGCAGTAGCACAGCAGCTTTATAGCGGAGCTTCACAGATGTTTACAGGAGACCTGGGTATTGACTGTGGTTCTCCCCATGAGACGTAGCCCACACTGAACTCTCATCCTCTCTTTTCCTACCCTTATGCCAACACACTCTCTCTCTCTCTCTCTCTCTCTCTCTCTCTCTCTCTCTCTCTCTCTCTCTCTCTCTCTCTCTCTCTCTCTGTTATGTTGGCAAGCATGCGTGAACCAGAGACAAGGTATTTCAAACCTCTCCCTCCCACTCCCACTGTGCTCCTCTCTCTTCCACTAGAGTAGTGTTAATATCCTAACATTTCCAAACTGTCATTCAGCCAGACCATATTAACCCATCGCTCTCCTGCCTCCCTTCTCCTCAGCTGTCACTCACTTTCTGTACTATCCCCAAATAAATCTCCTTCTCTTCTCTTCTCTTCTCTTCTCTTCTCTTCTCTTCTCTTCTCTTCTCTTCTCTTCTCTTCTCTTCTCTTCTCTTCTCTTCTCTTCTCTTCTCTTCTCTTCTCTTCTCTTCTCTTCTCTTCTCTTCTCTTCTCTTCTCTTCTCTTCTCTTCTCTTCTCTTCTCTTCTCTTCTCTTCTCTTCTCTTCTCTTCTCTTCTCTTCTCTTCTCTTCTCTTCTCTTCTCTTCTCTTCTCTTCTTTCCACACCTCACTTTCTCACACTCTCAGTGAGTCCAAGTCACTGAATTCCCCCCACAGTGTAGGATTCCTCTTTTAATCAGCAGGTATGCAACAGTGATCAGAACAGTCCAACAACTTGTATCCATGATCCCTGAATTTTACTGGGATTACTGGGTACTGTTAAGCATACCACTTGTGGAGCCTTTTATTGTCCAGTACTGTTATTCATTTTTCTTTACTGTCCTTCATTCTTATCTATTTATGCAGGAGGCAACATATTATTTAAATCATTAATTTATTTGAGTGTATTAATTATATGTAATACACTACATACCACATCAGTACCACCAGTAAACATAATTTATTATATTTATTGACAAATTTGAAATAGTTTAAATAGAAAAAAATCCATCCATAGCCCAATCCAACAATAAATGGCATATTTTGTCAAAAAATTGCTTAGAGGTGCAGGGAAAAAGCCTTCAACAGTTTACCCACACATAAATATTAATTGGCATTGGAAACATTTTACATCTAACTTGCATTCTCATCATCTGCCTTTATCCCTTTCCAAATTCATATTATGCCCTATCATCACACACTGACATGGCTAACAGCTGAAACATTGCCTTACAAACAATTTTTTTTTCTCCTCCTGTACTTTGCTGTCCACATGTCGGCTTAGTTCCCTACTTAGCACCAGCTGCAGGTCTGTCCTCCTTTCCAGCTCCCATGTCCTCAACACCCTCCTCCCCTTTCTGTCTACTCAGATAGATTTCCACTGGTACTACATGCTATAGAGCTATTATTGACCCTGGCTGGATCGTTGTGTGTTATATAACACAAACACTGGCTGCCATCACAACGGTCAAACCCACTCAGGTTACTGGCCCTGCTGTGCAGTCGCCCGTCCATGACCAACATGTAACTTCATGTTTGTACTTTCCCCATAGGGTCATTTGGCCTCTGCTGTGACAACCTCATCTGCTGCACCACCAAAACATAGTCTCAGCATTTTCACTGAGGAGACGCCAGGAGGCATAGTGACACTTCATTCACAAAAACCACACATATGCAAAGTGTAGACGCTACATATGCACAACAGCACCAAAACAACATACTGGTACATGCATGTGGACTTACTGAGTCTATGTTTAAAGTCATCTGAAAGAGCAGTTGTTGATGATGGATATGACAAGTTACATAATGTAGATATTTGATTACACTTCTGTATTTTTCTTTTCTTTTTTGCTGTTTTTTTATGCTTGGACATGTGGTGTCATCAGGACATACCATTTTGGAATATTTGATAATACAGAAAAAAATTGTCAGAACGTGGACTTTTTCTGATAATGTGAGATATAGCATTTGGTTGAATTACAAAAAGTATTCACTGTGCATTTTGTCTACATTTCTTCTTTGAAGTCCAAGTAATGAGCATTAAGAAAATATAGATTTTCTGTGACATAACCACCACCTGTTAAAAGAGCTTCTATACATGTCATAATCCATGTCATTTTTGGTTTATCTTCATGAGACTAGAGTTTCCAAAGCAGTGCCATGATGCTGTACAGTTTGCATGCTACAATGTTTTCTTCAGCACCATTCTCCACAGGGAGATGACAAAGATAAAAGGATAAAGAGATGGAGGATAAAAAGGGAACTCATAACACACATGTATGTCAGCTGTTACAATATGGTTCTGATCTGTGGGGTTTAACACGAGTATTAAAGGTTACATGGACAGGAGGCAAAGACATTGATTTAATATGACTTCCTGCCAGAGTTAGGTCAATGTTGCCTCTTTGTGGACACAGTATGCTATGACAGCCAATATGAATGTAGTAATAGCATATGAACAGTTGAGCATGGAAATTTGGACTATGTATTGATACTATGTTATATTAACCCCCTAGGATATGGCGTCCACATATGTGTACTTCACATTTTCTGTTGTCTAGACCACAATACCACATTTTGATCTACAAAGGCCTGGTGTCCACTTACCAGGACATTATACTGCCACCACATGATGTCAGAAGAGTATGATACTAGCTATATTAGCTGTATTATATATATTATAGCTAGTACACACACACACACACACACACATATAGTGATTGTTTGTCTGTATATGTTCAGCCCTGAGATGAACTGGAGACTCATACAGGGTGTACCCTGCCTTCGCCTAATGTAGCTGGATTAGACCCCCAGTGACCCCTGTGACCCTAGTGAGGATAAAGTGGGTTCAGATGACAAGACTTTTTCCACGATTATAAATATTTTAATATCTTATTTGCTGAAGTTTTGCAATATTATGGCATGTTACTTATATGATGTATGTTAGATATTTACAATAAATTGATGGTTCGACTTGTCATGTTTCCAAACGAATGTTGGCAGATCTCCTCTGGTAAATGCAACTTTAGCTTATTTTTGAATGTTTTTGTTATTTTAATAATTCTACTTGGGTTATCTGTGTTATGTTTCATTCCGCATATACACATTATTGATATCAAATTAAACTTGTTTTAATGTACAATTATATTAAATACATATAAATGATGGTTATCAGTATAGTATAAGTGAACATGGATTGCATCTTTAAATTTTCAATGTTAACATTAATATTTGTGTTCAGTAGATCCAGATCTTACTGAAAAACCTAATTTGGTTGAGTTGAGTATTTGTTTTGATTCTGTGATCCTCAAAAATATTATAGAAATATTCTTCTCTCTCTGCAGGTATAATACGCCAAATTTTATAGATTTTTATTAAAAACATAACAACAATTCAAAATGCAAAATCTGAAAGATGTTGTGATGTATTTCTCCACTTGGCAACAGAAAAGTTGATAGTATTCTAAAACACAATTTATCCCTTTATTCGAGTGAGTTCTTCACATATGTGGCGTGATTTTATATGCAATCATATAAAAGTAGGGTTCAAATTTGTTGTGTTAAAATTTCAATTAATTATTCATGAGTCTTCCACTACCATCCCAGGAAAACAAAGCTACCGGGGGTGCGGTCTTTCCTGTAGCCGAGAACGGAAGCGGAAATTCGGCCATCTCCTCGTACATTCAAGCTACAAAAGGGTCAGTACCCACTTGATTTGGATGTTTGTTGTTATGTATTGTCAACACCTTTTTGACATTGTGTCTTGTAATTTGAATGTGGATAATTGCGCACTTCTCTGAGGCAGGACCTGTCTTTGCGAAAGCCTGTACAGTCTATCACTCCCTTTGCGAACTAGCTGTAGCTAGCTAGCTAACATTAGCCAGCTGGACTTCACTAGCAGCAGCAACAGAGCAGCAAGTGATTGGTTTTATCAGATAAACTGGCAGTTATTAGTATCTGTTTATTATCAGGATTAATTAAGTGGTTTTGAAAAATATCTACTTTTCTTTTACCATAGTTTCTTCGGTCTGTCGTAGCTACAGCTTTCATTTTAATGTTTGTACTTTATTCACACTGTGGTACCAAAGTGCTAACGTTAAGTTAGCCAACTGTTTCGATTAGCTTAGATGTGAATGGGAGAGTTGGTTGCTAAGTGGGCTAACATGGGCTAGCTGTACCAATTGACAGCTTACGTTTGTTGGCTTATTAGCAACAACAATTAGTCTAAGTGTTGCTTTTCTTGACCAAATGCTGTGACGCGTTTATGCCTATTTTACAAAGCTTTTGTTGTCACTGTGGTGTAAATTTGGAAAACCAGTAAATGTCTTCACACATCTGAATTAACGTTGTCTCCTACTCAGTCCAAGTTAACATGAAGCTCGTGTAGTTGCTGGTTAGGTAGCATTAAGTTAGGTAGTCGCCTGCTTGGTTGATAACGTTATGGTAGCTAACGCTAGCTAACTTGATAGGTGTGACCGGGAAACTGCAGCGGAATGGCTTGGCAACGTTATGTGTATGCTAACTGGATGGGGGTCTGTTGTGTTTTTCGTGGGGCTTTGCATTGTCAACTGTCGTGTTGTGACAGGAGAAAGTTATTTCGGGATTCGTGTCATCTCGGTACTTTCCTTTAAATCGTTTCAGCCATCTGTACACCGTAGGTGTAACTGTGATTTAACTGTCATTAACATTCAGTCCCCTGTGACCTTAGCTAACCAAAGTAAGCAACCAAACCATCATTCATATGGTAACATTACAAAATAAAGTAAAAGTTTTCCGATATTAATGATCCCATTAATAGTATGGAAATTGGTATATATTGATAAAACGAGTTCTGATTATGTCGACCCTGAGAAACACGAGATGCAAAATACACGTACTGTTTGTCTCTTATCAGAATAGTTGGCCTGTTTGAACTTTGTTCCAGAGTTTCAGGAGTCTCTAAACTGACTTTTGCCATCGTCGCCTTAGGTTCAATTATGCAACATGGTCACATATTGGTATGACCTACATTTACAAACGGGTACCGTACTCCGAAGAGTACTTAAAAGACTAAACACCACCAAAGGTGATATAAAAGTGACACAGGAATAAATTCCTGATTTCCATAGTTCATCATCTTATTTGGAAAATAGACTGTGATACTAAGAAGTAGCAGTTGAAGGATTTTCTGATCAACATGCTTGTAGTTGTCTCGAATGCCTTTTACTGAACTTGCTCCAAATTCTCCTCATAAACTGTAGTATATCTGATGAAAAGGAATGTGCCCGAACTCCCTGAGTTGGTATTGAGCCTCTTTAATAATGTGATAATCATTGATTGTTCAAATCTAATGATGACAGATATGAATGTCACACCAATATTGCTTGTAACATATGAATGGTAGTATCAGGTGTAGCTGATGGATTCAAAACAGCACTGAAAGGATGCATCTAGTCAGCAACAAAGTTATGGTATACTTTGTGATCAGTTAGTTACAAACAAAACTCTGTAGAGTCTAATATTGTGAAATCATTCTCTGCATGCCAGTACTATGCGGCCACTGTAGGCTTTTCTCTGCATAAGGCAGAATCTGAATTTGTTCATGTGTATGTCAAACTCATGCCAGTGTTCCTCAATCAGAATTTACAGTTTACTTTGCAAGTCCATATGATTGATTGTTTTACTTGTCAGTACAACAGTTTTACTGATAACCTACACTTTGAACTTGGCCAGCTTTTAAAAGTAGATGATTAAAATCATGTACAGTTTGTTAAGGCTTTGGTCCTATTGCTGCAGGGTTTTCAGCTGTATTTTTTGGATGCTCTTGCACATAGTGTTTTACTATATACATGTCTGCACACATCTGGTTTGTGTGACTGTAAAATATTACTAAATTGGTTTTAGTTATTCATGCCTGTTAATTAATTTTTCCTGTTTTTGAGGAGTAAGACTTTTGTGCTCCAAACTCTAGTAAGTAAAGATAAAGAATATAATCATTGTTTCTGGTCATCCACCATGTGGGTATGAGCTACAGTTCCAGTTTTTTTGGTGGTATGTGACTTGAGTTGTCCTTATTTCATTATTCCGTGTGTTTTAGTCCCTGTGGTAGTTATATTTTTTGTTAGGATTACTAAAGTAAATGGTGCATTTATTTTTAATTTTGGTCTTTAATCTGTCTATATAGATTTCATCTCCCTACGTCTTTGGTTTTGGGACCCAATGTTGCCAAGGAAGAAGCAGATGCACAAAGACATAGCACTCCATAAATGAGTAGTGCACAAGATACCGACGCCGACAGATACCAAAAGGAGAGAGCCTTATTCTGCATCATTCTTGTGTAACAGGTGTGTATGACACTAGGTTGTTTCTGCTGTTGACACTACCAGTCACATGATTTAAGATTGATATCGAGTAAAGCTGCCATCTTTCACACACTGATTGTTCTTCTGAAGATCTCACTCTTTTTCACTCATACATGTGCACTACTCCAGCCATGTCCCTCTTTTTACACCACCAGTCTTCTATTCTTCTTCCACTAGTATAAGATATGTTTCCTGGTAATAGATTAATATTGCTACTTAATTTGTGTAAACTGTTTTACAACCCTTTTTCTCCGTCTGCTGTTCAGATCGCAACAGAACTTGACTGTCAGACGGTTGCCATGTCGACCTCTTCGCTACGGCGACAAGTAAAGAACATCGTTCACAACTATTCAGAGGCTGAAATCAAGGTTGTTTTGTCAAGTGAATTTTCTTATTCTCTCATCTTTACACCCACGTCCTCCATACGAGTGTTATATATTATGTAATGTAGCTGTGTTTTGTAATTGCATTCTGTTGATAATCAAATATTATGTTGATGTAACCTCCTCATTTTTCCCCTCGTTAGGTAAAGTCTGAACAAACTAATCACATTAGCCATTCATGTTCTGTCTCACTCTCCAGTTTATGTCCTGATTGAATTTGCATTGTTACTCTGAACACTGTGGATCATTAAATTGTCACAGAGTAATGGCTCCACATTATTCTTTTTTCTTCTCACTTTGTTTGTCTCCTGGTCCCTTGTCCAGGTTAGAGAGGCTACGTCAAATGACCCATGGGGCCCCAGCAGCTCTCTGATGTCAGAGATTGCTGATCTGACCTACAATGTTGTGGCCTTCTCTGAAATCATGAGCATGGTGTGGAAGCGCCTCAATGACCACGGCAAGAACTGGAGACATGTGTACAAGGTTTGTTTTTTGTCATTGGAAATAATTCTGTGGCATGTGTAACAGTGAAATGTATTGAAATATATTATCCACTGAATTCACAGTTAAATATATTACACACACACACACATATATATGTGTGTGTGTGTGTCTATAATATTACAAAATAACATGTCATTAGTTTCATATGTATGTATTCATATTTTCCTCAAGGATGAATTAGTGATATTTGCCAGTAAATCTCTCAGAACCCTTTCCTGTTTAATTGTTGTTTGTTTTTCTTTTTTTTTTAGGCAATGACACTTATGGAGTACCTAATTAAGACAGGCTCAGAGCGCGTTGCTCAGCAGTGTCGAGAAAATATATATGCAGTCCAGACCCTCAAGGATTTCCAGTACATAGACAGAGATGGCAAGGACCAGGTACACATACACACTCAGAAAACTACACAGAAACATGTGTCAATGGTGAAGAAAATAAAGGTCTACCTTTATGGAATGCTAACAATCTTTGTCAAACACTTTTAGTCTTTCAAGGGCATTGTACAAAGTGGTTCTGACATCCTGTGCAAACCAACACAACAAGCTATTTAAAATGTTAATGGGATGTTGATAACTGTAATTGTAGAGAATAAGAAGCTGTTAAACTAACAGCTTCAGAGGCTGACTAATTTAACTTTGAGATTATGTTGATTTGTTTCTATAATGTAAAAAAATAAAATAAATAATGTTGTAATGTAATACTTTTTCTCCCCAGGGGGTGAATGTGCGAGAGAAAGCCAAACAGCTGGTAACATTGTTGAAAGATGAAGAGAGACTAAGAGAGGAGAGAATCCATGCCCTCAAAACCAAAGAGAAGATGGCACAGACCTCCAGTGGTGAGGGGGAAACTTATGATCAAAGTGATTTAGTTTGTAATTACTGCTGATTAGTAAGTAATCATAATTCAAGCTACTATAATTGCATATATGTCCATGTCCCAGCCTCCTCGGCTCCCTCAGCGCCCAGTCTGGGGGGCAGCCTCTCTTTGGGCTCCCATTCTGGAGGTGCAGACCCTGAGCAGGCTTGGCCACAGAGCTCTGGAGAAGAAGACTTGCAGCTCCAGCTGGCTTTGGCAATGAGTAAAGAGGAGGCAGAGCAGGTAACGCCACACAGCCTGCAGGATACCAACAAAACTAGACCATAGTGATTTAACAACTGCAGGGTTTCCCCCAGTGAATTATAGGCCTTTCCTTAAAGGAAATGTGGGCTGGTAGCGGGACAGGAAATGAAAAAAATAAAAGCAGATTCATGGATGAAACCGTGAATCAACAGCCAGTTTGTTTTATTTTGAAGGAGCTTTATATCCAGCCACATACGTGACTCATCAACATTGACGGTGTGTTTTAGCCAAAAATAAAGGCTTTAAAAGTGAGTTCCTGGGTTGATAAAGCATTTAATCATGAGTCAGGTTACAGGTCTAATGTACACGGGTGCGACTTTGTCAAGTGTAACTGTACAGGACTCCGTATCCCCGGTATTGTCACATGACTGTCAGTTCACCTGTAGTAGACCTGTTGATTGTGAGTCAAAGTCCTGTTTCATTTTTTAGTTAAATTGAATTGAAATTAGAAGCTACTTTGCTAGCGCTAAATGTCAGACAGACGAATGCCATTACTTATTTTCAAAAGCCAAATAAATGTGAGTTTCCATACAGTTTATGAAGAGAATAGAATCTTTTTATTCTCTGTCCCAAATCGTGACAGAAATTCATCTTTGACATGGCTCACAACACATTTTAACCTCTTGAGGCCCAGGAAAATGGTACAATTCAACAGTTTTTTCAAATGCATTTTTTAAAATTTTTATGGAATGTCCTTTTGCAGTGGACATTTTCTTTTCTTCAATAAAGCTGTGAAAGTGTTGTCCCTGAAAGAGAACTGAGGAGGTTCTTAAGAAAATTATAAAAGTGAACAAATATTTTTTTTATTTTTGAAAATTAGTGCATGTTGAAGACTGTAATGTTCTATTTCAGGGTGTTCAGCATGATTATGGCAAATGGAATGAAAGAGTTTTTGTAAGATTTTTTTTTTTTTTTTTTATACATGGCGGGCTGCCAGTGGGCTTCCCTAGCAGTTCTACCACCAGACTTAGCAAGATTTCTGGGGGAAACCCTGAACTGTGTGAGGTTCTGTGCACAGTGGGTTATATGAAAGCACTACATACACTTGGCTCTCACCATGTAACCCCTGACCCCCCCCAGACTAGCACCGATCCTTTGGAGGACGCAGAGCTCCGCTATGCAATCACACTCAGCAAAGAGATGCAACAAAAGGTGTGCCCAGGGTGTGCCCAGCTGACTGGCCAGCCAGTCATCAACTATCTGTCTTTCTATCAATTGGAGTTTCTCACACTTCCATTAAATATTGATCAATCAAGGAAATTAATTTATGTCTATATTTGTCATGCTTGATTTTCCTCGAGTTCCAAATTTATCATAAGCTGCTTTTTTTAACAGAATTGAGCACATGCCTTTCAGTTCCTTGTCAGCAAGTGTTAAAACTTCACAAAAGCACCTAAAGATGTGACCAACTTAATTTGCATGGCAAATATTTATCATAAATGATTAAACCATGAAAAGAATGGTTTATAAAGAGTAATTGATTTGTTGTCCTTGATATCCTCTCCAATAGCATGTGTTGAACTATGGTATTGATTTGAAATATATATTTTTTTCTTCACCAGCACCTCTGTTTTTTTACTTTCTCCTGCTTTGTGTAAAACTTATGTTTGCTGTTTGTAAGTGGTTACAGGCCTCTATCTATGGTATCGCCTGACTGATTTTATCTGTAAACTAAGGCAGGAGGTTGAAAGGATCCCTTTGTTTTTACTTTCTGACATCAGGCATAAGACTTTCTCTGTTCTAAAGCAAACTTGCCCATCCTCCTCACTGATTTGCTTGAAATCCTCTCTCTGATAGAAGCAGAACCAGCACAATTAATCTCAACGCTGTGTGTTAATTATATATTGATTGTAGCTAATGATTAAATGTGAGGTTTTCAGTTTGCATCCTGTTAATTAAAACATTAATTATGGAATTGTAAAGTGATCCTAAATCTGTTCCTTTAGTGTGCTTTCCAGAGTTGTGTATCTCAGGTTGCTGACATCTTCGTGTGTGTGTGATTGCCAGGAGGAACGACTGCGTAGAGGTGATGACCTGCGATTGCAGATGGCTATTGAGGAAAGTAAGAGGGAGAAGGCAAAGCCTGAGGAGGTGTGTATTGTGTTTGTATCCTCATTACATTATTTGTGTTCCACATTAAATTTCTTATTCATTATTTTTTTCTGTTGTGTTCAAAAAGCAGCTGTCGGTAAATGTGCACGTAAGTGCTTTGACAGCTGCTGCTCATGTTAGTCATATTACTTGGGTTTGTACTACACCTACACTGGACTGCAAACTGAGATTGGACCAAAAATAATTATTTACTTTTTTTTTTACAAGGTCAAACGTATTCAGTGAGAGTGCACTAATTTGCAAAGCATCACATTTCTCATGTCCTGTGTAAATGGTGCACACGTTTTGATATTGGATATGATTTGACACTATTGTAGCTCACAAACCAACCTGTTTTCTAATGTATGATGTTAAGCATGCTATATTGTAAATGTTTGAGTTCATGTTGCATGTGACTTGGGAAGCATATGTTCGATGAGAGATGAAAAATGGGTGAAAATCAGCTATAAACTCAGAATATAAGGATTTGTGCAGCTCTGTAAGTACAGATTCCCATTTGATAAGAAAGTAGACCCACATTTATTCATATTTTCTTACAATTAAATGAGAAATGGTGAAATTGCCTGTAGGTTATTGTCCTCCATCACATTTTATAACCAGAGCTGTCATTAGAATGAACCTTGGACAGAGCAGTTTGTAATGTGTAATGAACTGTCTTAAACAGGGTGCTCTGATGGAGCTGAGTGCTGTGGACCCCTGGGGGGGCCCTACTGCTTCCACTGCCACTGTGGACTCTGCCGGACCCTCCCCTCCACCCACAGTAAATGCTCCCTCATCCTCAGGCCCATGGGGTACAGGCTCCACAACAGACCCATGGGGAGTCACATCTCCCACATCTCCTACAAGCTCTGACCCATGGGGAGGGGGAGCACCGCCCACTATAGCACCTCCACCTGACCCCTGGGGAGAAACCTCCAACAGAGCTAACAATGTCGACCCATGGGGAAGTTCAGGTAAGCAGCTACAGCACAGGCCACATTTCACTTCTAGGCAGTTGAGTTAATGACTATAACGTCACAATAAAATGCCAAAAGAGAACTGTGTCCTGCTCTGTGGATGAAAGAGGAAGTGAAATCTTTTTCGACTTTTACTTCACTCCAATGTTCCATTTTCTGTCTCCACAAACCCCCCCCTTTCATTCGCTGTCATATATTTTCATCCATTCACATGCTTTCAGTTTGTAATGAGGAAAGCAGGCATGCTGAAACCATTTTCCCTCTGTCTCTAAACCAGAGAATTTTTATCCTCTTGTTTCTATTCAGGACTGACTGTGGCTGTGTCTCAACCAGAGCTATTGCTTCTCTCACCTTTTTTGCCTCTTTTTTTATATATGAGTTAGCTTCTTATTATCTCTCCTTCGCCTCCACTGAACTTTGGACATTAAGGAGACCTTTAAAAACCTATTGTCACTCTCACTCGTTGGGGAGGTGAAGGAGAGAAGCACTGCTGTTGAACCCAGCCCAGCTTCCTGCTCCCTCCTTACTGTTCATTGTACCTGTAATGTGTTGTGTTAACCCTCCCCTCCCCTGCGTCTCCTCCCCCCTCCCCTGTAGCTGTGACTCCCCCCAGTGCTGACCCCTGGGGCCCCCCAGTGCCACCCAGCACTTCCTCCTCGGGGGGTCCAGTAGACCCTTGGGCAAGGGATGGGCCTGTCCCTGCCTCTGACCCTATCACCTCTGACATCTGGAGTGGCACCGCCAAACACACTAACGGCACAGGTACATCCACACTTAAAGTTACATGGACTCACAATCATTGAGGTACTGATACGGGTCAAGCCCAATTCTCTGACTCGGCATTACTCCTCCTTTCAATATGTTTCTGCATTGGGTAAGGTATCCCATCTCTTTTGAGGGTTGGGGGGGTGATGGTCTTCTAAGCCTCCAGAAGCACCCTTTGTAGATTCAGACTTCAAATGAAGTGAAGTTCTCAGAATGCTTGATGATCTTGAACAATTATGCATATACAGCTTCTAGTGCAGAGGTAGGAGCCAAGAAAACATAAATATTTCCACAAATCTACTGCCAACCCTTTTTTGGTTATTCATATAGTCACAAAAAATAGAATTATTTTGGAGATCCAATGTGAGATCAATTTGATGAGTGCTTAAGAAAAGTAGTGATTCATAGTGTCAGTAGATCTTAATGTATATAAAATAAACAGTAATTTAGATTATTTTTTTTCATGTTCTATACATGGAGTCTGGAAAAAATTATCCACCTGCAAGTCTTGTGCACCTTCCCACTCATCTGATGCAAAAATATCTTGGGACAAGGTGACACTAAAATAGCTGATGTGTCTTCTGTCCTGCAGATTTGGTTAGATTTGTCACTACAACAACATGAAATGATAAACTGACCCCATTAACAGTCAGGAGTTTGTATTATTTGTCACAAGACACCTCAACCAAAACAAAAGCCAAGGATTTTCGTGTTTAATACATGTATGAAAGCCTCTGGCCTAACCTTTTTGATAAGGAATAGAGGCTTTCAAAGAGTACCTTAATGCAAAATGAAATGCTCTGTAATAATATTGGAAAAGTGAATAACTGGGTTTTTTGTAGAATTGTGAAGGTGACCCTAACTCCAACCCCAAAGCCCTTAAGAATGGGGGAAGATACTGTCCTGTATCATGTTGAAACATGATACAGGACAGTATTCATTTTTCAATTCATGTTGAAAAATTACATGAATTTACATCTTGTTCTATTGGATCTTAAGAAGGTTCTGAATAGTTTCAAAATGCAAAAAGAAGACATGGGAGTGATCAAAATCGAAAAAAGTAACATTGGTGAGTAGATCAATTACACCATAATTAATGCCTCAATTGCAAAAAACGGCATTGTTCTTTAATGCACACGATAAAACTGGAAATAAATATAAACCTATACAAAATGTAATAACATACAGTCTTCAAAGAAGGAAGGAATAAATTTGCTTTGAAGAAAACCAGTGCAGTGGCAGTACAGTGAGTGATAAAGTGCATTTAGTGTGAGTGGGTATGGAAGTAATTAAACTGAAAGGGCTGCATCAGTGGATCAAAAAAAAAAAGCCAAAATCTGTGCAAAAATAAAGGTTCAATGTAATTTTCTGTCAGGTATTCACACTGTTAAAATCTTCTGACGGCAAAGACAAAAAAGTGTTCTTTGGCTGTGGTTGGACTGTAGAACTGTGCAAGTGAGGCCAATTGCAACACATCACTACTGCTGAGGTTGGTAAGCCAGTCACTTTGAATCCACCTTCTGGTAATGATTTCCATTTTTGTAAACTACCCTTGCCATCCATCGTCAAATGTTCTTGATTGGATGTGGATCAGGGGAAGATGTAGGATGGCTCCAAAAAGTGGTATTATTCATCTATTAGAATTCTTTGTCAGGTGGGCATTGTGAACAGCAGCGTTGTCTTGTTTTTAAACACAGTCATTACCACACAGACCAGGGTTCTGTCATGAGGGATGGTCCTTGCAACATTTGCACATAGCCAGCTGCAGTTTGATGCCTCTGCACAACTAGAAGCTCCATTGTTCCATTGAAGGAAAAGGCAACTCAGATAATGTTGGCCACACCCCCTCAAGTGGTAGCTCCTTGTCATGCCAGTAATATAAGAAGCCATCAGGCCCTTCACAGTTAATCTTTTTCTCATCAGAGAATAAAAAATTCTGCCTGTTGTTGTGCCTGCATGTTTGGTGGTCATTGAAAATGGCTCTTACTGTGTCCAACCTGAAGACTGATGGTGTGTTGCAAGGCCTTGCTTATGCAGCTCAACAATCAGATCATATTCAAAAAGAGAAAGTTTTTTTGCCTTTGCCATCAAGAGTTCATAATAGTGTGAATACCAGACAGAAATTACATTGAATCCACAGTTTAAACACTGCGGTCTTAAACTTTTGGTCGACTAAAGAACAGCCCTTCAGTTTAATTATTTTCAATAAATTGCCTACTTCAAATTTTTTGTCTTTATATATAATATATGGTTTTCTGTTATTTTTAGTATGACAAAATATATAGAAGATGACACATCTTTCCAAATGGCCACCTTTGATTGGACAGACCATACTGAGACAGACACAGCCTTATTACAAGTAACATTCTTTAAAATGTATACTACAATATTAACAAGTATGAGTCATGTTGTAAATTTCCAGAGTCTGTTTTCATTGATTCTGTTCTGAAGGATCAGTGACCCAGTCAAGGACACTTCAAAACTAGGGCCAAGGGGTGACCTGGGATTGGGGGGTAGGGAGTTTTCATTTTTGACACATCAAGTCACAGGTTTTGTGCATGCACACACAGCAGTTGTCTTGTCCTATGTACATTTCATCTTCCTCTAGTATGTGCAGCATTGTTGTTCAGTGTTTGGTTTATTAGAAAATATTTTTATCCACGGTCTTTGGACTTTCCTGTTTCTCCTTCATTTCCTTCTTGTAGGAGATCCAGAACGACGAGGGTCCTCGGCAGCTGCCTGTGACAGCACAGGCTCCCCAGTGCCCTTTGACCTATCGTCTCTGGGTACTTCGCTTCCTGTTCGGAAGACTCCCGAGTCTTTCCTAGGTCCCAATGCAGCACTTGTGGATCTTGATTCTCTGGTGTCATCTAAACCCAAACCCAAACAGCCACCACCTCCTTCCATCTCCTCCTCTTCAGCACATAACCCCTTCCTCCCGAACACAGGTTTGTTAACTGTAACTAAGGAAAGTATCTACTGTTATTAAAGCTTAGAATTAATTTTGTTGACATCAAAATTACCCTGAGCCTTAATGCATGGTAATCTTACTCTGATGTTCAGAATTAAAATGTGATAATTTTCTAAAAAATTTTTAGTTGCTTAATAAAAAGATTAACTGACCTATGTATACATTTCTTATTGTTACAAATTTCTGAAGAAAAAAGAAAAAAAATGATGCTTTATTCTGTAATAAACATTTGTTTTATTAAGGTTTCTGCAGAATGTCCAGTCTGAAATTGTGTTATATATTAACTGTAGATTCATATTTTAAACATGAATTACAATGTTAATATTACATATATTAAATATATATATGTC
Organism: Siphamia tubifer; assembly: GCA_020466265.1. NCBI lineage: Eukaryota > Metazoa > Chordata > Actinopteri > Kurtiformes > Apogonidae > Siphamia > Siphamia tubifer. The sequence continues at coordinate 60,676,907 of CM035798.1, read as the reverse complement.
ATTAAATTTTAACATTTCATTAGTTTCCATCTCTTTCAAATGTATTTTATGGAAAAATGTATTTTGCTATTATGCATTTTTAAGCACTACTAACTATGTAATGATTCCATCAGAAAAATACATATCTCTATTAGGGATATTTTCGAATATTTGTGACATGCTCAAATATAGAATACTAATTTCGAATGCTGCATTACTTGTATTGTGTTTCACTTGGACAGAATGTCGTGTTGACTGCCATTAAACATTGTCTTGCTGTTGTCCTCAGGCTCATCTCCTGCTCCTGGCATGGCAGTCACTCCAGGCAGTACCATTTCAAGTAGAGGGGTTTCTCCAACACCTGCTTCCTCCAATCCTTTTGGTGTGGCTCCATCCATGACCTCAATCTCACCTCAGCCCTCAACAATCGGCCTGAGTGGCCTTCGTACCAGCCCCGTGCCTCCCAATCCCATGTTGGGCTTGGTGCAGCCAGGAATGGGCATGGGGCCCATGAGTGTGGCCATGGGAGCTCCAGGAATGAGCCTGGGCATGATGCAGGCCAGCCCCATGGGCATGCCCTACAGCGGGCTCTCACCTATGGCACCCCCAGGTTCTTCTCTTTTGGGTCCCGGAGTAGCCGCACCTCCTCAGCTGATTTTGGGTGGGTCCACTGGAACAGGTGGAGTGATGGGGGCAGGAGGATCAGTGGGAGGCGGAGGAACGACAGGAGCAAGCACCAATCCTTTTCTTCTTTGAGGAAGTGTCACCACTGCTTCTTTCACCTGTTTCGACCTCTTCTGTCATACCTGCTGTTCCCTTCATTCATCCATCTTCAACACAATTTGTGTCCAAAAGAAAATGTCTACATCTCTATATTTAAAGAAAATATTTCAAATATGTTTTTTTTTTCCTCCAGAAGCATTACATTTCTGTTCCAAATAATTTCTTATAAGATGTTCCTTTCATTTCAATGAGTTATTTTTACATTTCAAAATTGGTTATTTTTTTCATTTCCATATGGGTTATTTTTCATCGGGGAAAAAACCTATTTATTTTGTTTTAATCTGTTTCTGTACGGTTCTTTTTTTTCCAGTCCAGTCTGAGATGAAGGTATGGAGTTTTCAGTAGAGTCACTCTATGATTCTGTAAAATTACTGCACTGGGAGAAAGTGATACAGAGGGAGAGAGGACATAGCCACTAACAAACTGAACAGAAAAAACTGTTGCACTTACCTCTTCCTCTTTTCTCCCTCTAGAAGGAAAACACTGAATCACTAAGTGTAATAAGTGCAGAAAGGATTATTATTGAAAGACTGGAAACATTATTTCAGACACAGCTTGGTCTAACTTTCAACTACTTCATTTTTAATTTAATATTACTTGTAATTTATTTTTTTTCAGTTTGGGGAACAAATGAACAAGGAAAATCAATCAAACTCAATGATGCCATTTAAATCAAATGCTTATTTTTCTGTCCTGATTATTGTAGAAAACTGAAGAGCCCTGACATCTGTGGTCTGATGGAGAAAATGACAGGGTGTTTGTTGAATGTGTGAAATGGTGAGTGAATGAGAACATGAATGGTCATTTGGTGAGTGTGCAAGTATGCAATAGTGCAAACACCTGTCTCTGTGTATATGTATCAATATCTGTCTCCATTTTTTTGTCTGATCTTATTTCAGTGACGGAAAGGAAGAAAAATAGCATTCATTATTTTTTGTTTTTAAAATGTGTCACTTGTATTGATACACAATGAGATTTATAATGAGGTATTATAAGGGTCATATGTCTCTGCCAATCTTTTTTTTTTGTTAATCAGAAGCATTAGTTTTCATTTTCAATCATGTATTTCATATGGGATCTCTGGTGTACAGGTGTCCTGGAGCACCACTGCCCTTGTTTTTCATCTCTTTCCTTTGGAGAGGGAGAGCTCAAGATGCTTCTCTAAAAAAAGACAATTATTCAATGAAAGAAAAAAAAATGGGGACTTAACATGCTTCATGCTGTTCTTTTAATTTAGTTTGAATTCGTTATTTTATATCAACAAGAAAATATCTCTTTTATTGAGTAAGGTTGAATTTTGTGTGGTGTTGACTGTGAACATTCACATTTGAAGAGTAAAATGGAAAAAAAAATCAAAAGAAATTTATCAAATAAAATAAAACACAGGATGTGTATGGATTGTTTCATGCTTGCTCTGCCGTTAATGTTTACATATACTGAGCACAATGTGATGAGCAATTTTCCATTTTATTTTCTTTGGTGAACGTGTTTATACATTTACACTTCAAATGATAATAACCCTTTGCAATATAAGCAAACAAAGTAATTACAGCATATGTATTGTAACAAAGGTGAAAAAAATAGCGTTCAGTTGTTTGATAGACTTACTCCCAAACATGGTCTCAGAGGAGCTTCATGATGAAAAACCAGGAGGCAGCCTCAGTTTACATTTACTGAAATTGTCTGAAGTCACTTTTTTCAGAAAAATTGTCATCTGTTCTCATCGCAGACCTTAAGGGTCAAACGAGCAGAGAATCCCAGTCAAAGTCGTCCTGAATCTCCTCACTGTTGCTGTGAAGGTTCTTTAATGGAGGCCGTGGTCGTGATGCGAGGCTCTGAGGCTGGATCCCAGCTGAGACTGAAAGAGAAACAGACTATTCAACTAAAAGGGATGTGAAACAACATGTCTTCAAATAACTTCTGTTTTACATCAGTTGGGAAAGGTTTAGAGACATCCATGGACAATGAAAGACAAGAGTTAATGTCATACCAGTTGTGTTTGTTGGCTGCGTTAACTGTGGTCTCTGCAAACTTTGTCCGTGCATGTGCAGAGCCCTGCGGGGGGCCTGTGTGCCGTTGGCAGAGGGAGCTGCTGGAGAGTAAGGCAGAGGCGATGGGTGGGTGAGGCTGGCCAGAGTGGGAGGTGGATTGGAGCAAAATGGTTGGACTTGTAGGGATTGATGTGCACCGAGGGCTAATGGGGAGTTGTTTCCAGAGGTGATCATTCCTTTTTGTGTAAAGAAACGGTTCAAAGAGTCACAGAGGGACGTGAAGAGTGTCGGGTCAAGGGCCCAGTCACAGAGCTCCGCCTGCCGCATGCTTTCCAACAGGTCTGACAACACAGTGACACTATTAGGAACATTTCAACAGTCATTTGTTCCCTGTTCTATAGTTTTGACATTTCTTTAGTTTTACTAGTGACTGAGAAGTTTACATTTTGAGAGTTTAAGTATAAGGAAAACCTTGCATTACATAAAAAACAGTATGGATAACATTTTTTGTAAATTGTAATAACCCTGCTCTGTAACTATTTAGAACAAAAATATTACTTTGCGTAGCATATCAGAATTTCAAATGACATTGTAAAAAAAACTACAAGTTTTATTCTATTTAATGATTCTACTTTTGCTAAATATTTCATATGCAAAAAGCTGCTTTTTCACTTACTGATAGATACAATTCTCCAGTCACTTTTGGCACAAAAATATTGTATTACCACTGTACTGATGTAAAGCAGTAAGTCTATAAAAATAGAAAATGTGTGATAAACAGCACAGACCTGGATGACCTGTCAGGTCTATGTTTGCCCAGTCTAGATGACTTGCGATGCGGAAACTCTCCTTCAGAGAATCAGGGTTACTGAGCCAGTCAGCAGGCACCGCTGAAGTGGAAGATGGAGGAAAGTAACTTAAGTATTGTTTTAACACAGTTCAAGCATTTTTGGTGTAATTGCGAAATGTGAGATTTACAGTATTGTGTGCGGCGCTCTGTCTCTGGAGGATGTGGAGCTGGAGCAGGTGGTGTAGGGTGAGGAGACATGGGTAGTAGAGTCGGGGTGTGAAGTGGAGTAGTGTCATTGTTCGGGAGAGTCAGGGGAGCAACCTCCGCTGTAAAAGGTCATTTGTTCAGGGAGCTTATATGATTATTGTGCACGTTATCCAAATAAAACACACCCACATTCACTCTGCACTTACACTGTGAGCCTCCCCTCTCCCGCATAGTCTTGAAGAGAGACTTGAAAGATGCATAGAGGTCTGGTAGGTTCATTTCATCAAAAGTGAAACGGAGCGGAGGATCGTTGGAAGTGTTTACATAGACAGCAGGAGGGGCAACAGGGGGAGGGGCAGCAGATACTGAAGTGTGAGTGGAGCCTGACACAGTGCAAACAGGCACAGAGTTAGGGGTACAAGAAAAAGCGGACACTGACACGGGCCCTGAAATTGCAGGAAAAGACATTGTGGGAACAGCTGGAGCAGCAGCCAGAGGCATAGCAGCAACAGTGGGGATAGGAAAAGTGGGTACGGGCAGAGGTGTGGGAGCGGTGGTCAGAATGGAAAAAGTGGGTCCAGGTGGATGTGGAGGAGGAAAAGAGTTAACTGCAGACATGGGGGGAGCAGGTGACAGGCTGGAGACTGGAGGCACATACGGTGATGGTTGCTGTAAAAGAGAAAACACTAGTGTGACACGTTTAATAAAACACATCAGAGTCTGTATAGGAATGGTAGTAGTACCTGTACCTTGCAGGGGGGAGGAGAGAGAGAGGCGGGTTGGGGTGCCTGCTGCTGCAGGGGTGCCTGCTGCTGCAGGGGTGCCTGCTGCTGCAAGGGCGCCAGTGGCTCTATGCACAGAAGGTGGTGGTCAGTGTGGGAGGATGTTGGAGGCTGATGAGGAGACGGTCCTCTCTCTGGTTTCAGTCCTGTAGCCTGAAACAGGACACAGTCAGCTGCACAGTGATGCACAAATATTAAAACATAGCAATATTACAATGGAAAACACACCTCACCAGCTACCATGAAAGGAAGATGTTAAGCTTTATCATATGTTATTTGTTCTAAAAACCAACAGATAAAAGTAATCGCGAGAAGACTAATACAAATGTAGAGCAGTTTAATCAAATCTGGATCTGGTTTTATAAAGATGGTCTGAGCTAGTTTAAAAGGTTAGATCATTGTGACTTATTCTTAGAATAATCTACAGTTTAGACAAATTTCAAAAAATCTGAGAGGGCCAGGTGGGAAATGTTCTTAAAACCTGTTGATTTTATATGGACCTTATGCTTAAACATTGTATATTATCTGACAGACTAAACCACATACATCTTGTTGCTGCTCTTCTTCCTCTGGATAGGGACGTTTAGGTGCCCTCACTTGATTCACCTCAGCAGGTCCATCCATGGTCCAGTAAGAACCCTACAAATAGACATTTTGTTTCTACTTTGACATATTTTAAACAGTTCATCGTGAGTCAATTTGATCCAGAGTAAAATCTACTGACATGTGTTCTAAAACTAAAAAAAAAAAATATCCTCACCTTCCCAGGGTCGTTCTGTGGCCGAGGAACTTTCCTGAAGCACTTGTTCAGAGATAGATTATGCCGAATGGAGTTCTGTTAGGTCAAAAAAGTATAGTAAGACACACCAACAATTATCTCTGTACAAACTAGTGATGCAAAATTTTACTAATAGTTCCTAATCATAACACATGTTTATACATGCAGCAGGTAATAGTTCTCTGATGTATGGATTGGTTCTACATTTAAACTCACTTTCCATCCACGGCCTGCTCGGCTGTAATAGGGGAAAGTGTCACTAATCCAGGTGTAGATATCATTCAGACTCAACTTCCTCTCAGGGGCAGCAGCTATTGCCATAGCAATGAGAGTGGCATAGCTGTGAGGGGGTTTTCCTTTAGAATTAGAGTGGGAGGGGTCCGGTACAGAGGGTAGGAAGTCTCTCCTTTCCCTCCCTCTGTCTCTCTTCTTGTCCCTCTCTCCTCCACCTCCCTCTCCTCCTCTCTCTTTCCCTGAGCGCATGCTGCTGATTCCCAGCTTGGGCAGCCAGTCTATGCTGGTGAGACTGGAGTCCAAGTCAGAGGACATTCTGTCTTTTTCCTCTAAGTGCAGAGTCTACAGGATAAGAAAAAGAAACACTGCATCAACATGTTCCTTGTGTGACTGTACATACTGTAGAAACAATGTAAGTTAGAAAAGCCATAGTAAATTCCCGCTGCCTGTAACGTAATCCTGTCAACCATTCTGTTCCTGTATTTCCAGCCAGGCGTCATTTACAAGCCAGTAAGTTCAGACACAAGACACTTTGTGCTACTCTGGAGACTTTCCATTTCCAAGTAAAGATATTGCACAAACGTACCTCCACAAAACTGACAATCTCATTTTGTTTGCTGAAGAAGAAAAATGATTTGCTTACCTTTATAGTCACTCGAGGCCCAAGGCCTTAAAAAGTGTTAATATTTGATGTTGTCATCAGCTGTGCACAACTGCTGACACTTTAGTGTCGGTCTTTCCCTTCAGATCCAGTTCCAGTTTACTGATCCCCACAAGGCATCCATTCATTACCTTTGCTTGGAGGAAGTTTGTGTAACTTTGAAAATTAAACACAAAAACTTATCGGAGAGCTTCCTTTTTCTCTTTCTCTCACCCTCCCTCCTTCCCCTCCCTTTCTCTGTGCAAGAATGACATCACACACTCCTCCCCTCCTGATGACATCACCCTTTGCACCCGCCTCTGGAAGCAGGTCCCACCTCTTTAACTTCTCACAATGTTGGACTTTTAGGATATCTGTAAGTGGGATCGGCCCACAGCTGTCTGAACTCATACATTTTCATTAGGGTTTAATCTCTAAGGTCCAAAGCCTTAACCTGTCCAACAAAGCACAAAGATTTGAGTTGCATACAAAAGCACTGCAGTATGAAGTAGCAGCATCACCTTTATTGAAGCTTTTTAACAGGGTGTTAGAAGCTGTGACAGTTTTTACAGTTATTAAAATCAATGATAAATGTGTTGATGTCCCTACAGAGCACTGAAGAAGGCAAGGAGGCCAGTGTCAGGTGATGGGTGAGCCATCAGCTTCTGGATCTGTTGAATATGAATATGTAAATGTTAGAAATGTACAATACTTTTAACCTAGCACAGGACAATATCAACAGTTGCACAATGGGAACAACAAAATTGTAGTTTTACAGCTGAAAACAAGTTCTCGTTTGGTTTTGAGCGAGTTTGATCACTACACTTATGGGAACATCATTTCCATTAAGAAAAGCCATTCATAATTTCTCTACATTGAGAATGATAATGGATCCAGCCAGTGTATTTTGTCTGTCCACAGTTTATTTGCTTTACTGTGCAAATGGTAGAAATGTGAGGATATGCCACAAAGCTGGGCCTCATAGTTATGACAACTTAACCAATATAGATAACTCAGAAAAGAAGCTACAGTAAGCACCTCCTTGAAGTTTGGGTGTTTGGCATCTTGAACGAGCTGCAGCAGAACAGCCTCTGTGGTGGTGAGGTAAGCTCCACTTTGCTTCAGTCGGGAAAGAGCAAACAAACGGTCTGTCTGGCTGCAGATGAACAGAAAAATGCTTATTAGTAGTATGCATTGGCTGTAAAAACAAAACCCCACCTTGCAAAACATATATATGTATAAAAGAAATGAGTGACAAGGTGAAAATATCTTACTGTGGTGATACAGAAATTGTTTTGTAAATTCTCTGACAAAATGGTGTAAAATGATCATACTCTTCCTCATCGCATGCAATTACATGCTTCTTTTGTATGTATAGGAGTTTCTTCATTAATAACAGTAACACATATATGTGCCATCTACAGTATTGTCATTTCACCCTGCCCTGTCTAAATGACCAAAATATTATCTTTAAGTCTCATTTGAGACATGAGCAAAGGGGCATTAAACTTCTTCTTAAATTACCACACAATGCATGTCATCATGCTGCAAAGCTCTACTGTATTATGTAAACACACATATGGACTCTATAGTTACCTTCTGGATGAGACTGCGTCAGCCACAATATGAACCTCCATTCCCTTTTCAAGCAGGTCAAATGTTGTACACTGAGAAAAACAGAGAGCAGGGGACCAAGCTCATCATTCATTTACTAAAACTAAAATACTAACACTGGGCTGAAATTACATAACTCCTTTGCACCAGATTAACAACCACAGAGGATGATAATTATTTTAGAGTGTATGATGAGGGAGTCACAAAGATTTTACCGCAGAATTTTAAAGTACTTCAAGATCACAAATTATATATTTTATCACTTTTGTGCAGTTTAAATTTCATACAGAAAATACACCATAAAATTATTAGGAATGTCCGATAGTCTTTTCTACAGTGATTCAAAGAAAGAACCTTGTCATTACAACACCAAAATAATAAAGTAACTATACCGCAATACAAGCGTGGGCCTCTATTCCACAGAGGATAACCTGTTTAGGGTTCCCCAAGGCCTGCAGCTCTTTTTCCACCTCCTCTATCATCATAGTGAATGAAGTTTTAGCGTGAGCCTTGAGGTCCTCTGCTCCCAGCTCTGGTACTGTAGGACCCAGGCCTTTGGGGTACTGCTCTGTCAAAATAGGGGGGATGGCCAAAATACGACTGGCCTATGAAGAGGAGAAACACAGAGAAATATCTATTGAACTAATGATTCGTGTTTGTAATTAGTCCTGTAATGCTTCTATGACTTGTACTGAAAGGTGTACACGTGCACGTGATTCACCTGTAGTAATCTTGCAGCATTGCTGACGATGTTAGTGAATTGAAAGATGTTGGGTCTGAACTTCTCCTGCATGTCACACAGGAAAAGGACCGAGTCTTTGGTGGCGAGTCTACCAATGCCAGCCACTGCAAGACAGGAAAATGTTTACAGATACACAACAGTACTAATATAATTCGCATCTTTTTAGAGCAATATACTGTTGCATGTTATTTGTTGAATAGAAAATGATTATGAAATGATTACTTGTATAACGAGACCACCTTTGCAGTTGCATACAAATGGGTTATAAAGAAATAGCACAAGGTAGATGTTTTAAATTATCTTAACGCAAATATGGTAAAGCTGACTTACTGTCCTCGCCTGAATGCCTCTTTCAGCCAGAGGAGTGGAGTGGGTGACAGGTTAAACCGGGCTGTATGTTGTAGTATAACTCGAGTTCAATTTTTATCTCCTAGGTTACAAACCGAAAGAAACCTGCTTTACTTATTCATACAGGTAATACAAATTATTTCAACATCGAAAGACGAACTTCTTGCAGAAATATTCTTATAATAGACAAGCAACATCTACCTAGCTACATAAATAAATTGCAAAAACAAAACAATAACTTATTAGCATGTAGCAAAGACAGCATTCAAGTTCACGAACCTTACTTCAGCAAACACCACCTTTTCATTTCCACTTTATCCAATAGGATTACGCTTTGTAGTAATCGACATTATTTTACACCAATAATAGCTTGACTCAACTGCGAATCGATTTGCTCGCCTTCCTCTGGTGGGCAGGTCCCAAGAACTAAAGCAAAGGGGGTGTTTGAAGATGTCTGACAATGCAGAGTCCCCAACAGAAACTCAAAAAGAGGAGTCACAGGCACCACCAGACGACTCAACGTCAAATGAGGAAAAGAAAAAAAGTAAGTGCATGTAATGTGTCAAAATTATATTCACTCGAAGTGCAGTGGTAATATATATTTTAGACATTGTCGCTTGTGCGTTGAAAACACTTCCGGGAAGGTGACGTAAGGCACAAATGACAAGTTATTTCACCAATAAGATGGCTGTTTTTGTCTGTTTAGCCAATCAAGAATTAGCAGTTCAACCCGTGGCTCTGTCAACACGGCTAACACTTAAGCTAACTATCTAGAAAGCACAATATCTTTACTTCTTTGACACACGGTTTTAAATTACCAAGAATCCGTCTTCTTCTGAAATGTGGCACGTAGCTATGTGGCAAACTAATGCCAATTGGAACTAAGTATCTTCTTCATGAATATTGCTTAGTGTTATATGTAACAAATTACTTTAGTTAGCCTTAAACTCAGCATATAGTGCGAGTTTGTAAACTCTCATAGTGTTGTTACTGTGTTATGTTTACTTACTAATCAATCAAATATCGATTCTTTACGAAAACGTAAGTTAGCCGTTAAGATAAAGCTGTTTCGAACAACAGTTCACTTTAATATAATCTTTGTTCCTATTTAAATTTGAGATTATTTATACTATGTTTTCATACGTCTATATAGTATAAACTCTTGAGGAAGCCTTCAGTTCAATTGAACACAGTTTTGGATCCATGGTCAAACCAAACTGGTACAATTTTTAAGGCATGCACACGATAATTTTTCCTGCTTAAAATGTATTTGCATCTAACCTTTGACATCATAACTGATTCCTAAGTTGAAATTTCAAAATATCCGTGTGTGTGTGTCATTTACTCCCCATTATTTAATAACATGATTAAAGGATGGAATAATTCACAATTCTTTTCTTATTGTAAAATTTCAGATTCCTATTATACCGTAGAATAGATTATTTATATTTGGAAATTGAATCAAGGTGTATGCAAACATATCCCCTAAAGTGGGCTCTGGAGAAGTGTTGATCTGCACTGGATTTAAAGTGGAGTTCTCAAAAAATGTTTCAACTGTTTAAAATTTAAATTTGCCCAGGGTAATGATGGTGGCATTAACATTCTGACCTTTCATCTTCTCCTTTTATATAGTTGATGTGTTTTTGAAGGCAGTGGGAGACACCCCTATAATGAAAACAAAGAAATGGGCAGTGGACAGAGGGAGAACAGTGCAGTCCCTTTCTCAGTTCATCTCCCGCTTCCTCAAATTTGACGCCAATGAACAGCTGGTAAGACATGCAGGTTTTCTGTTAGCTTGCTGATTTCACAAACTGGTGGTGCAGTGGATAGTATTCATGCCTCGCAGCAAGAACGTCCTAGGTTCAACTCCAGCACCAGTTGATGGGGTTGGGACTTTTCTGTGTGGAGTTTGCATGTCCTCCCCATGTCTGAGTGGGTTCCCTTGGGGTACTCAAGCTTCTTTCCACCATCCAAAGCCATGCACTGATAGGTTAACTGATTAACCTAAATTGCTCATAGGTGCAAATATGAATGATTTTTTGTCTCTATATGTCAGCCCTGCGATGAACTGGCAACATGTTTTGGCTGTGCCCCGCCTTTGCCCATTAGTAGCTGGAATAGGCTCCGGTGACCCTGTGGCCCTAGTGAGAATAAAGCAGGTTAAAAAATTAATCTACTTGATGGGTACTTGGATTTAAAATGTACTCATGTGGGATTTTAAGACCAAAAGTCATCATTCTGAGTTGAGGTGCTCAAAGAAGAACCACTTTGTTTATCTCAAGGGTTTTTTGTGCACAGATGAAATCTCGAACGGCAACCAAGGTTGGTTGGAGTGTGAGGAGAGCTCTGTCAGCCATCAAAAAGGAAGATACTTTTATCCCCAAACGTTGTTATGACAGACACTTACTGCATGTATTAGACACATGATGACATTTTGCATACAAAGTGGCATCTTGCTAACATACAAAGTGACATCTTGAAACAAGAATATACACAGAATTACCATAAATAAAACATACACAAACCATGGCAGATTAGGACACAAGACACAAGTCCATAAGACTAAGCTGTAATAAGAACATAACAAGCACTCAGTCATTTTTCTATAGTTTAATCAATGTCATCTCATCTCTTTTGTTTTTCTTTCAGTTCATCTATGTTAACCAGTCTTTTGCTCCTTCACCGGATCAAGAAGTAGGGGTCCTTTTTGATGTGAGTACATATGAACAACTGATTTAACCACCAATATATTTGTTTTAATTTTTTTTTTTTTTCAAAACCCTCTGAATAGTTGTATTTCTCTAAAATATTGCAAGGTGCATACAAAGCGCAGGCAAAAGTGAGACAAACCTGTTGATGGATAAGTTCACCATGATATCTTTTAGTAGTCGCATGTTTGTCTTCCATATTAAAATAATAAAGACACAGGAACAAAATAACAAAAATGTTAAAACGAGGGGATTTGAATTCCAATTAAGTGCAACAATGAATAAAATGTAATGGAGAAGTCAACATATTTTTCCTTTTTCATTTTGCTCTAGTGTTTTATGCACAAATACTATAATTGTATTGAAAATTGGGTCACCAATCAGCTTCTGCAGTTCATCAGTATGAGACTACAGCATGTGATTTACAGAGTAGGAAAATATGCAAATTAATTCCAGTTGGACTCCTTTTTACAGGGAACATATCATACCATACATGTACACCTTTCAGGAGAACTGAGCTGCTGATCAGTATCTTAAAGTATAAAGTTCAAACATGTTCAAAGCAGTTTGTGTAATCAGAATCAGAATCTGCATGCCTGTAGATCCACCTGATAAGAGTGGATAAGTTATGTGGACCGTTGACCAGCAGAGGGGGCTTTATCTGAGAAACAACACATGGCCAAAGCCAATGTCCATGACCACTGATTACTATGACTGTCTTGAAGACAACGGGAAACTCCACAGTTGTCACTGCACTGTTTACCATCGCTAAATATTTGCAACTCAAGAAAAGTACCTCTATGTCACTTCTATATCTGCCTATGTTCTTATACCATAAATATTATCTCATGTCTCTCTCCATCTCTTTCAGTGTTTTGGCAGTGATGGCAAGCTGATTCTACATTACTGTAAATCTCAAGCCTGGGGTTAACATTTTTCTATAACTCCATTTAAGACCTCTCCTTTCTTAAGTTTATCTTTAAAACATGTACACAGTGACGTTTTGTTTATTTACCATTTTCTTTTAGTTCTGTACATAAAAATTGTAAATAAATTATTGTGCCTGTACAACGCTCACTGATTTGTTTTCTTGAGGCATAATATTTGGAATCTAAGAAGAGAACAAAGAAAACCTACTTCATATCATGTCAATGTTTCATTGATATAAATACCAATGGGAAGACAAATTGGTAGAGGTAAAGGGTTAGGGAGGATTAGACCTCTAGAAATGATAGGTGGCGTAAGAGAGGGGACACTACAGTAACAGATGGACTTATAGGGATTACATGATTCAGGATGGGTTTGTGACATAAATTCCTAAGAAAGGCAGAAAAGGGAGTACGGTGGCATGGAGGCAGACACTCTGTCGCCCCATCAGTGTTGCATCTGCATCCGATTGGCCAGGAGGATTAAAGTAGGGAACGTAGCTCGAGAGGTAAGGGTCACTGATGCTCATCGTTGAACAGGAACACTGACAGAGTGGAAAAAGATGAAGAGTTTAGTGATGCTAAAAATCTGTTCAAGATGGACCAACTAAAGTCAAGTTCTTAAGGAGCTTTTTGATTAAATGAGCTAACCAAGGATTGTGGATTTGGAGGATTGAGCTGTTTTGGAACTGTGGTGGACTGATCAAAAATACTACAGAGAAAAGGAAAAATCTTCGGTAGGTAATCAATAACTATCAAAAATAATTTATATCTTGCTTATTTATTTTTGTTGTTTAAATCTTATATTGATTTGAGTAGCTTTGTAATATATGAACTTTATCTTTCAAATATTTTCCACTGAAAGGAACAGCATTTGTATTAAAATCTGCTCCTTTATGCATATACATTGTATGTACAAATATATTGGGATACATTAAACTCTGCTCTTTCATTGGGCTCCAAAACCATAGTATTAAGTATCACACATAGTGATTACTATCATTGTATTAAGCTTTTTTTTTTAGTTTTTAAAAATACTTTTGTTCAAAAAAATGATTTTTGCAAAATGCTTCAGTTTGTTTTACTTAATTTTACTCAATGCTGCCATTTTTCTATCATCATCATTGTTTGGAATGCTCTACTTTTTAATTTCTTGAAATTTGTCATATTCTCACCATAAATAATTATTTTTAAAATACTGGTAATCATCTGCTTTCTTCAGCTCTCACTCAAGAAGAAAAATCAGCCTTTAAAGTAAAAAAAAAAAAAAAAAAGTGATGTTATTGGCAACTAACATGAACTTTCGAAATTCAAGAAAACTTTATTTGTCCCTTAGGGACATTTTAAAAACAAACATAATGGAGTAGCACAATGCAATGCCAACTGTTGTTATGGTAGCTTTTAAATAAACAGGACTGGTTCTGTAAGTCACATGTGTGATGTGTTCCAGCACTGAAGTCCAAATAATTTATGTAGAGCTTTTATTTTATTTTTTAGATATTATTTTTATTGAATTTTACAAAACATACAAAACAAGACTTGGCTCACATATACTAAAATATGTATTATAAAGTTGTATGCTTTGAATAATTTTTTAAAGCATTTTTACAACACTAAAACAACTATTTGATGGCAATTCTGCAAGATTCTAAACTGGATTTGGGGTATTTTTAAAATAGTTAAAAATGAATTTTAAAATGAGAGGATGTATTAGGCAAAAACACCCACACTGAGCAAAACTATCAGTGTGTCCAGGTGTACTGAATGTTTTCGAGTCATATTGTATTTAGTGTCTCAGAAACTTCACACTGCAATGGAAATGGTTTTAAAGAAAATCCTATTAATGACTTCAAATGTGGTCAAATTCAGACTTTTTGTGGCATATTATCATGAATATTGTTACTGAACAAGTAAATATTTTGTCATTAATAGACACCTCCATACATAACACGTTTTAACGTGTAGTCTGTTGTGTTTCAGGAGCTGTAATAACAGGGAGACATGTGATGGGAAGACAGCTGAAATGGTGCAACTCACACTAAAATACACCAAACATAAATACATTAAAGCAGATCAACAGGGATTACTTGTGGAAAATTCCTTTACATGTGTGTCATATGCATAATTTCATCAAAAAAGTAATCTGCTTCTTGTCTGACAGTAGAGCTCATTATGAGCAGCAGGGTCAGGTCTGGATGTCTTCACCAGGTGACAGGAAGGCTTTAGTTGGGGTTTTATTTGTACTTTTAACCCCAATGTGTGAAGTTAGTTCAAACATTGGACAGTTTAATTCTTAGTACTGACTTAGATGTCACCATATGGCCTTTGTGAACACCATTAAACTATACATTTCCTCCAAGGATGTTGGGTGTGTTCACATCAGACACACACATTTTAATGATAAAACCAACTATCTTAAAGTCACACTGTTCTAATCAAGTTTATAATAAAGGAATATACCTTATAACAATGTCACTTAGTTCCAGGATCAATATTAGGATTTCACACTAAAGCTGTCTGACCAACACAATTAGGTTCCTCAATCCCATTGTTTTCACCAAGTACAAACCCTAGTAATCCAAAATTCCCTTTTGTTCATTTTTTGGTTCCATCTCTACCTCCACATGTATCATCTTCAATGCAACTTATGAGCTCACTCTGTTGATCCCTCCCTCTTTTAATCACACTGAGTTGACAGTATCATTTTGTGTGCAGTTTCATCGGCTGTTTGTACTGTTACATCACATCTATATTTTCTTTTCATTTAAACCTGGCAGCTCATCAACTCTTAAAACCGCCCCAAAGCATCTGCCCCCCCCCCCCTAGCTCCATCTGTGACTACATTCATACCTGCTGTCTTATCTCCACGTGCAGTGTCTCCCCCCATCTGTCCTCTCTGGCCTCCCCCTGCCTTCCCCTGTGTGGCCATGCTGGAGTGGATGTCCCGTCGCTCTCGCTCCCTGCTCTCCCTGACCTTGACCACCCTGGCTCTGGCCTTGTCCATCCTGGCTCTCTGCACCTCCTACTGGTGTGAGGGCACTCACAAGGTGGTCAAGCCCCTCTGCCTGTCACCCGTCAAAATGAAGAACTGTGGTCAGAACAACAGCGAGCCTTACACCACAGGTACTGAAGAACCATGTCATCTTTTACCTTTCATATATGTTTTATGATGCTGTGTCAAATGCGCTGAGTGTGACCAGTTTACTCTTTTAACTCTTTCATGCATACTCCTCACTACAGTGGACAGCTATTCCACAGCTGTTCTCTTGTGTTTTCATGGATTTTGTTGTTTCAGTTGCATATCAGTAAACACTAATGCATCATCCCGTACACTGTAATTCACACTGTTATTCTAACTATGCTGCTCTTGATAAACCTGACTTGCAGTGGCATGTTTTAGTGTAAATCAACAAACAAAACTTTTTTTTTTTCATATTATCTACATGAAGTTTATAATAACTACTATTAGGGCATGTTAAAATGTGCTGTTAAACATCTGATTAACAGCATTAAAAATATTCTTATTGCAGTTTTCCATATCACTTTCTGATATTAGGTTTTGAATACACATTTCTTTGCTCCAAAAATTAAATACATTGTGTCCAGGTGACAGAATTGTTGTAACTCTTGGGGGGTGTGGGGGGGTGATAGCATTTTTTTTATATTATAATAGAACTATATTTCAAGAAAGACTCAGGAAAATTATCTTGAATAAGGTTGTCATAATTGATGCATGAAAGGATTAATGGACACTGTCTTTGTGTTTTTGAGAAGCCTCTTGAAATAACAGTGAGCACATGAACAAATGTAACTGACTTTGTGTTCAAAATAAAAAGTTGCTAAACAACTACCCAGTATTTCTGATGCAACACGTTAAAGGGCATGCTGGGATTTGCTAACACACATGACTTCATGCCACATGAAGCCAAAACCTAAGATGTTTTCTCATAGCAATGTTAGGTTTTTGTAATAGTCGTGCATACATTTTACAACCGATCATAACCACAGCCTATATCATCAACATAGTGATTCCTAATGGTTATAGAATTCCAAAAAATATGTGGCTAATGTCAGTCAGATATTTTATCATTAAATTAAAAAAAAGAAAAACAACAACTAGTAAATACTATTTTCTGACTTTACATCCTCATTGTGAGTAATTTTCAGACTTTAGTTAATCTCTCACTGAACAGGTTCAGATACTGTGTGTATATATAACTGGGCACTTATGTCAAGGTGTGCTGCTCCATCTCTTTTAAGTCTTAAAGCAGTTTTCTAACACACACTTTAAACTTATGTGGCCTTGACAATCGGACCTGATTACATAAGTGTTGATTTTTTTGGTATTGGTACATAACAACCAGTACCTAGAACTAATCTGACCGGATGATTTGACTACATTCTCACCTGTTAAAAACTCACTGTCCTTGGTTTTATGTTTTTAATCTCTTTTTTAGTCCAACCATGAATTTAATTATGGGTTTCGGATTAATCCCTCGGGTGTGAATGTGGTTTGCACAGATTTACTCCTTTGGAAGAGAGGTTTTACACCACCTATCCCTTAGTTTTTAATTCCTTAACAGATATTTTAATCTGTGTTGAGATTAACAGCTCTTACTGTGCAAAGTTAACTTAAATCACTGTGTGTACTTGCATGGAAATCTACCTTTACAAGAGTGGATGTAACTCCCCCTGGTGCATCCAAATCTGATTTACACATGCACACGTGCGATAACAAGCTTCTGGTTCACAGGGCTCCATGTGACTGAGATATGTCTGTTTTGAGAAAGCGGTGTGACTCACACTGGCCAGTGTTTGTGTTCTTTGTTTGGTTTTCCTTTCTTTTTCATCATGTCTTGTTTTAATTTTCCGACCTCTGAGGATTTTCTCTGTTCATGCAATTTCCTCTCAAATTAAGAGTATTTTCTTGTCTCTATATGCACTATGTTAAGGACTATGAAAAATGAATCAGTATTTAAAGAACAAACACATTTAGTTTTTGGGAGACATGGGCCTATATGCAATATCTAGCTGCATATATGCACCTTATTCTTATTTAATGTGGGAAGACAACATTTAGATTTTTATTTTATTTTTTTTGTAAACAATATACCTGTGGGTTTCCTCCCATAATCAAGCAATTATAGGGTGGCTGTTATAGATTGCCTTCAGGTGTGAGTGTGAACATGACTTTGATGGTGGTGTGTCTCTAAAGATCAATCAAAATATGAATTGTGCTCCAGCTAGGGTATGTTTATATCTGTAGTTAACACCATTATTCGGTCTGGGATTAAGTAATTTCAAAACTGAAAGATAGATGCTCTCCTCATTGTCATTCTCTTGTTCTGCCACACAGAGAGTCCCACTCAAAACCCCTTCAACCGCACACTGTCTCCAGCCAGGAGAGATGAACTGGCTAAGATTAGACAGAGGCAACTGGCCAATGCTGTTCACTACATCTGGGAGACGGGGGAGGACAAGTTTGCATTCAGATATTTCCACACTGGTTTTTGGGAAAGCTGTGAGAAACACAGTGATGGTAAGACCACAAAATGTCTAAAGTCCAATAAGGCATACATTCATCTCTGTCTTTCCAAAATATTAGTTTAGCTCCCAAGGTTGTTAAAGTCTTTTTCTGGTCCATGTAAATCTGAATAAATTTCACAAAACAATGTCTTCTAGTTCCATTTTCTTCTTCTTCTTCTTTTGGTGATAGGGGAAAAGTGTCGCAGCTTTATAGATTTAACCCCAGGAGAAACACAAGGTGAGTTGTGTTCCAATTATCAGCTGTTTGTTGTAATCAGAAAATATCATAGTTACTTAGTTAAGTGAATGTTTCTGACAGAGTATGATGGTGTGGACACATGTTGCAGGTGTGCTTTGGCTGTCAGTCATTTCAGAGTTTACATACATCGGCCTGCTGGGAATGGGCTTTTTACTGATGTGGCTGGAAGTCTTGTGTTCCCATAAAGAAATGCACTCACTAAAAATTAATGCCTATGCAGCCATCTGTACTGTGCTATCAGGTGAGTCCGGATATGAGCCATAATTGTATCATAATTTTATTACATTACTTGATTTTGAACAAGCTGTTGTTTAACCCAAGTGTCACCTAACTGTGTTGTTTTACCTCCCATGCAGGTCTCCTTGGGATGGTGGCCCATATGATGTACACCACTGTGTTTCAGATGACTGTCATTGTGGGTCCGAAAGACTGGAGGCCTCAGTCCTGGGACTATGGCTGGTCATTTGCGTAGGTGACAGCATTATAAACTAGGACATTTTAATTTATTAACCTTTGTTTAACCAGGAGAAAATGTCCTCTTTTACAACAGAGTTCTGGCTAAGATAGGCAGCAGCAAATGCAAAGTACAGTTACAAGATTACACTGTTAAAACATAAAGAACACAGCACATTTTACAATAAATAGTTCATTAAAAAATAGCATTTATGAGTAGGAGTCAAGAACTCTCATTATTAACTTTGTTATTTTTGTTCTCCTTCCTTCTGTTTAGTCTGGCCTGGGTGTCCTTCAGTTGTTGTATGGGTGCTGCTGTAGTCACGCTCAACTCCTACACAAAGACCATCATCGAGCTCCGTCGCAGACAGAGGCTACGTTTGGAAGAAGCAAGAGCTGCTGCTCACGCCCCTGCTTATGATGAGGTCGTCCCAGGGGGTGGGCTCTACTCTGTCAGTGGTTTATTACAGTGTCCAGATGGTATGATTGATGTGGCGTGGGCCCCAAATGGCAATGTAGTTGGAGTGGGAAACGGGGATGTACCAACACTGGTTTTAGTAGGAGGTTGTGGACCAGAGGGGTGTGAAGACTGTGAGAGAGAGATGGATGAGATGGATGACTCCATGGACCGCGTTGACTCACCGTGTTAGAGACTTAATGACACCAATGAACCGAACTACTGTTAAACTGGAAAAAAGAAACAATGTGCTAGAGAAGAATGAACTGAAGAAACAGACTTTGTTTTTCTCTTCCTTTGCTTTGACTTTTATTCAACTTGGAATTTACCAGCCAGACTCAAAGGCCACTGAAATCAATACATATCAATATTTAAAGCCAACAATGTATGTAGTTCACATGACATATGTGATATGCATATTTTTTTGGGTATTTCTCAGTGCCTCATGGGAGGAAAATGGGCATAACTTTATGCAAATGAAAAGAAATGTTATTTGTCTGTTATATCTTCTGATGAACTTACAGTCAATTTATTAAACAGGCATTTATTCTCCTGTTGATACTAAATTCCTTACCTTCTCTGAAGAAAAGATGCACTATACTATATGCTGTAATCCCCCCCCCCCACATTTTCTGTCTTCACTTCGACAAAAATGGCCAGAGGATATTGCTATTACTTTATTAACACTGTTATTACTTTTTCGAGTCTATTGTGTGGGATCAAAAGAAAAAGCCTTGATGTGGACATTTCCAATGTGAAACGGATGCTCATAAGATAGACACATAGAGATAGAAAGATTACAGAGATTTTGAAAAGTCTGCTCTCTGATGTTGAACAGAAGATTATGTGTAAACCAATAATCCCGAGTTGGATGGAGAGAAGAAGTCAGAAGAGAGGGAAGGCGTGTGAAGGGAGTTGTAAGGGCAGAAGGTTATGGGGGTCTGAATAAAAGTTAGAAAGAAATGCAGGCACGTACACACACAGACTACAAACAAAATTCTTAAATGGATACGGGTGCAACCTGGACTATAAAAACATCAGGTAGTTAAAGGATGAATGACTAATGAGTGAATAATAGAGAAAATGTTTCATTATTCTCAATGTGTTTGAAGGTGAAATTATTTTCTGATATTCACCTTGAATGTAGGCTATAGACATTAGACATTTGGCCTGTAATATACACTAATCCTGGATTTACTCTCTGGAATAAATTGAAATTTTAAGACTTAAAGCACAATTTTTGTCAAGTTGGAGCATTATAATACAGAGAAGTTTTTCTGGGTCAAAGAAGGGTTTATTATTTTCTGGGGTTCATATGTGAACTCATTTGCACAGCTCAGGTCTAGAGAAAACCTTTCATTCACTGTATATAGAATATCAGGTACACAATTTTACTTCCTCTACAACAGCATCTTAAGTTCTTTAAAAAAGCTAAAGTTAGGTATAATATTGATGTAAATCGCCATTCATGATATTTTACAGTAACAAAGTTCAAATTTTATCAACAAACACATGCATTTAACATATACCTACCAGCTATTGTGACTTTCTTTTTATATATATTATGCTTATTATTTGCTTTAGTTGCCTTAGCATTCCGATCAAATGTCACATTTGCAATGCCTATGCCAACATTTCAATAAGTTTCTAGCAGTTATAAATTTAACAAATGTTAAGATAACGGTACAGAGAATGTGACTTTACTGAAAAATAAATAGCAACCAAGATACAACAATGCAGAAAAGAATATTTACATGAAGGGGGCGGAAGTGGATTAAAGCTGTAAGGGGAGTTTCAAAGCATGAAAAGATTCTAAAGATAAAATAACAGGGGAACAGCCAGGGAAACTTCACTGTTTCAGTGGTTCATAGTGGATAAGACGCATTGCATTTTCATTTTCAATCACTCCTGTGATGAACTCTCCTTCAGCAAGTCGCTCTATAAGAAAAAAAAAAAGCACCAAGAAATGCTATAATGAGAAGTATGCGGAAAAGATGAGGTTAAATGATGATTCCCTGTCTAATCTAGGAAACACATTCTTATCTTTTTATGGGTGTGCACATTCTTAACATTCACAGTAGAGTCACTTAAGGTTACATTTTCCTTGTTGAAGTGTATGTAATAAATCCTTGCATGACTTAAGTAATACTGTAACTGTTTATGTGCTCCCAGGTGGATTTATCGCATATATTATTCTTAAGCCAAACATCTAATGATAAAATGTAATCTTGACTACAGGATGTAGAGACAGCTGTTCAAGAAAGGTAGTAAGAACTTCCACTGATTATATCTGCATCCTATACAAGTACATTATGAAATAAGAGAAGACATGAGGACACATGTGTGTATTATACACATACACATCTGTTCATGTGAGTCACTGTACTTACCGTTGTCTTTCTTTTCAAAGTAAGCCCACAGCTTGTTGGCTCTCTTCTCGGGTGTGTTCTCATCCTCTGGTAGCTTGCTCTGTTCCTCCTTGGGGATCAGCTTAAATATGGCCTGAGAGGGGGTTGGGGACAAGATGGATGATAATACTGTAGCACATCTCCATACACAAAATGTATATAAAGTGATCATAGGCCCTAAAAGAATGTTTACAGCCTGTAAGCGAGAAAGTAAATTAGTAAACTCACAGCTTCCTTCAATAAATTAACAACAAAAGAGATATGAAGGCAACATTTTATTTTCTTTATTTGTATAGGATGAGTATATAGCAGAGGTTATGACCAAAAACCAAATTGTCTTCACATTATTTTAACACAGCACAATATTGTCATACTATAATATGGCAATATTATTACAATGTAACCCAATATAACATATAGCCGAATCAAAAATACTAACATTGTTCACAAATTTAGCCCCGTTTGTCACACTGCTCTGCTTCCTGTGTGTTTATTGGTCAGATGCATATGTTTAAATTACAAATCCCACTTGTTCTATCAGCATCAATAATTATATATACTATATAGTTTTTAGAAGCTCTTCCTATGCAAGGGGACACTGAGTCAAGCAGACTGTAAATGACTAAATGACTGTGCACTTCAGGTTCAGGCCTTTTTAAGTGTGTGTCCCACTTAGAGAAGATGCACTCATCTCCCACATTTAAGACACCTAGATTAACATGGATTAGTGCCAAGACTCAGGCCACAGGCCAAACACCAGGCTGTCTTTTCTCTCTACATTCTCATTTTGCCTTTCTGATCATATGGTGGTCTGTGAATTTATTATACGTAGCTGGCAGTAGAAAACAGACAATAAAACTGTTCTAACTAAAGATGTAGCTTTTATCATAAGATAATATTAATGTGCCTTTATTGAATAGGATAGCCAGTAAATCAATGTAATCTACACCCTAAATTAATCTAATTTGGGACAGTTATGACTTCCCCAATCATGAAACCTACTTTAAACTCACTAATTTAGATGAAAATAGATCTTTCAGTATCATTGTTCTGTAACAATGTTAAGCTCTTTGCCCACATCTTAAACTGTTAAGATCATAGATGTGTTTAAAATATTCTATTTTGTCTTACTTTTCAAAACATTTCTGTACATCAACTGGACCGCTGAAGAGTAGCTATTTTGTGCAGTTGTTGTAAACATGATGCATATACGGACTGAGGCCAGTTGGCCTGGGATCAAATCCTATTACAATGCCAGCTGGATTCTCAGCTGATCTTTCTAAACCTCTTACAATTCCATATCATGTGTCTTAAAACAGAAGAAATTAAACTTCACAAATCAAACTCTGCCGAGAGAAAAGCACTAGCTGCCAATTAATTGTATGACTTCAAAAAATTAAAGTGATTAGTGGCAATGTTGGACATAAAAGAAACAAGAATTAGACTCAGGGATGATAAGCACCCCCTCTATTAGCAGACTATTAGCTTTGCTTAAGAGCATAGCCACCTTTATGGTCTGTGAGATAACCCTAGAGATTATTAGGAGTTTGTGAGTCAAATGGGTAGGTGAACTGGACCAGAAAATGAGGTCTGAGCCCCACATACCATGAAGGATGAGCATATTAGAGTAAGCAGTAAAGAGCAGGGTTTTAAAAAGGACTTCCTGACAGTATATCCAGCAAAGACATGACCACAACCAATAAACTAGCAGAATACAAAAAAGGACTTTATAGAACAGTTCATGAAAATAAATCTAGGAAATGTAAAAACTGCAAATAACATGATGAACGTAATTATTAAAAATAAATCAGATATTTAGCATCCCTAAAATCTCCTCATTAGTCTTACCTGGCAGATCTCTGTTACTTCTGTCTTGTTGATGTAACCATTTTTGTCCACATCAAACAGCGAGAAGGCCCACTCCAGTTTTCTGGTCGTCTTCCCAGTGGAAGTCATGTGTAGTGCAATGATGTACTCCTTGAAGTCTAAAGTGCCATCATCGTTGGTGTCAAAGGAGCGAAACACATGTCGTGCATAGCTTGTGGCATCGCTCTCTGGGAAAAAGCGGGTGTAAATCTGCTCAAACTCTTCTGGTGTTATGCGTCCTGTTGGACACTGCTTCTGAAAGTTTTCATACCACTGGCTGATCTCAAGCTCAGTGAATTTGGTGTTGAGCTTCAGGTCCTCCAGGATCTCCTTTGATATTGCACTACTTGTGCTATTTCCCATTTCAGTGGCTTTTAGTGTCTTAGTAATGTGACAAACTCACAGGCAAATATTTGCCACTTGAGTTCTCTCTCCTCTCAAGGTATCTGTTCCTCTGCTTTGTCTAAAATGTCTTGCTTTATCTCTTGCGTCAATGACAGCAAAAAAGATTCCCACCTGAAATTGAAAAGAGATGTGTTTCAGATCTGATTCACAAGCCCAAAATCACAATCTCAGTTATACACAGCAAAACATTGTCACGATGAAGATGTACAGAGAGCTTACCTGTGTCTGGTGTGAGCCAAAGTTAGCTGAAGAACTGAGGACTTGTCTGGATAGTTAGACAGTGAAGGATAAGAAGGGCAGGGGGAAACCCTCCTACCACCATTGGGTTAATTCTGTTAATACGGGATTTAAGGTGGCTGAGCTTTTCACTCAAAGGAACCACAACATGCTTATTTTCTATATTAGGATTCACAGTATGTAGATACTGACATTATTATGACAACTTCAATCAACAAATATCTTATAAATAATAGTTATTCTGATCTACCCATATGTCAACATTGATTTGGAGAAGTGGAACTTTATTGCTTTTCATCCCTCAGTGATACTGATGATATATTAATGACAATTTGAGTACAAGCCTTAATAATGATCTGTAAACTGGGATTAGACCTTTCTAGAAATCTCTGAAACTATGACTGAAAGTGATTTTCAAAGTCATAGCTTTAGAGTCAGCAGCCATGCAATAGTTATTTCAGCAGTGGCCTTTCAATGGGTTTAGATGACCAGTGACAACTAATTTTAGTTAGCCATCTGTCAAGGCAGTTTAACTTCCTGACCCGCCCACATTTACATTAAATCCCACCTACGACCCTCCACCTCCATTATGACCTCTTTTCTGTTCTCCATGACAAATTCCCTATTTGCCACTGCCTCTTACATCGTGGTATCATCCATATCATTGTCCATTTTTCACTCTTCAAATTACGTTGGAGCCATTTGGTGGTCTATTGTTTTATCACTTTTTTGATCCTACACTCTGTGTGACTTATTTTAGACCCTCCATTGTCATTGTCAACAATTGCTACTTTTTAGGCAGTGCCTGTGTCTGTTTCAATTAAAATCATATTATAATCTTAATTATAGACAAATAATATTATCTTAATAGTTGTTTCGGTATATTTTAATAAATACAAATTTCTTAAAGGAAACAAATATACAAACAATACCTAAAATAGTTTAACCTTTGATATACTCTATATTGGACGATAACCACAATCTCTTTCTTTAGATTTATCTCTTTTCTTTCTTTCTCTTTCTTATTTATTTATTTTTATTGCAGTAGTATTTTCTTTGCACCAAAAATATGCCCAGTGAGTCCATCCATATTGGATTACACTTGTCCTGCTCCATCCCACCCAATCCAACACTTAGCCAATTACCATCTTCTTCATCCTCTGTTGACTGCAATACTCAGTAGAATTACCCCCTCCCATCTGCAAAACAATCCCTGACATTTGACCTCTATACTAGGCTGGACTTGCTGTCAGACATAGAGGGATGTGTGAATACTTATACATAGAAAAGTTGTCTGATGGGTGTTTCGGTAGTATCAGCATCAATACAATCAGATGAAGTAACTATTATGCATTTTTTAATAGTTGCTGTTCTATCAATTAGGAGAGGTTCTTTTAAGAAATAAAATTATATAATACTCATAAAACTAAAAACAGGGGAAAGTTAAATAGTAGTAGGAATCAGCACATCTAAAAATATCTGAAATTGGGCTATTGATTTATTATTGATAATGTCCCAGTTGGCTGGACAGTGGTATCAACTATCAATGCAGCTACAGCACCAACCTGTCTAACAACTCAACATTGCACTGACATGAATATCACTGATCTAACCTGTTCAGTGGGTCAACACATCCATCAATCCATTTTCTGAATTGCTTAGTTTTTTTTTAGGGTCATGGGGAATCTGGAACTAATCCCAGTTACCAATGTAATTTGAGTGCAAATATGTACACACTAATAACCATTCGCTCTCACATTTACACCTACAAGTGATTTATAGTAATCAATTAGCCCAGTAACGAATGTCTTTGGACAGTGGAAAGGAAACCAGAGTATCTGGATAGTATTAAAATTAAATGCATGCATTTATTTTATGTGAAGTCTCTCATGTTAAATGTTCTGCAACAATTTAGCATTGCAACTCACAACCCAAGAGACGCTCAGTCAAGAAAAGTCCATTCTCTATCTAAACAATGCTTTTGTGAGACACCACTCTAATCTTACAAGTGAAAGAGGGAGGAAAAGAGGAAGGGAGTTGTTCCTAGATAAATATCAGTTAATGGCTTATAATGGTGCTTAATGACAGATGAGAGCTTCCTAGTGAACACAAGGAAAGAGAGGAACAAACAAACGCTGACAACAATCTTGACAATTGTGTCCACCACATCGTGAGGCCTCAAGTTGTGACGTATTTGATCAAGGTGGTAGAATTTGGGTGCCTTGCTTCTAGTTTTTCACCCATTGTCCACAGGGAAAGTCTGGCTTCCACTGAAAACATTCACAAACAGAGGTTCACGGAAAACATACTAATGATTTTATAGGATTTTACTCAACACAAGTAATCAACACAGCTTAGTCTCAGGTGAGTAGTTGTATACATTTTGCTTGAAATAAGTATTGTATGTATGAAATATATACATTGTCGTCTAATTGCTATAATCTCAGGTTCAAGTAAAGATAACTGGCTGTATTATTGTGATGTCTTTTGGAACCTTTCGATTTTAGTTTTACCTGAATTTACAGTGATAGAAATATAAGTAGCAATTAGTATATACTGAAGTTGTGTGTGTTTGTATTTCTATCTTTATGGGGACATTGATATGTTTACACAGTCACACCATGGGGACCTCCGACACTGTGGGGACCAAAATTCAGCTCCCCATGAGGGTAAAATATAAATAAAGGTCCCCGCTAGTAAAATAGAAATGATGTGGCCCTATAAGTACATTAATTTTTCCATCCGCCCCCACAAAGCATGAGGGAAACAGGTGCAAAGTGAAACATGTATTTTTCAAAGGTTTAAAGATGTGTTCACTTTAAAAATAAAAAAAGTATTAATGTTTTATTTTTTTCAATTATTTATTATTATTTTTAAATGTTATTTATTTTATTTTTTATTTATAATTTATTGTTTTTCTACTTTTTCATTCATTTTATGATTTTTTTTAATTTAAATAATTTTAAATTTTTATAACTATTTTATTTTTTATTTATTTTACTATTTAAAATTACTGTTATTGGATTTATTCATTCATTTTTACTTTTTAATTAAAAAAATTCATTTAAAATTGTTAGAATTATTCTTTTTATTTTATTTCAAAAAGAAAAAAATGATGAAAGTTTACACTCACTATCCAATCACTACTTGATTTAAAAACTTGGTCCTTATGACACATGGAAATGAGCGTGTGTGTGTACAGAAAGACCATTGGTATCATTTCTATTCTCTAAATAGAAATGATACCAATGAAGTTTGACAAAATTCAAAGTTCAACTGAGTTACTTGATGTACTGATTTTTTTTTCTCATTCCTTTGATATAGACATATAAGTAGCGCTGGAATTGCAACAAACATTTATGCTCCAGTACCAGATGCATTGTATTTGTGAAAAGGTTTCTTACACCTGCATGCATTATTTTACACTAAAATGTCTGTATTATAAGCTCCTGTGATATTTTATAGGAAACAAAAGAAACAGCAACTGAAGAATCAGCTAAATTCCTACTTCCATCTGACAACAGAGTAAAGTCAGCCATGGCAGCAAAGATGGAAACCCTTGATCCTGCCGCTTTACAATCTGTCACTTCTACAGTGACCTATGACCCTAAATCTGAGACTGTGACCTTACCAGGAGGACTTGTCTCAGTTGCAGGCATCACCGTGGTAACTGGTGGTGTTGAACTTTCCTGTGGGTCTTGTATCCTGGCATTTGGGTTTTGGGGAACCCTTATTGGCCTGAGTTGTGGAGCCGTAGGACTGTGGGATCAACTGAACAACTTCAGAGGAGGAATGTCCAACTTACTGGGACTGGGGCTGGTGATTCTAGTCATCAGTTTAGGGATGGTCACATCTGTGGTGGCATTTTACCTCCTAACAAAGAAGAAGAGGGAGATGACACGTACTCAAAGACAGGAAGGGAAAGAAGTTCTTGTAGGAGACAAAGGTGGATCAATTAAAAAAGTCACAGTATGAAATATGTAAATATGAGAGCAATATATGATACAAAAAAATGGATGTTTTGTACAGGAAATACAATCACTCTTGCTTCATTTCTCATCCTTGAGCATATTTTTTATTCTAAATAACATACGAATATCTGAACAAATCAACCTGAATATGGCATAACATATGCATTTATTGTATGTGTGAGAAACAGACAATGAATGGATCTCATATCTGGAAAAATTAAGAGGAAGTAAGTGGACTGTTCAAAGGTTTATTGATCCAATAAACCAGTTGTGTCATCATTTACTTCTAAATCTATGGATGCTGATGTTTTTATGAACCTGCTTTTATGTGATATTGTATTTTATGACTTTTTTTGCTTTTATTTATGTGATGCTGTCTTGATATTGTCTTAAATGCATTTATTTTCTTTCATACTTTTATTTCTATTTATTGACACAGCATATTGCATTTTGTATCTTGGCATATATTGTCTTCTTTTTTCAACCTTGTTTCAACTGTTCTTCAAATGTGTCTAGTTTTAAGTTAGCTGTACTATTATTGTAACGCCTTCTGAGCATTGATGCATTTTGTAATTGTAACACACAAAATGTTATGCAACTGCTTCAAAGTGGTTGCTACTAGCAACACTATGCAAGACTTTATTAATCTACTGAGGGTAAAAAAAATCTCTGTTAGTTAATTGATTGTCTTCAAGGTCAACTAGACCAGGATTGTATTAATACTGTTCTTTCGTTCAACTAACCCAATGTAGGTATTGAACGTAGACAGAGGAAAATGTATCAGTGCCTCCATCTATTGGAGAGAAAGTGAACTACTTAGTCTATAGTCCTTGACATGATTTCATAAAAGGGACATATGGCCATTTTACACACGTTAAGACAGTTCCCTGGTGTCTCAATGGCCTGTCTGTAACATGCTTTGATCAAAATACCATATTGATGAAGAGATACAACAGCCTCTTCAACCTGGAGAAACAGGCCCTTTCAAAACACTGTTTTAGTGCCTCATGCTTTCATGCAAATGAGCCACAGCTGACTCTGCCTCTCTCTAACATCTGCTACCTATAGAGGAAGAAGAGAAAGAGGAGACAGAAGTGGAACCTGAAAAAGTTGAGGCAGAGAAAAGGAGACAAAGACACAGATGAAATAAAGTCAGCGGGAGAGAATCAAAGTGGACCGAATGTTGAGTTTTACAGCCCTGGTGCCTTCAGGTCCTCGTCCATTAACAGTCCTGGTGTAAAGACTTCAAGCTACCCCTAATTCATTTTACTCCCCGATAATTTAAATTTCCCTTCAGATTACCAAGGGGGTAACTTGAAATTAAACTTAATGTACTCCTGCGGGTAACCTGAAAGGGATTTCAAGATACCCCCTTTGATTTCAGATTACCCCCCTCAAATTACTTTGCGATTTCGGTATTTTATTATTATTATTAATTTTTTCTTTTCATGTAACTAATAGGTTTTACTGTTTCTTGATCAGGAATTACTGCTCATGTCGTTTTTGGAAATTAATTTACAACATACTAGTATATTTCATTGTTATGCAACCTGAGCAGATACCAATCTCTTTGTCATGTTCTATCGTGTATCAAATATTCATGTCAATTAGTCACTCTGATATTTATCACAAATTAAAATAATACAAATTCTAATAAAATGTGACTGATAAGGAGTTCTAACAATATCACCTTTCCCACTAATTTACTGGTCTACTTTTTAGGGTAAAATGTTTGATAGATGCAGCTATATGGATAATACATCTGTACAAATAAGGGGGGTATTGTGAATAGGGAGGGGGTAGGATGGAATCAGCCTCACGCTACCACCAGATGTAATTTGAAATCGATTTCAGATTGGGGGGAGGCTTGAAAGTCTTTACACCGGTGCAAGGCTTGTCTGGAACCGACTGCCGGTCAGACGAGCCACGACACCACGGTGGCGGTGCCACCCACGGACCCACCCATCCGATCAACCTGGGTCAGACCAACTGCAGACCCTGACACACTCGAAAAGGGCTCAGACCCCAACGCACTGGATGCACACTGGGGGTAACCATAGAGAATAATGGTGGATCTCTGAGTCCGAGCAGAGGTGGCTGTGATCAGTAGCTGAGCTGGTGGGTTGGGATGGGGTATTCAAATGAATTTATGCATGTGACGAACATAACATAGAAAATCCAAACTGGAGCGTTTTCACACACACACACACACCCCAAGAAAAAAAAATTATCAATAAAAAAAGTAGAGTGGATATTTTTTGTTGATAATTTAAGCGTCTCCTCACACACAGACAACACATTTGTTTTGTAAAAACATTAAAAAGTGTATATTGTGTGATATGTCTCCTTTACTGCTGTAAATACTGTATGCTTCCAGAGTTGGCTCAGTTTGCTTGTATACAATCAAATATTAATTAATAGAAGATTCTGAATAAATGCCTTTCCAGTAAAAATAACTAGAAAAGCACTCTGAGAACCGTAAACCTCCGCCAAGGTTATGTTTTTGGCAGAATTTGTTCGTTTGTCTGTCTGTTATTAGCAAGATAAATCAAAAAGGTATGGACGGATCTTGATGAAAATGTCACGAGGAACAAATGATTAGATTTTGGTGATGATTCGGAAGAGATCCTGGATTTTGGATCACTTAGAAATGTTACATTACAGTAAATGAACACATTTCAAAGTGATCCATAATCCAGGATCATCGCTAAAATCTAATCATTTGTTCCTTCTGACACCCCCAATATGTCATGAAATTTTCATAAAGATCCGTCCATAACTGTTTGAGTTATCTTGTTAACTAACTAACTAACAAACTCTCCCAAAAACATGACTTCCTTGGCGGAGGTAATAAAACAGCTCTGTCATAAAATTTGTTGTTGATTAAACATCACAGCTGATAAACTTAGCCTGTATTGCTGTTTACATAAAAATACTGTTGGCTTTCTCATACAACCTTTACTCACTTGGAGTCACATGCCGTTCGCAGGTATGTGAGGTATTTCGACAGGTATCAGACTTGGAGGATCACCTGACAACCCACTGTAACAAACCTCCGTGATCACGTGTCACTGTTCAAGTTTCAGGAAACTTTTTTCCTCTTGAAACCAAAACTTATAATGTCCCGCCCTTTCTTTCTGCTTATTGGACAAACATAACTTGTTCTGCCTTTTGATTGGTTAAATCAAAGACTCGTCTGCAACGGCACTCTTAAACCACACCTCCTTCTTTTAACTTGTTTATGTGTAATTGATATCTCCCCGACAGAAAAGCCTCCGAAATTTGTCAATTTGGGGACGTTTCATTGACCGGGAGGTGAAGGTGAGTTTGTGAAACTGTGGGGAATCAGCTCGATGACCCAGCTGTTTTTTTTTGGCGAGGTGAGAGATGTGTAAAGTTATTGTCAAACCTCTGAAGGTGTCCACTGTCAGTTACTTATTTATACTGTCTGTCAGCTCCGGCGACTC
Organism: Siphamia tubifer; assembly: GCA_020466265.1. Lineage (NCBI taxonomy): Eukaryota > Metazoa > Chordata > Actinopteri > Kurtiformes > Apogonidae > Siphamia > Siphamia tubifer. Next base: position 60,645,336 of record CM035798.1, on the reverse strand, counting down.
CATGTAAATGTTTGTGTTCTTTTAAGCTAACGCAGGTCTATAACCGGGGTTTGAACTGTCCTGTGTGTGTACTAATATATAACTGTTGACTCTGTGTGCTATTTGTGGTGCTGTTGCACATAATGTACAGGCAGACACTATGTTTGTGTCTCTTTAGGTTCCATTCCATAATCCTTATTTTACACATTTAGGTCACATATTTAACAGAATGATCTTCTATGTATTCCATTTGATTAAAATCCAAGGGGGGTTTCAAGGATAATAGCATAACATGTATAACGTCTACAAGTGACAGGAAAGTTGATGCCATTTAATTTATAACTATACACATATAAATGTATTGATGTATAAGTAAGCACTAAATACATTTTTATTTCACTCCTAGTTAATCTGTCAATTATTTTAACAGACAAGTTGATTAGAAATGATTTGCTTAATTTCTTTTTCTGATAGAGTTCAAGTTATGTTAAAGTTGACCCAGTGATTGGTAGATATTAAAACATAGTTTCACCATTATAAGAAGTAGGCGACAAACTATAATTCACGTCAGACTCGTATTCATATTCACATTTGCATTTACATTTTCTACTGAATTGAACAGATGAGCCACCAAGTTTGTCAGATTGTACATTTCATTGTTCTTGAATAGATTTTTTTTATTCCTCTTAACCATAACAGATTATAGTAGCAGAAAACCACATGACCATGCTCCACCCATTCTTTCAGTGATATAGAGAAGGAAAAGAAAGCATGTCAAAGCTTGACACAAATCACTAATTCTTGCTTCTGTTATTAAATCTAGCTGTAGAGTAGGGAGATTAAAAAAAATACACAAAAAATGTTTATTTTCCACTTATCTTTTTTAGGATGGATCCTAAAACTCCACCCGGCATCAGATAATGTCTCTCCAAAATACCTCTGAGTTGAGACTGGGGATGCAGTTTTGTAAATAAAGTGGGGGATGGGAGGTGCTGGTGGGAGCAAATATGTTAGAAAGCTAGATAAAATAATTGTATTTGCTGCTTCGGAAGTGCATTTAAGAGTGTAACCTTTTGGTTCCGTGGACTAAATTTAGAGGCATTTATTCTTAAGGTAAAGTGAAACCTCCAACAGCAAATACATAGTTAAAAAAATAACTGGATGATGGAGTGCAATGAGAGAGTGCTGTGTGGGAGTGGGGAGGTGGAGCTGGACCCCAATATTGTCAGTGAAGAGGCTGGAAAACTGTACTCTGAGCTACAGGTAAAATATTCAATTGATGTCCTTTCTTGAACATTATACAGATTTATTGTTTGCAAAGTACCAGTATTTGTTATATATATATATATATTAGATGGATTAATGAGAAATGATTTGTTGTCATTGCTATTTTAAAAAGAACAGTAATATTCCAGCTATATTGAGTTATATTTAACCACTATCAAGATAAAACAATGGATTACATTATATGCCACCAGAGTATTATGCACAACTTGCCTAGCCAAGCTTCTACTATACAAAACAATTTGGTTCTATACTATTTAGCTTCTGTCTGGGTGTGTATTTCTTTGTAGTTTGTAACATTTTCTTTGAAGTAAAATATATATAAATGGAAAAAGTTATGAATAAAAATTTAGGGCAGCTGCATTTGTATAGTATGAAATAGTGCAGTAATCACTAATCAAATTATGTGCACTAATCGATGGTTAATGGCCAGTTCAGCTATTAATGTCTGCACAGATACTGTCAGGCCATTACATATTATGGTCCATAAGTCTGACCTGTCATATTGTCTTTGTCAAATTAAAGACTGTTATTGAGACACATGGTGAAGGTGTAGTGGAGTCGCTGGTACCCATATTTGTGTGGGTTCTGGAGGGGCTGGCCAGCTGCAAAGCCCAGCTTAGAGACCGGGAGGAGGAAGCTGAGAGGGAGAAAGCTGAAAAAGAAGACCTTCTGGAGAGATACAAAGCAGAAAAAACACTTCGGAAAGACAGCCAAGAGGTGGGAATTGATAGGCTTTTGAAAGTGTTAATATGACATGATTGGAGGTTCCATGTTTTTTTCTTTTACAAGTTGTGAAAGTAGGTGCAGTCAGACCTGTTAAATCATACTGTTTATTTAGAGGTATCTGGAGCTAGATGACCAAATTGAACAAGAGAGGAGAGCCATGAGGGGGAGGGAGAAGGAGCGGGAACGGCGGGAGAGACAGTTGGAGAAAAAAGCAAGACACCAAGCTGATCAGTGTGAGTTTCTCAGTTTAGTTCATCTTTGTTCCAAATATTGTGGCATACTTCCTTGCAGTTTGTAACAACTGGACCATGCCTACATTCTGTACAGTTTGTCAATAAATGCCATGCTGGGTCACATTTTTTAGGAAATATTTGTTTTATTTTCTCAGTGGTGGCCTTGGATGAGCAGAAGGCAAATCTAAGTAGAGAACTGAGTACACTGAGGCACACTCATAACAAGGTCAGACACTGCTGATTAGTCAAACAAATGATCATATACCATTGTATCACCACATTAGCACTTTCCTAAACAGCTGCTCATTGGGTATTTATCTGTTTTTGCTATTATTCTTACAAATCTATGCTCTTTTGGCCTTCAGCTGATGCACACATATCGGGAGCTGCTGGAAAAGAGGAAGGAGTCTGAAAGAGATTCTCCTTTAAGGTTGCTGCTAATCTTTTATTTTAAGCACATTTTATATACAGTACTGCATGACTCATACTGGAAGGCTGAAAGAAAAACATATAATGTATTCAGCAACAACAACATGATCCTGTGGTTCTGGCAAAAATACATATAAAATGTCAATTTGTGGTAGCAGTTACGCAAAAGTAATGTAGAAAAATTTTGCAAAATGTATGAATATTGAATAAGCAAGATAAATCCTCAACTGACTTCTTCTGACATGCTACGCTTCATGGTTCATGTAGGAATCACGTGCGTCCCAAGAATGCTGAATATTTATCCAATCAAGTCCCATCCGACTCCAGTCTGAGTGACAAGGTAAACAGATTCACAGAGTACTTTTCTGTATTTTGATGTGTATAATATGACATTTTGGTGAACACTTTGCTTTTATCTCTTGCTCTTTTTCAGCAGATGATTCAAAGGTCACATTCACACTCTGGTCCCCCCTGTTTGGAAGCTTTAGTAGCTAAAGAAGAGAAAACTATTGATGTTGCAATGAAGCCTAATGGAGAGCAGTTCATCAATGACATTATCAGCTCTACGCCTGAGCTGGCACAGTTTCATGGTCATGTGGGTGCCAGGTAATGCTTTAAACTTTAAACTAATTTGAGAGAACATTATGTTTATCATATGTCTTGTATATCATTTACCTGTTGGTCTTGATTTTGCTCAGAGTCATTGATATGCTGTGCATATTTTCTCACATATCATTATCTATATCATCAGTACCCCAGTGCCGCTTGAAGAACAACCTGATGAGTCGGAGACCAGCATAGAAGATGAGATTAAGGAACTGGATGAAAAAGAAGGAGAGAATGAGGAGAATTTAGGTGTGGAGCAGCAAGTTGCAGAAGTGCAGGAAAAAAGTGAAGAAAAGGAAGAAGACATTGAGGAGGATGACAGCCTTGAATGGGAGCTACGCAACACTGATTCTGTGTTTTCCGAACTCTCAGAGCTGAGTCGGGATTATGTGGAAAGTGTCGACCAAGGGGCCAGTGTAAGAGGTAGCTGCAGATTTATTCTTTTTTGTTTATAAACGCACCTTTGTACACACATGATAAATGCATTTTTACTTATTTGTATTCATTTCAGTGGCTTTTTAAGATTGTATATTCATCTAAACACAGAAAAAGATCCTAGCACCTTGTTATATCCTGCAATGAAATCCAAAGCTGATAGTTGTACTTGAAGTAAATTATCACAGACATTTTGGCTGATGACAGGTTGTTTCTAATAATAAATCTCCATCCGTGAAAAGCTATTTATACACTACTAAATTTCTCATGTCTTTAACTTCAGTGAAAAGTGTTGCACTAACTTTCATTGCTTTATTTTGTTTTTTCACACTGCACCATTTCATATTTTTATGAATGTGTCTTATTACTGAGTGACCAATAGTAAATTGCCTACTCTTTGCACTGCAGTTTTTGTTTTCAAATGGCCCTTAAACTATTTCTTTCTGTTCAGGCAGTGCAGACCAATTTGAGGAGATTCTTACTCAGTATGAGGAACTGAAAGTTACCCAGTGAGTCCTATATAAAGTTTCTCTGACCTTCAAATGGGCTGTCCCTTGTGCTTATTTGAGTGCATTGTGGATTTTCCAGACATTGACTTCTTGCATTAGTAGACAGTAGCTCATATGGACCGATTGACAGATAACATGTTAAATTATCACTATTTTTACATAATTTTTTTTTCTGTAGCTTTAAATAATTTATTTCATGCCCTATATCTTTTCACAGTGAGCTTGTGGATGCAGCTCGAAAAGCTTTAATATCTCGAGTTGTAGAGCTGACTGATGACCGGTCAGCTCTGAAACTGGAAGTAGCCTCTCTTCAGGAAACAGCTTTGCGTTTAGAGGGACGAATGAAGGAAAAGGAAGAGGAAACTAAAAGGTCTATTGATCCATTCCACACATTCCCCTTGTTTTCTTGTTCATGTTAAGTCTCTGATATACTTTTATAATACATTCCACTGTGACAAAGATTATTTTCCCTCTAAATCCATTCTTCATAGACTACGGAAAGAACTGGAAGTATGTCAGTCACAGGATCCTGATGTAAGTAGACATTATTATTATTACTATACAGCATATCAAGCAGTGCCATTTTTTTCTCATTCTAAACTGTGATAAATCTTTACTTAAACTTCCATAAAATATTTCTTTCCGTTCAGGCCTCTCTACCCACATCCATGCGTCATTTCTCTCGTTCTGAAATGGCTCGTGTGGTCATGGAGAAGAACCAATACAAGCAACGTCTGTTTGAGCTGCAGGAGGCAGTGAGGCACAGTCAAACTCTCAGGTAACTGTTCTGCCATTGTACTTTTATTTCTGTAGATTTACATAAATGTTTGCATTCATTTTTCTGTCATTTTGTAGAGCATCTAAGGGAGAGAGATTGACAGGAGACAAAAGGTCAAGTGTTTGGAAAAAGTAAGTAGTTGTCTGGAATGATGTATTTATTCAACTGTTTCATGCCCTTATAACCTATAAACTAGGATGCTGAAATTAGGTACTTCACAGTAAATATTTTCTTTTAATGAAGGTTCAACCGCTTATTTGGCTTGACCAAAGAATCTTTAAATGCACCTTCTACTCATGCATTTGCCCTGCCAAACTCTCCATCTCTGACCCGTGCTCCTGTGGCACCTCCACAAATACCAGCTGTTAGTCAGACTCAAGCAGAGTAAGTCAAAATACACTTCTCTTTCATTTTTCTCATTTAATCATTTTCAAATTATATGAGTGATGAGAGATTTCTCACTCAAGAGGATTCCCTCTAGATCTTCCTCTGCTCTCTCACCACGTGTCAGGAGGAGGGAACATTACAAAGAGATTCGCTCACACATTTGGGGAAATCTGGGAAAACGGCAGATACACGGGTGGAGCCTACCACTTGCAAACACACAGGTAATAGAAGTAGAAACATTGAATACAGGTGTATTCCCTCTTACAAGTGGGAATGTAGAAGTGAAAATTTCTTTGACTTTGATGCAAGGTTGAATTTAATTTAGTCAGTTCAGTGTAAAACAACCTATATTTTGTTGTTCTGAATGGTTGTGTATCCAGAAATTATACAATTGGAACTATCTCATGATAATTGAAGCTGTAACATATCAATGTTAAAATATCTGAATTTGATCAGACTGCTATGTTTTGCCAACTTATACTTGTGTTGTAATTGTGTCAGCGTTTCAACATTTCATTCCTATTGACTGCTTTTATCATCATTAGTATTCAGCATTAATGTAGGCTGTTTCTTTGAAATAATGTGAATTCACATCACTAAAAATATTGTGAATAAAACATTAAAATCTCACCTCAGCTGTGAACATAATTTCTGCCAAATTATGTCACATTTTCATCAGCAGCAGTGGTGAAAGCAACCTTTCATGATCCCATCCTTGATCAAAATTGCATTCCCACATAGATCTTTTACATTATTTTAAAAAGTACTACAAAAGGCTGGTCTATAATGGGCACACTAAAATAAAGCACTTGCGTAATAGTATTTTTGCATTAAACACAGAATCGAATGGTATCTTTGTACATGGATTTTTTTTTCTCCCATATGGAGGACATGTCCATATCCTGTCTGATTGAAGTCAAAACCTTCTCTGAGATGTTTTACATTTTGGTTGAAAAACCCCATAGAGAATGAACTGACAGACTGTGTGTTTAAATGTCATCATTGTAGGAATCACATGAACCTGTCCCAGAGCCTAAAGATGTGCCTGTTTTAGTACAGCTCAGACTGTTGGATCAAAGAGACTCCACCGCTAAGGTAAACCTTGTCTCTTAAAAATGTTTGGAAAACAGAGTCCAGTAGATTTTACATATGACAAGCATTTAACCAAGGACATGTTTCTTCTCTCAAGCTGAATTGTGCTGTTGCAGTCCCACCTGAGATCTCTGGGGAGGCCACAGTAAGTATGTCATTATTATAATTAAATAGCAACTGTAGTAAGTCTCTAATCACCATTTACAATACAATCCAACCATAACTAACCACTACCCAGGAACATGTTGTATCATGTCAGTCATCTCTCCAAACATCATATTCCACCTTCTCTGTCAGTGTTCTGTGTGGGTAGTTTCTGGCCCTGCCTCCAGCAGTGATATTACAGTGATTGATCCAGCTCGGTCCAACACAGTACTGGATCAGTTCACCCTTCCTCCCACATCTCCCGCCCTCTGCATCTGTGCTGTACCTCCCATAGGTCAGTGCCAGTATAAGGCAACAGCTGCTGCCTACAGTGTTCTTGTCCATGCATGTCTTTTTCCCTCATACCAGACTGACATTGTACTGGAAAGACTGAAAAGTTATTGTTTAGTTAGTGTTTCCTTTGAAAAAGTCTCTGTCTTTTTTTGTCAGGTGATACCTCAGGAACTGTGTGGATCGGAACTCAGGAAGGAAGGTAGTGTTTGCTGAATAAGCAGCTAATTTAAAGGGGAAAAAAACACTAGCTGGAAAAGCAGACACACAGATTATCTCCTTTCCTCCTTTTCTCTTGTCACTTTTTTGCAGTATACTGGTACATTCAGCCTCTGCTGGCAGGAGGCGTTGTCTGAAGTCAATCTCCCTCACTGAGGGTGTTCATTCACTCACGTGAGTTCTATCAGCTTTGTGTTCAACCTATGTATTTAATACTTATAAATGTATGTCATGGGTGTATATTACTACTCATAATGTACCAGTGGCATTTGTAAATGATTTTCCTGAAATGTTTAAAAATAGCTTTTTGTTGACAAATCTCACAGGTACTCACAGGGTCAAGTCATAGCTGGTTTAGCTGATGGCACCTTAGGATTTTTCTCACACAGTTCAGGTAATAACTTTACCGTTTGCGTCTATATGTATGTTAATCTTCCTCCCTATCTGTACCAAAAGGCAGGGGGTTGTATAAGGTACTTATCCATAGTGAGTGTATTACCTGCAGTAGATCACTGTCAGCATGGCCTCAGTTAGGAGAAGCAGAGTTCCAACTGGAGCAGTGCCATGCTGTGGACACTGTACCAGGCTGTTACGGCACCCTGTGTTTAAAATATTTTCCCCAGACAGCTCTGACACAGAACTGAAGTTGTTGTATTGCTGTTTTCAAAGCCACAAAAAAGTAATTTTATTCAAATACAGAAATTACTGATCTACAACTGGTCTGATCTGAGCTAACATGTTGAAATACGAAGGTCACATAATGACATTAAAAAAAATTCCCAAGGCAACAGATGTATGACTCCAATATTCTTCCCATTCTACCGCTGTCCACACTTCATTGTTTAGCCCTCATGCTAATAGTCCTGTATCGACTATGAATATGTACGTCATAAAACCCCAATTTGATTTACCTTCACCCTGATCTAGGGTTAAGGGTCTGTAATAAAAAACTGATGTGATTGACAGATGGCTGGAATCTGCAGCTGCATACAGTCATGCCCCTTGGGTCAAACCCTTTGCAGCCCATTCGCTGCTGCCTTGCAAAAGGTGGTCACATGTGGGTGGGATATTGGAACAAAATCTATGTAGTCGATATTGAAAGCAAAAAGGTTGAAGTAAGTAACACAGATAATACATACTATTGATTTTTACCTATAGTCCAACTGTCTTTGAACTCATCATCATCACCTTTCATCTTCCTTTACAGCAAACTTTCTCAGTTTCTGAGCGCAGTGAACAGCAGGTGCGTTTCCTGTGTGCTGGAGGTAGTGGTGTTTGGACGTCCTGTAGGCTTGACCCAATCCTCAGGCTGTTTGACTGGTCATCAGGGCGACCCTTACAGGAAGTTGATTTCAGTGCTTTGGCTACCAAGACATTAGGTGCTTGATCTTTTTTTTTTTTTTACAGTGTGTATGTGTAGTATTATAATGCTGTTTCTTAGATGTGCATTTTCAGAAATTAAAAATGTACACTTGAACCATGTACTTGATATACTTATCGTATTTTGTTTTCCTATTTCTTTTCACTGAAAGAAATTCCATCCTTCAGTATTTGTGTGGCTGTTTGTAATATGATAAATAGTGTTCTATTTAGATACTTAAGTGGTTTTAGTATACTGGTGGCAATACTTAGTAATCCCTGCTGAAAGAGGGTTTGTCTACAAAAGTTTTAAAGGAATATGTAGCTTTGGCTGTGTTTGCAGCTAGCCTGAAATATAAATGTCCACCTCAGTCAACACATTTGTTTGTGTGTGCAGGTCAATCCTTCCTGACACTGTCACCTCTGCAGATCGCTTCTCTCACCATCATCTCTGGCCGTCTTTGGGTGGGCACAGGTGGAGGGGCTATCCTCTCTATCCCATTATCGATAAGTACGGTCAAAAAGACAGTATTTGTAAACATACACCTCTTTTATTGGTAGAGGTGCACTTTCATTGTATTGTCATATTAACTTCCACAGCGTCAGAGGCAGTTTCCATTCCATACTGCTCTATGGCATCAGTTCAGCTGTGTTATCATGGACATAGACAAGCTGTCAGATTTATCATTGCTGCACCTGGTAAGAATGTTGTCCAAATGTGCTCATGTTTCAGTACAACTTATACCTGTGTGCTGCATTTGCTTTAAAAGTCTATTATAGTTATATATGTGTAGAGATTATTATTTGTGTTCCATAGGTTGCTTGATCACCTCTCCTGGCAGCAGTACTGTCATTACCTCACAGCTTATCCTCAGTGGTGGAGAGGGTTACATCAACTTCAGAATTGGTAAGTCAGTAGTGGGAAGTAAACTTTAGCATTATATAGCTCAAATCTAATGTCTTATATTACTGGACTTTCTTTAGATCAGGGGTCTTCAAACCTACTATCCTGCATGATTTAGATGTCACCCTGCTCTAACACACCTGATTAAAGGCAGTCATTTTCAGGCTTCAGCAGAGCTTAATGATTCAGTGATTATTTGAATCAGGTGTGTTAGTGGCATCTAAAACATGACAGTGGCTCCGGAGGACCAGGGTTGAAGACCCCTCCTCTAGACGGTGGAGAGTTACAACCAAACTAATACATATATTCTGTTTTTAGGTGATGATGCCAGTGATGAGTCGGTCGAGTTGTCCCAAACCACACCTCAGCGGTCTGAACGCAGTCACATGATCATCTGGCAGAACCCCACCATTGCTGTGCCCAGCCCTGCTCTGTGATGTCTGTTTGGGAAAAGATGCAGCAGACATAGACTTTACACTAGCAAAACTGAAGTGGTGCTTTCATGGACCACTTAACAGTGTGGTGACAGTAAAGGAATCCTCTAAGTTACAGTAAATATGATAAATGATCATTTGTCCTTGTTTACCTCATTCTTTTTGTGCACTTACCTTTTGATTGGGTTAACTTAATGGATCGTGATGTCTTTATCTTCGTCTGTGCCTTGTGGAATTGGTCAGTATTCATCTGTGCAGACTGTTCTTGTTTATGTCCTTTTCAGTTTTTTGTGGCAGTGGATTATCAGTTTTAATTTTGCATCCAGATTCTCTGCCAAACACTTAATGAAATGTATTTTTCTTGAACTGTGAACTGGAAGCAGGTAGTCTTTTCTAAGTGTTAAGACAAACAGCAACTTCTCATCATTCACAAACTGTATTGAGATAGAGGATAACCTGTTGTGATTGTAATTTGTGTTGTGTTAAATCATGACCTTTCCAAACTGCACATGTTGATACAACAAATAACTGCACTAACAGACACGGTGAAAGAGTAGAGATGTGTGTGACAAATGGTTCCTATCTGTTAAACAGTTTTTCTTAATCAGGTTTGGATGCTTTTCTATGATGTGTACGTTTGTGTCTTCATTTCTTTTACATTTTAGTTTGATTCAATATGTAAAATAAGGGAGAGGAATTCTTTCAATTGTTCTATGCAGTATTTATATTTAATATGAAATTCAAATTTTGGGCACACATGTTAAACTATCCCCACCCAAGTCACTCTTCTTGCAAAGAAGATGTTAAATATTGGCTCCAAGTCACACTAATACAGTCATTGTCATTAAAAATGTTTTGAAAGGTAATTTTGTGGCGTGTTGTTTGCACCTTTTTTTTTTTTTTTAACAAAACTTAAGGAAAGTAAATAATGACGCATACTAAAGCCATTTCGTCTCAATGTACAGAATAATGCATTGTTTTACAATACAAAAAACAAATGCAAACTGTAGATGTAAACTCTAGCAGCACAGGAGACATTTGCATACATGATTATCAGTAGTGGGTCATTTATCAGTCAGGAGTCTCTTTTGGCTCTTCCATAGTTATGTCGGGCTGCTGCGGGTCCTGGGGATCCGTATCCTGCGGCTCAACGAGCGGGCGAGTCGGTCTACGGCTCCCACCATCGCACCCCCTAGCTCCTTTTGGGAAGTAAGACCTTCGATGTTGCCACTGTACCAAACAACCCATCCTGCCAGAGAACACAGCACCAGCAGAGCTCCCGAATACACCAGCAAATCTCCAAAGTCTCGGCCTTGAATTTCCAGCGGGGCGAAGACCCCCAGAAGCAGAGAAATGACCCCCAGCAGGTCCATGAGCACCGCGAACACCAAGGCCAGTTTACAGTGGGACAGACCGTCATACCTCGGCGCCATGACTGCACAAAAACAGAAAACGATGTTTAACTTATTTACACAAGTCTTTAAGTCACCTGTAAACAACTCGTCCTGGTGACTGAACAAAGCCCTTCACTGTTGCATACTACAGGCGCCACACCTGTCACGTGGCAAACGCGGTTTACACCAGTTTACACAGCGATATATACATTATATACAACATTTATGGGGAAAAAGTACCACCTAAACTTACCGGAACAGGTTTGCTGGGTCTTTACCGCTTCATAAAGGGTGTTTATGATGCAGACGAGTGTTTTCTGTGTCCGGATCGACTCCAAACCTGCCAGCTGCAACAGAGAAACTTGACACCGCGTCACCTGTATTACCTGTCCAACAGTTCTGCTCAGGGTCACGTGATATGTCAGTGACAGACAGACAGACAGACAGACAGATAGATAGATAGATAGATAGATAGATAGATAGATAGATAGATAGATAGATAGATAGATAGATAGATAGATAGATAGATAGATAGATAGATAGATAGATAGATAGATAGATAGATAGATAGAATAGTTCAAGGGATTTAAAACCGTATGTAAGCCTATAGCAAATATAATAGTTCAATGGATTTAAAACCGTATGTAAGCCTATAGCAAATATAATAGTTCAATGGATTTAAAACCGTATGTGAGCCTATAACAAATAAAGTACTTCCTTATGCCATCTGCATGACTGATACATGCTGACTAAACTTCTCTCGGTACTACAGGCCATAACACATGCGGAAATGACGCAATCGAGTGTTGGGGGAAAAAAATAAAAGCAGTAATTGTTATTGTTAGCTTGTTAGCTAGCGGAAGAACTCGGGAAATGGAGATATGACAGAGTAATAACGTCTTATTACATGCACACGATTAAGTTATTACAAACATAAAGTGGTATGTACCAATTTCTAGCACTATATGTTGGTGTAACGGGGATTCTGTTTACGTCTTAAACAAGAGCTGTAACACTGAAGTGAATAGAAATAAGGGAATAGTAATTTTATTTTTCTTAGCTAAATTCTGGCTAACGTCAGCCAGGCTAACAGGCTAACACTGCTGAGCTAATGATATTTCGCTACAACAGTATGAGAACATTTCCAGACAGTCGCGTGTTGTTTTTTATGTCTCACACCCAGTTTAATTGTAGAACACACTCAGAAAATGTGTCAGCTTTATAACATTTTCTTTGTTTCGCTGCATGTCGAAGCGTGCATAAATTACTACTGTACGGAAGCGCACTGGTTAATAAATTTTAAGGCACACGGATTCACGGTGGCTTTGTTTATTCCGTAAAGTCTTGATCTGCAATGTCAAATAATCGTAGTTCTATGACACTATACAGTAATCCAATATTTTCCTTGTTGGTTAGATGGAAGACGGAAACAGGAATGATGCTGTTGCATCCTCATCCAAGAGCCACACAGGTTCCCTCCACCTGCAAAGTAAGATCCTGAAAACTACAGCATTGTTTTGTTCATAATCATACACAACATTTATGCTTATTTTCTCATTGTCAGCGCCAAAAAATGAGGATACTTATGAAATAACCATCCCTTATGAAGAGAGCAACTTTGAGCAGCAGGGCTTTTTCAACCAGAGTGATCAGAATTTTGATGGTGAGCAACACATCAAATACAAGCAGCTTCATCTCTTAAATAGCTTACACGGTAGCTACATTTCACATAGAGTTTCCTACGATACTATGCTTATGATCTCTAAAAATAAATTGTCTGTCCTCAGACTCTCCTTCTGCTGGACCATCTACAGTGAACAACTCGTATATGGTGATCACCAACCTGCGGACACAGCTACAAATCTCTCTGGAGAAAAACTCTTGGCTGCAAAAAAGAATTGAGGACTTGGAAGAGGAGAGGGACTTCCTTCGTTGCCAGCTGGACCGCTTCATATTTTCCACTAAGAGCCAGTACAGTAATGGTGAGGACATGATGCGACAGGTGTGACTTAATAACTGCTCCAGGACTCCAGATCCAGGACTCCTGACAATAATTCTCTCAAGATTTTACAAAAAAAAAAAGGCCTGAATTTTTTGTTTTGTAGGCTATGAGTCTAGACGATTTAACTGGAGGGGAAGGAGAGATGAAGATCGTCCTGTTGGTAAAAACGAATATATAAGCATCCAGTTGTGATTGAAGCAGTGTATGACTTTCACCACATATTTTTCTTCAAATTTGTAAAACCCAAATTATAGCCTTCTTATCACTAATCTATAAGTCTTTCCATACTAACACACCTAAAATATTTACCTCATGGTGAACAACTTTAAAGACTACTCCATCATAAGCTGTCTTACCAAACTGAAACCAAACTATCACTTTTTAGAATTCCACGCAGCCACAGTACGGACACAGTAGCAACAAACATGGAAACAGCTTTATTGCTTCTTGCTGCAGTGGCTGCATGGAATGCTGAAAATGCCTGAATAACGGTTTGGTATTTAAACAAAGAGACATCTTGAGTGCTCAACAAAGTTCTTCACTGTCTCTGAGGAAAGCGATTTAGGTGTGTTAGCATGGAAAGACTAATGAATTAGTGATAAGGAGGCGATCGCTCAGGTTTTAGAGATTTTAAGAAAAACGAGTGATGAAAGTTATGTGCAACTTTAAATATAGCCTCTTCTTTACCTTTTAAAATCATAACTTACTTTCATATGTGTATTCTCCTTTAGCAGAGCAACAGAAGACAGACTCACAACACTTCTCTTCACGTCAGTTTATCCACCGAAGGCCTGCTCCTCCAACAATGGTGCCCTCCAAAAACCACATCTCCAGTCCAATGACCAGTCAACTTGCCTCTATGAATGCTTTGTTCAACTCAACACAGTCCCAGTCTCTTCTTCAAGGACACAGCCATACCACTACCAGTACCACAGCTGCTAGCAGCCCGAACAGTGCAACACGGCCATCCATGAATGACATGAGTGGACATAGTAATGGAGGTCCAGGTAATACAATTAAAATTGATTTGCACCATTTTAGATAATGCAATTAACCTGAAAACCAGGATAGAAGACACATGCAGGGATTAAAGTATTCCAACTCCGGACCGGATTTCCAGCCTGCAGCATTTTGGGGGGAAAAAGTTTTTTAAACCCCATGGCTTTACGGTGTGGTCATTCTCTGCCAATGATGACAAAGATGTGCAACTCTCTTCTGAAACTAACAGTATTAGCCAATCAGAAACACAATGGGGCAGTTCTTAACACAACTTTCCTCCATCAATTTACAGAGAGCGGCATTTCATGGAGTGAGTGCAATGTAGTATATGAAGCCAAATGCAAATACTAGGGGTGTGAAGATAAATGAATCGGTTATCGGTCTGTAGCATATGAGATCCGAGTGAATTGGTCCGTGGAGCATAAATCGGTAAAACTGACTACAAACGGTCCAATGACCCGGATTTATGGCTGTGAATCGGTTTTCTGAGGTCCAGCCACTGATCTGATCTGATTCTGTGCTTTATATCTGTGGCCAAGTGGCTTAACAATGACATACCATTTAGCTCATTTTATTTATACATGTTAAAACTTCCAACAGGAAGGTTTATCTGCTGATTTTTGGTGATACGGACAGGGGTAAAGTTAAAGGAAATGCGGGAGGATAGCAGGCATGGAAGTGATAAAATAAAAGCATATTCACAGATGTAACGGTGGATCCGTGGTTGATCCACACAGCCAAATCATTTTATTTTGAAGGGAGCTTTATATCCGCCCATAGATTTCCAAAATACAGGATGAGACTTAACCAATCCCATAAGTGGGAACGCATACTACCAAGATGTCACTGAACAACACTAATGTGGTGTATTTTAGCCAAAAATAAAGCTCACCAGTGACCTCCTGGGTGGATAAAGTGTTACAGGTCCAATATACGTGGGACGCTGTAACACCGGTAGCCTACTTCTGTGTCACATGACTCCCGTCAGTTCACCTGTACTGGACCCCCCTAAATATATAAAAAGTTTAGGCTCAGGATTTTTTTTCTTTGCTTTAATTCCTGGACACATCTGTTGCACATTTGTTATGTATCTTACTAAGAAGATCATATAACTTCTCTTCAGATTCCCTGTCACTCCTTGGAGAATCTGATGAGTTCTTGGAGCAAGAGAGCTACCTTGAGGAGGAGGAAATGATATCAGGGGAAGATGTACTGCAAGATGCCATTAACAACAACAGCACTCCATTAAAGCGAAGACGAGTCTTCCGAGTCCCAAGAGAGAGGCAGAGAGGTAAGAGTAGAGAACATATCCAACAGCAAGACATTTGGAAGTTCACCACTATACCACCATGGCTACAACACATTCAACTTGAAAGGACTCACATAATGATGAAAAGACCAAATTTAATTTCTGCTGTGTGTTTGTCTATAGTGAAAGATGCTGCCGGAGTCCTGTTTCGTTACAAAAAGATTCTTCTTACATACCAGCATCTGAAAAACATGTCCAAAGCCTTCCAGATCCATGGTGTGGATCGCAACACAGTGGCGTCCACCACACCAATTGCTGAGCTGCTTCTCGTGGCCCCAGAGAAGGTTGTAGAGGTGGGGGAGTTTGATCCATCTAAAGAGAAGTTATTGGACTATGCACGCCGCTGTTATACAGCTCTGGATGAGGAGACACTTTGCAGGGTTCAGGCTCTGAAGAAGAATAACCTACTCCTGCCAATTTCTTACAGGTTCAGACACTGAGGCAGAATGCATCAGGATAGTTTGAGATTTTTTGACCTGTAACACTTGTTACAATATGACCCTGGTTGGTTAAAATTGTTGATATTTTAAATTATGCCTCTTACTACTATAGGAAGTGTGGTCTGCTTTCAATTATGATACTGTTGAATTATTTGGTTGTTCCTCTGAGATTTGTTCCAAACCCTACTAGATTATCACCCACAAAATGCAGTGTGTCACTTCTTATGCCTCTGGTATTGAGGCCCTTGTATTTTGTTTGTGTAACAATAATACCTTTTTGTAAAATATGGTACAGATCACTTATTACTACAATATAGGATATTTGTAACAATCATGCTGTAGCTTTCCATTCTCTGTCAAAAATTGTAGATGTGACTCACAGACTCAAAGTATAAGCTTTAGCTTCAGCAAAGGCAACTACTGTGTGCAGATGGGCGGTGTATTATTACTTTCCAATACTTCACTACAAATGCATGTGAGAAGAGATATTTGATAGTAAGTAGTTAATTGTGATTTTGTGAATATTAACACTTTTCAATTCAGCAAATATTAATCTTATCATTCACATTTCTCATGGTACAATAAAAAAGTTAATTTAAACTGAGCAAATGAGGTCAAAGTAAATGATAATGTTGGTTTTCTAGCAGCATTTACTTTAGGTTAGCACCAATAATCTGCAAAAATGTGATTGTGTCTCAGTGTCACTATCGGATTGTATAGCTTAAAAGCAAATGCTGTCAAACTGTTCAGAAGAATTTACAAAATCATAAAAGGGTGCAGTGCTTTAAAAGTCAATACTCTTGTTTTTCACAGGTATGCACTAATCAAATCATGTGTCTCACTGAAAATGTGTCCAAAATTCATCATATTTATGATTGAAACGTCAATGTGATGTTAGATTTTTTTAAAGCTACTTTTCTCAATCTATAAAAAACACCAGCAACTGAAAAATGCTGAGGATTTGCCAATTTAAAAGGTTAACAATTAACTGTAATCAAAACATTCAATGTCATATATGTTTAAGACATATTTGTATTTAAAACATCAGATTTC
Source organism: Siphamia tubifer (assembly GCA_020466265.1). Taxonomy (NCBI): domain Eukaryota; kingdom Metazoa; phylum Chordata; class Actinopteri; order Kurtiformes; family Apogonidae; genus Siphamia; species Siphamia tubifer. The sequence continues at coordinate 60,628,327 of CM035798.1, read as the reverse complement.
ATGTAGAAAGTAATTGATTTCTCTGTCAGGAATATCAGCACACAAATATTACCATTGAGATGCAAGTGTGTAAATAACTAACATCTATTCCTATTACTGTAACCTATTGTGTTCTCCTTTCACGTTTTCCCAGACCAAGTGGCTTTACTTTGAGCACTTTATTTTGTAATTTTCTATTTCTCCTATTCAAATAAAGTAATCTTTAGTCTTAACTGATTTCCTCGTGTAATTTATTTGACTTTTGGGAGTTTGGATTTTATTCCGTTTTGTTTCGTGAATTTGTTTTCTATAAACTCACACAGATTACAGGTGTACTAATACTAACTTAAATTAAGTATTAGTACCGTTTATACCGTTTAGATGGGTGGCATTTTTATGACCCATGACTGTGACAGACTTTTTTTTACTTACCGGAAACCATTTTACATCAACTTCCGGTGTCACGGAGTACCTGGGAGACGGAGCAAAAAAGCGGGCATACCGAAATCTTTATTGTTTCATTAGGCTCAAAACGTTCACACGAGTACTTATTTGGTTTATGAAGTCAAGTAACTGCGCTCTGTGGGCAAGCGAGCCACCTGGGTTTGCATTTGGCTTGAAAAAAAGTCTCATTCATTCGGCTATCGCTCAAGCTAGTTAGCTAACGATCTCTACTCTTGTGTCTCGAGCAGCAGGCCTATTCTTCTGGACTTTGCTACAAGCTAGTTAGCTAACATTAGCAAGCTAACCACTGCGAACACGTTTTCTTTCTCAATGATTTTGTCTGTTACGTTGTAAATATATACCACACGGCTAATGTGTGCGCCGGTTGGCATTATTTGGTAGTTTTGTTATTAAGTGGGGTGCAAGTTACTGATAATATAGTTTAGTTGTATTAGCGAAACACTTGTTTTTAAAAGTGTTCACTTTGTTGCTAGCTTAAGCTAGCCACCGCCAACCGAACAACGCAGTCGCGGAGAGCGCAGCAACCTCCAGCACACAGAGATGTCTGACTTCGACGAATTTGAACGACAGCTTTCTGAAAACAAGCAAGGTAAACAGGGGCAAATATATTTTACTGCTGTTGTATATTCGAGTTGATGTCATCATGATAGATAGGCGTGGTAGTGTCTATGTACTGGAACACATTGAAAGCATATCCATCGCGACCCCTCTTGTATACGGAGTGGCTGTACTGCATCTCCTCAGTCATTTCTGTGGGAATGTTTATGTAATTACCAGCAGCTGTTGTATTTAGCTTTTAGCGATATCTTGCATCGTTTCCTTAGATAAGAGTAGTCTGTGTCATGGTATTCCCCCTGCTATTACCAGCTGACAAGCAGACAGTGTGACATCCATACTCTGTAATGCGTATGACTACATTTATTTTCCTTAATTTATTTAATCTAATCTGAGGATAAGTTGCAGTGACACCCACCACAGCTATTATCCTCATTTCACATTTAGGTCCCTTTAACTTAGCTTTACATTGGACCTAGTGGTGGACAAGTTGACCAATATGAAGGTCTGTCTATATTGCTCATGTACTGAAAATACATATTATGACCCTTGGCCAACAAATGGATGACTTCCTTGCAAACTACTTTTAAAGAATAAGGTGTAGCTTGTAGTAGGCCTACAGTCATTTGGCTTAGGAATATTTCTAAATTAGTGAGCACTAAACTTTCTTTTGGTAAGTTATGTTTATTCTTCTATTTGTATACTATTAATGCTGACTTAACTGTTGTGGTCATCCTTGTAGCGGAAAGGGACAAAGAGAACCGCCACCACCGCCGCTCCTCTTCCCGTAGTCGCAGCAGAGAGAGGAAAAGAAGGAGCAGAGACAGGGATAGACGCAGCAGGGACCGCCGTGGAGACAGTAAGGAGCGCAGGCATAGACGCAGGTCAGTACTTTCGTACAGCTACAGTAAGTTTTCAGAACTTGTCTCACACTGTCTCATACCCTTACATCAGGACATAGATGAATGGATATTAACAGTATCTGCTTTTCACCTTTGGGGAAAACACATGCAAGTTTTTGTTCTTTACAGCCTTGACTTTGTTTTGGCCTCCCAACTATTTGCCTACTATGTATTTACCCTCAGTGTAGGTGTCTGTTGTACACATCTGTAACTCAAGTGTATGCACACAGGATGTTTAGCTGTAATCAAAATCAACCATCATTTTAATCTTGGCTCAGTACAAAAACATATTTGCTTTGAATGTCAACAGTGTAACTTACTTGATTTGCTCATGATAATGAAGGTATCTCAATAAAACGATTCTGTGATACTTGATCCTTTGAAACATTAATTTGTAGTGCAATATTATATCTATTTAAATTAATATAAATGTTGTATGGGTGAAAAACATGAGTTGTGTATTTATTAGCAGTAATGTGGTAAACATTTGAGAATTTGACAATTCTAATGAAATGATGTAGGTAAACAAAAATGCATGGAGTCTCAGCTTATTCCCTCATCACAAATTTTGTGAAAAGAAATCAATACCAGTGTTTTCATCTCTGTGTATTAATAACATAACATAGAGGAAGCAATGTATTATGTACTCATGCTGATATTTAATCCTACTCCTAGTTAAATGTATGTATCATATTTGCTTATATGTACTCACTCAACAGTGTGAATTTGCATTTCTTTTAGATTTGGGCAGCTTAAATGCATTCTTTCTTGGACTCAAGTAAAGCTCTCAACTCTCTTTTTTTGGATGCGAGTGTGACCTGTGCTAGTTCTTTTCACTGTTCATTTACTCTGCCCCCTTAAATCAGATTCTCTAATCTACAGCTTTCATGTACCCCCTTTGTTTACCTTTCATTTGCAGTTCACCAGCAGTGTTGCATGTCAGCTGTGAAACTCATTAACAATGCTACAGGTCTTCTGAACTCGAGTGGATGCTTTTAGAAATACAAATATTCAAATTAAGTTAGGCTCATAGAAATTTAGGTAGTGTGGTTGTGAATTGAAAATATGGTGAATGTAATGATTTTGAGAGAAATGTGAAACCCTTCCAATGTCATTTCAGCTCACCATCCAGCTACCCCCAGGACAATGCTGGAAGGTAATACAGCAAACGAACACAGTCGGTTTGTCCATTATTGCAACAACAGCAATTTAATGACCTCCCTCTCATCCTATGTATTATGTGTATACTCTGTAAATATCTACCTGGATTAGATGCTTATCTCCCATCCTATTCTTTCATCATATTATAGGTTTTAAAATTTGTGATGCAAATCACCTCCAGAAATGGTACGTTTAAAGTGCAGTTGAGGTCAAGTGTAAATATATCTATACTTGCCTTTTCACAGTTTAATATTTCATATGTATCCTCCCCATTAGTTCAGTCAGCCCAACTGCTTTATTTTTCCAATTGCTAAATTTAAGAAAAGTAATAAATAATAATAATGAAACCTGTTGTAATAAATGGTAGTTGACCAAATGGAGTATATATAATGAAATATTCAATTATTGGAGAACTGAGTTTGAATGCATATAGCCAAGCTATATGTAGGCCTCTGACCTTGAGCCATGTTTTTAGACATGGTCTACCAATACACCCAATAATTTATTGCTCAGCCAATGAGACATTAATATTCTGTATTAATACTTGATTTTCACATCTGTTCTTCCCCCAATAGCCGCTCACCACACCGTGAGAAAAAGAAGAAGGTGAAGAAGTACTGGGACGTCCCCCCGCCTGGTTTTGAACACATCACCCCCATGCAGTACAAAGCCATGCAGGGTAAATGTCTGTTTTCTGAGTCGATTGCTTGTCAACAAATACTGTATTTTCAGAGTTGTTTTTTTTTCTGTCTTACCGAAGTAGTTGTCAGTTCACCTTTACTAATTTCTAAAGTATGCTCAACAATTATTTATTAATTGATTTAAAAAAAAAAAAATACAACTAATTAGTTTGTTAAATCTAACCGGTGATTTCCTCTGCAGCTGCAGGCCAGATCCCAGCCACAGCGCTCCTGCCGACGATGACTCCAGATGGGCTGGCTGTTACTCCCACTCCAGTACCTGTGGTGGGCAGCCAGATGACCCGGCAGGCTCGTCGACTGTATGTGGGCAACATCCCCTTTGGTATCACAGAGGTGTGGAACTGAATACATTTAGATTTTTCGCAAAATCGAAATATTTGCTCTGTCCTTGTGTAGTTAATCATTTCAACATTAAATACTCACCTTAATGTTTTCTTTTCTTTCTGTTTAGGAGTCCATGATGGACTTTTTCAATGCCCAGATGCGTTTGGGTGGTCTTACTCAGGCCCCTGGAAATCCTGTCCTTGCTGTACAGATCAACCAGGATAAGAACTTTGCCTTCCTTGAGGTAACGTAGCGCATCGTTACTTAATATATAAATCAACTTTTGAATAATTTCATCACTTAATGTTTTTCTTCTGTGTAGTTCCGTTCAGTGGATGAAACAACACAGGCCATGGCATTTGATGGCATCATCTTTCAAGGCCAGAGTCTCAAGATCCGCCGCCCACATGATTACCAGCCCCTGCCTGGCATGAGTGAAAACCCCAGCGTCTATGTACCTGGTATATAGATTACAATATTTATTTTCTAACTTGAATACCGGTGCTATAGTTCTTAAGAAATCTGTGATGCCCACTGTTGGCGCTTCTTCAGTTAAGGGCCTCAATATCTTTGTGTCTCCTGAAGGGGTGGTGTCAACAGTTGTGCCTGACTCGGCTCACAAGCTCTTCATTGGCGGTTTGCCCAACTACCTGAATGATGACCAGGTCAGTACTTAAAAATACAGCTGGTGCTTTTGGCAGATATGGAGTGGGAAGCACCCAAGTTCCATTTTCTTAGTTCCTTAAAGGTGTAGGAGGCAGGAATTGGGGAAGAAAATGCCAGTATTTTTTTTTTTAAATGCACATCTTCTTTCTGTAGCTCTCCTCTCTATCAAATACAGGCAGAGTGATAGATGATATGATTCATGTTAATGCTACTATAAACTGTCATGGTGAAGAGTGTTGTCATGTTGCTTCTGTGACACCAGTTGAAAAGTGGAGTTGCATTTGATAATAAAGTTTTTCACTCTTACATTTTCCCCCATTACTTCTGAAACAGCACCACTGATTAGCCAAAATTCTGTCCCACGGTTTCTACAGAACCAAGAGCAGAAGTCTTGTTACCTCAGACCACTTGAATTACAATAGGCTGAAAGGTAACTTCTGAACTGACACAAAAAACTGAGCCTTTAATTTATTACATTATATTCACATATTTAGTAAAAAAAAACATGAAATCCAAATGAAGCATTTCAAGTATTCATGGACTTGGTTGGGGTTTTGTGTAGCTGTAACCATTAATAGAAATCTTAGGGTATTTAATGTCCTGTAGTAGTGCGTCTGAGGCAAAGCACTCAGTGGTTTAAAATTAGATCATGAAAGTTAAAACCTGTCAAATACTATAAATGTCTGTATATCACTGACTTTGAAGTGACTGTTTTCTCAGGTGAAGGAGCTGTTGACGTCATTTGGCCCCCTGAAGGCCTTTAACCTGGTGAAGGACAGCGCCACAGGCCTATCCAAAGGATATGCCTTTTGTGAATATGTTGATGTCAACCTTAATGACCAGGTAACAGTATGACCTGTTTTGATGGATTGAGTTCCCCAAACACTATACATAATCTATAACCGTTAATGGCTACATTGGTTTTTGAGATGCATGAACTAACTTTTTACAACTTACCAGGCTATTGCTGGGCTGAACGGCATGCAGTTGGGAGACAAGAAGCTCCTGGTGCAAAGAGCCAGTGTGGGATCCAAGAACGCCACTCTGGTGAGTGTCCAGGGCCTGGACTGATGACAGCATAGTGGTGGGTGTTGGGATGCTCTCAAAGGGTGTTTAAAATGAATGAAGAATAGCTGATCAGAAGTATTGTACTGATTTTTGGCTATACTTGTCAGACACCCTACACACAAGGAAAAATCTTGTGTTCATTTTGAGGCTTTAAATGACTTTGTAATATCATCTGGTATTGACATCTGTACAGACCTTGTGTATGGAGCACTGAACCTGCCATAATTAAAAATATAACCAGAAATATAAAAAAATACTTGATAAAACCATTTAGGTACCAGTTATTTATATTTTTCCTACTTTCCTTTTTATCCCGGCATTTATTTCTGAATTGCTTTCCATTTACATTTTCTTCAGAATTCCCTATTTTAAATTTTTTCCTTTATTTATTTCTCTATCACATGTTTATTTCTGTCACTGATGTATTTGTGTCACATATTTATTTCTCACTTATTTATTTCTCTCGCTTATTTATTTCAGTCCCTTATTTATTTGTGTCAGATATTTTTTTCTGTCATGTATTTATTTTTGTGTTACCTATTTATTTGTGCATAGCTTTATGTTTTTATATTTTCTTTATCTTTTTCTTATTTATTTCAATATTTTATTTTTATTTGACATGTTATTAATTTATTGGTAGTGTTTTTTAATTCATGCTTGTATTCATTTCTTCAGTATTCCTCCTTTTTATTTTTATTCCTGTATTTATTTTTGCATGTATGTCTACTTTAGTTTGGAGGTTTGAAACATAAAAAGAATTCAGTGTGAAGTGAGAAAAGCATAAATAAAAAGCTTTGGAGAAATAAATACGTCAATAACCAAAATAATGAATGTTTACCTTTTCAATAATAATCCTTTTGCTTTTTATTCATCTATTTCTCCAAACCTTTTTACTTTTGCTTTTCCTTTTTTCACTTCAAACTGAATTGTTTTTATACTTTTATTTCTACTTTGGTAAACCAAGAAGGAGGCAGGTTTTAAAGGCGGGTCCTAGGCTCAGATCTTCTCCTATTGATTCATTTCTATTCAGTGGAATTATGTTGCAGTGGTGAACAGTGTGGAAGCACCAGGACATACCTGGTTCTGCTCAAAACTCAGAACTTGTGTTCTGTAAAAACGAGCTGGTTACACACAAACACGTGTGCAGAAATAAATGTAAGGATAAAAATGAAAGAACGAAAAATAAGTGGTACCTAAATGGTTTTATCAAGCATTTTTTTTATATATATTTCTGTTTATATTTTTAAGTATGGCAGGTTTAGTACTCCATACTTGTGTGCTAGTTCTGCATGGGATTGATGATATGAGCGCTATGCAGCATTTACGCTAAAACTCATGAAATTTAAAAAAAGTTTCATTAAAGTTAATACATTTAGACAGACACTACGCTTTAAATTATTTTTGTAGTTTTGTCATGGTATTAAGAATTAAAGTGTCTTGTAACGTGAGAATTGTGGGGAATTTAGGAGTATGTAATTGCAGCAACTGAATAGGAAACAAATATACACACAAGCTTGTTTTTATGAGAGTATAATCAATCTCAAATGGGCTTATTAAATCAGCAGCAGGTCATTTCCTCAACATCTGTCATGTTATACCATCATGCGTCTACAGGATCTATGAACTTTTTCAGACTTTCTTTTCCAACTTGTTTTGTTTTACAGCAGGGGCATGTAGCATTTTAGTACATTCCTGTCACCTACAATATTTGAGTGTCAGCAAAAACATCCAGAAGAGACACAAGTGCAGGCCATTTCATTTTTGTATTTTTGCAAACTCTGTAGGTAGTGTGATTGTGATTACAGGACAGCAAAATATATGAACCTAGACCACAGCAGGGTGAGAAATGATTGCAAGTTGTAAAACTCAAACAACCTCGTTCTAACCTTTCTTGCTTCTTTCAGACGAGCATCAACCAGACCCCAGTGACACTGCAGGTGCCAGGTCTGAACAGCTCAGTCACCCAGATGGGTGGTCTGCCTACTGAGGTGCTGTGTCTGATGAACATGGTGGCCCCAGAAGAGCTGCTGGATGATGAAGAGTATGAAGAGATTGTCGAGGATGTCAGGGACGAGTGTAGCAAGTATGGTCAAGTCAAGAGCATTGAGATACCTCGACCTGTAGATGGCTTGGAAGTCCCTGGGACTGGCAAGGTACAAACTATGTCCAATAACCAAACTCTGCCCTATCTTAATGTAATTTATATTATAAACAATTTAAAATTATATTGCACCTTTTTCATCATTCTATTTATTTTCTTTTGGTTTTGTTTGTGTTTTTCTGCAGATCTTTGTGGAGTTCACATCAGTTTTTGACTCACAGAAAGCCATGCAGGGGCTCACAGGAAGGAAGTTTGCCAATAGGGTGGTGGTGACCAAATACTGCGATCCAGACGCATATCACCGCCGGGATTTCTGGTAGAGAAGGTGTGAAAAGAAGAGGGGAGGGAGGGAGGGAGGTGTACACTGCCCGTTTCCAAATCAGCCCCTTGGTTGTTTTAACAGAACAATGTTTCATGTGGATCTGGAAGTATAATCAGCTAATAGTGTCAGTGATATCCAGTTATTTGAGATCTACATGAAATTTCTCAGTTGATACAGAATTAATGGTATAAAAGAGAGATGGTTTCCATTCAGTCAAAACAAAAGGGTGAGCTTTGTGGTGGGGGTGTAGCTGGGAGGGGGCAACAAAGATTTTTGAGAAATGTGTGTAATAACGGGTCCAGGGTGGGGTCAACAATTTTTATACTTTGTGACACAGGGATGTCATTTTGGATGGGAGGGGGGTGCCACACTTTAAGGTTTGTATTTAAATGGAGGTAGCCTGTTTTAAGTACATTAGGAGGGAGTTGCAGTAGGGAACTAACTGGACTATTCTGATTGAGAAGGATTGAGAAAAAACAGGAGTATTTGTCAAAGGGAGATGGATGTGGGGGAGATGGAGAGGAAGATGAGGGCATTTTTGTTTGACCATCTAATGTAGATACACAGTAGCTGTAACATCCACTTCAGTTTTCTCAAAATCATCCTAAGAAAGACAAGAAGAGACTCCTCGGTTTTTGATTTTTTTTTTCTTTAAAATTTTAGACTATAATTTCTTTGTTCCTTCATTTGTGTCAGACTACTGCCCCCCTCAGGATGATTGTTAGAGAATCTGTTGTCTAATTGGACTCTATCTGAATGTCAGTTGTTACTGTTTCAATCCTGTGTGTGGCTTCACTAATCTGAGCTGTACCATCACCCTCAGAATAACATGAACAGCAGAAAAGAACATTTTCAGTCATTTTTTTCCCCCTATTTTCAGTTTGTTTTTTGTTTTTGTTTTTCCACAGCCATCTTTTGTGCGCAGCTTGTGACCGATGAGATTGTTTTGTCTCTGCAGTTAAGCCTGGAATTAATCTAAGGAAATAAAAAAAAGGAAAATATGAAGAGGCAAACAGATTGGTATTTGATAGGGATTTATCTTTCCTTACCAATAAGCCTTAATGTTATTTCATGTCAATTTGCAAAGGAAAGAAATTTGGCTCGCCCCTTTATCACTGATGTCTTCTACGTGCATCGATGTCACTATCTTGTGTTTTCATTTACCTAATATCCCAGCAAATTGGGGATGTAAGATGTGTTGGACCCAGTTGTTTTTCTGTGCAACGTCTCACCTCTTTTACAAGACCAAATAAACACATGACTAATACCCTTGACTCTTGTTGTACAGCTCACTGTGAAGGGCAGTATACTGCAGAGTAAAAATCCAAACCACACAAAGTAGGTCTGATCTGTAATGTCATAGCCTGATTTACAAAAGCTACATACTAAGTCAAAGCACAAAATAAGAAAAAAAAAACTGCAAGAACCCTCTTTTAACACATTTGAATTTGGAAAATAATTCAAGCCTGCAGACATAAAAATGAACAAATTTTAGCTTTCAAATGTCATATTTTAATTTAGAGGCTGAATAACTGTTCTGTTATATGGCTGTTGGGGTTTTCATTACTCTTAAATTGTATGCTAAAAACTGTCTGTGTATACTTGGTATACTGTACTACATGAACGCTGCTTTACTCTAGTCTCCCATCTTCTGTCCTTTTTTCTTTGAGGACCACAAGTTCACACTGTAGGAGCACAGGGCAAAGCTTTCATTTGCTATTTCTGGGTTATTGAAGAGCGATTGTTTCAGCGATAACACTTTTGAGACGTGACTCCTTATTTTCTTAAATTTGCTTTTTCAGTGGCACTGTCTTTTAATTTTTTTCCTCTGAAACAAATGTGATTTCTTAAGTGAATTAAAACCCTAAAACCCACCGCTAGTTTCTAAACACATAAACAGTCTTTCATTTGTCCTATTTGTTTTCAAATGTTGATTAAAATCTGAATTTACATGATCCTTTCTTTCTTCATGCCTCCTGTTCTATGCAAACCCACATCCACCCACCTCACTGCAGCACTGAGTGATGACATTCACAGTTAATTATGGAGATGGAGTAGACAGAAGTCACGTGCAGCCACTTTCATTCAGTTGATGGTGTAATTTATCAGGCTATGCAGTTAATGGTAATGCCCAAACGATGGAGCTGTTTCACAGATAAGTTAGCCCATTACATTTACCATGTAATTTGACATCTGTATGGTATCACTCAAACCTCTTTGCAGGCAAATCATTGTGGTGTTTAAGCAATATTTATATTTGCAGTGTTATAATCCTCCAGGAATCAAGTGTTTTGTTTTGTTTTTTGGTCCATATCTATACAGTCTTGGTCAGCAGCAATAGAACCTGTGTCCCCCCAGGGACTTATTCAGTAGGGACGTCCTGTTAAACATTTACAGAAAAGCAACAAATCTCTGACATGAAATAATGTCCTGTGTCAGCTCTCTGCTGCCCATCTCCATCTGCATCGCTGCACCCCACTGCACAAAACCCAGCAGCAGGGCCTCTGATGCAACACTCCCATGCTCCCTCAGGGCACAGATAAAACACAGCTACCCAGGCTACTGAAGCCATAACCACATGGGGGGGGGGGGGGGGTTTGACCCTGCCTCCATTATAGATCAGGAGATTCTGACTACTCTACATAAGACCTATTGCATGTTATTAGCAGTCCTCTCCTCAGGCCTGATGCTGCAGTGTTGATGGTAAATATATTATCTCCCTCTAGTGGCGACTGTAGACCTCAGATGATGGTCATTGTCATTCTGGGCAGTGCCTCCCCATTGATCTTCATTCACAAAGATAGAACACTGCAGCAGAGGGAGAGTACAACATGGACATATGGGATGGATGCAGAGCTCTGTATACACGTGTCATTGAACATCCAACTGTGGACGACCGTGCAAATAAGTATAAAAGGACGTCATCAGAAATGTCAAGGGCATAAAAGGATACAAAGTTCAATGCCACTTACAGTTTTCAGCCATATAGCAGGTCTGGTAATTATATTACATTTGATACATGAATCATCTGAGAATCATGACCACCATAGCAAGGACTGTATTTGAGTTGCTGCCATCAGGTCAAAGGTAAAGCCTTTATATCTCCCATCTCTTTTGAAAAAATATGGTAATACCATGTGTCACTTGCATTTTCTAATATATAATTCTTGTGAAATGGTGTCTTTTGCTGTAATGCCTCCCCTGTTGTGGATGTATTTTTTGACAGTTGCCACAGAAACAAAGAATTTACAAAAGGATTAATATAATCCAGAAGCACACACGTGAAAATCACATGAAGTACATTTGCAAATAAGCAAAAGTACAGTTGGACAACATTAAACATCTTGAGAAAATATTTTGATGGAGAGAGTACTATTCTCACTAAACACAGATTACAATAGATGATTGCTGTATTTTTCCTCACTTTCTTCCTGTTAATTTGAATCGAGTACAGTAAGTTATGTGTGCAGATGTTAATATGCACAAGTGTTGCCTCTGTGCTTATGGGTGCATGGATGCATACAGTATAAGGGGCACACTGTACATGTGTGTTGAAGCATAAATCAGTTCTAACGACAGAGGCTCTTGAGTGATGTGCAGACAAGGTTGTTCATATCAGTGTACTGTAGATTATTGATGGCCTCAGACCATGTGCGGACGCTTTCTATCAATCTCATATGATGGAGGAGCAGAAAACGGCTGCATAATTAGAAGCCAAGTCGTTTGAAAGAATAGACATATGTACATTAAAACAGATAGTCCACTTCCAGATGAAACCATTCGTCATGGTTGTCATTTGCACAACATGTTTCCTCTTTCAGAAAGTCCATCTGCAAACTGCACCAGTTACAGCCTCAAGTAATTTCTCCAAAAAAGGAAAAATGACTTTTTGGACATTGTAGGTGTTCATGTTCCTGTCACAGCCTACAGCCTGTTTTGTCCCTTTTCCCTGATTCTCTCCTGTTCTGTCTCTCTCTGTCCCCAACTCACTTCTACTTTGCATCACAGTCCCTCCCCCGCCTCTCCTCTGTCCCCCTCTCTCTCCCTTTGCCCCTCCCTAATTGAGTGTGGCTGGCTGCTCCTGCTGGGGTTGGCCTCTCTCTCGCCGTGCCACGTATGTAACCTAAACTGTTGAAGAGCCAAGCACAGGCTGGGCCTCGAGAAAACATTTCCACCAGTCTCACTCTACAAAATCTCCCTGGACCTTATTCAGTGAGGGCTGCACTGCTGCTTATTTTCATCTCCATTTGTCTTTACCTTTTTATCCTACTTTCATTTTATTTTTCCCTCTGTGTATTTTGCTTCTACATGTCTCACTCTCATTCTTTCTGTGACCCTGTTTCACTTTCATTCTGTCCATGAGCCAGATTCTTACTCCTCTCCAGTTTACTGTGTTGCTGTAAAATGCCCCTCTCATATAAACACAGGCTCCTCCGTCACCCTTACTTAATGTCATTAACAGGTGGCTGTCGAAAATAGACCCACAAACAGCAAGACTGTCATAGATACAGACATGTTTTTAATCATGCTGGCAGGACTGTCGTCATATGCGTGGGCCACCCTGTGGGACCTTCTGTGATTTATACAACATTTTAAACAGGGCATGAATAGGGAGCTGTTGAACCTGAGTTTAAGGAGAACACATGTTTAATCAGCAGCAGTGTTAACCAACCAGGCTGCAGCCCCCTCCCCTGTTACATTCACTTTCCATAACCCTTGTGTACCTCCCTCCTCACTTCTCTCTCTCTCTCTCTCTCTCTCTCTCTCTCTCTCGGTTACTCACTCCCTCACCAACTCTCCCATCACCAACTCTTCCCCCTCTATTAAGTTTCAAGCGCCTCTTCCTCCTGAACTGAACAACACACACCAAACAGGTCAGACTTACTCTTATTTTCACTAAAGTGCATTGGTGAGTTTTTGTTTTCGTCTGCCCTCCTGTCACAGTTTGCTGTGAGTTCACATTTACTCAACTGCAGATGTTTGCCACATAAAATACACACGTTTGTACACACTTATCTTCTGGTCAACAACTACAGAATTTAGGGGAGTGCACCACAGGGTTATTTTTCTTGCAACCTCAACACAGGCATGGGTCTGTGCTATGGATGGAACGTTATTTTAAAAGTAAGGATTTATCTGTGCTATGCCTCATGTAGAGAAGCTTGGCATGCCCTGGACCTTCAGATCATCCCATGGTTAATATGGATGTAATGTGATCATGATTTGTAATTCTATGACGACTAATTTGGCTGTCAGCAGCAGCAGTCTTGATATTACAGCTAATATTGATGTAGTATTCTAGTGTAGACTTGGTAACAAAAACTTCTGTATAAACTTTGCTTTTAATCATGTTTATTAGTGAAACCTTAACATTGAATCATGTAATATTTCTTACCAAACTTCTGGTTTATTGGATAAATATTCTGACTAAAATAAAGTTTAATACAACTTAATCAATTCCTAGCAAATATGTATTACTCTTTAGTGTTGAAACTGGTGAATTACATAACCTGTTCTTGTCTTTAAATGTAGTTACAGGTTTTAGAGGAGGTATTTCCCACTCTTCTGAATTTCCCTCATGCTTTTTTGTGTGTGTTTTAACTAATCTAGAGAACTACATTTTCTTGCTCTTAATAAAGGCATGGCCTCAAATAGAGCTATTCAATAAATTCATATTATATGCTCTAAACATAAAGGCTTATTTGCCATAATACTATAATATTACCATCCTCCAAGTCTGCTATGAATATTTGGGATCTTAACCTAGTTTTTATTTTTAACGCAGCAGTTGTAGAGCTGTGTGTGTATTTTGTGTTCATGTATGTCTAATGCTAAAACAACTTTATATTTATGCACTTTAAAAGTTATGAAAAGGCACTCCCCAATGTTTAGACAACATTAATTTCCGGCCATGTTTTAAACTATTGTTATTTCCACAGATACAGAAAACGATGACTTGATGTGGTCTATTGCCTATAAAATCTAAAACTCCCCTTACTGCCAGTGCAAAGCTTTGAATTAAGCAATCCACCAACTGTGTGTCCTGCTGGCGCTGCTTTCCTAACTGGCCAGGCCTCCTGCCTTCACGGTGTGACCTGTTGGACTGTACAGCAGAGTTAATTACCACAGCCCCCACTCTGTCAAAAGGGTCAGGCTTGAATTATCACCTCTCAAGCACCCTCGTCACGTTGTTTAAACTGCTCCAGAAACCCCTCACTCACAGTTTGGAATAACTAAAACAACTTTATAATCCCGGCCCTGCCTACGGTGCATAAGCCAGTAGCACACACACTCAAAACAACATACATGGCTGCAGATTCCTAGTGTTTGTTAGTACATGTAATGCGTGATGGGAGGTATTTGTGGCAACCCGTTATCCCTGGAGATCAAACGGGATCTGTGTTTAAGCCACAAATAGTGTACCTGCTTGGGGAAGAGCTCTTTTGTCACCTCCTCTGGGAAAATAGAAAATGGGTGGTCTGGTCTGGCGCTGTGGTGTTATCTCTCACCTTGACCCCACGCAAACCCACTCCACTAGCTCATCCAAACCAATTGTGTCTTCATCTGAAGCAAAATCTGCCTTTCAGGGAAACGCCATATGGCTTATCTATTGTTGGCTGAGAGCATGTCGTATGGCTTTTAGGAGGGAATACTGTAGATGCTGATAAAGCTGTTGGAAATTAAATATTACGCTGGTGATGAAAGGATTTTGCTCTTGTGAAGCATATGCTGGCTGTTCTTTCATCTTTCTGTTTCATGTCTCTGTTTCAGAGGACTGTACGGAAAACAGACACTGGCTCTCCTGGTCCTTGTTTCCATCAATCACCATTTTATTATCACCTTATTTCAGCTGCCCTCTTTAAATTGTTCTATTTATATATCACTCTGACCAATTTCAGGATTCAGCCCACTTATTTGATTTCATTCTTTATTTTTCTTTTCCTTAAATTAATTTGTCATAGAATATTCTGAAAACTAGAGGTCTCTCTGCTGTTCTTTTTCAAAACACTTAATCTCTTAACCTAACCTTTTCACTTTAAATAAAGGTTTTTGGAGTTTTTTACCTCCTCATTTTAACCTCTAATGTGGTAACCCAATTCATAACCTGAGGTTCCATTCTCTTTTTTTTTGGCCTCTTTGGCCTCAGTTACATCAGATCAATATGTGGTCCAATTTTTTTGTACAGCAGGATGAGGAGGGTCGCATTGGGGTGGCAGGGGCAGGCCAAGGTGGAGGTTTGGGTGGTAAGAAAGGTGGTAGGGGTCAGAGGCGAAGCCACAAGATGAGTGACAGCCAGGAGGGCAAGATCAAGCTGGCCTTCTTCATATCTATTATTGGTGTGACCCTGACGGTGTTGGGCATGGGGACAGAGTTTTGGGTGGAACTATCCCAATCAAAGAATTTCAGTGGGAACCAGACCTGCCAGATGGCCCATTATGGTCTGTGGAAGGGCTGCATCCGTACCCTGTGGGTGGCAGATATAGACCCAGAGAGGACAAGCTGTGGCCCTGCCGAACTACCTGGAGGTGAGACCTCTGGCTGGTCCGTGTCACTGTGTCTGTGTGCTTTTGTTTTTATCTGTCTGTCCATTCTATGAGCTGTCTCAGAGGTAACCAGGTGAGGTTTCTGGAGGGAATGTGTCTGTTTTATTTTTGTTTTGTGTCTGCTCACGTCTGCTTTCCTGCAACCAAATTGCCAGGCCATGCAAGTCTACCTTTAGGCTGCTTTCATGCTGCAGTGTGTGCCTCAGTAAAAGGGGGAAGTAATAGTAAAGGGTCAGAGGTAGTTTTTGAGAGGTGTTGACATCACAGAGGGAAAAATTTACGCTTAATCACTACAGTTTTCCATTGCCATCACAACTGATGTGAAAATAGAGAGCAGCCATATCTAAGCTGACGTATGCCCTCTGGGAATATATGTACGGTACATCTGTAGGTCTTTTATCAGAGCCCATAAGGGACTGAGGAGAGAAACAGATTTTAATAAAAATTATTTCAATGCTTCTTACACAATCACATTTGTAAACAGCTTGTGAATGTCTTGCATATTAATTTCCTTCTTCACTATTTACACATGTATGTCAATTGTACCCTTACACAAGAATAGGGAGTTGTGTATGTGAAGCTGCCTTCATACATATGTATCTAGGTCATCCTACAGATAATGTGCAAATTGAATCATTAAAAAAATACGATGCTTGGAAGCACATCCAGTGGAATGAAACAGCACAAGAACGCAGCAAAGCTGTTTTCAGGTCTTATCCTATAGTAACAGCATAAAGCAGCATGTAGGTTCATGTCATGTAGTGTGATATTACACAATATAACCTCTGTGGTTCATAACATTGGTTGCGTAATGAAGTGTTACTAATATGGAGATTTTCCCTTGACTGGGTACCTAATCATGTTGCACACATATTACAGACAGGTGATAAAGGAACAGACCACAAGTTTATGGTGTTGATGAGCATCCAGGTTTAGAGTTATGACAGCTATTTCTAAATGTACTTTATTCAACTTGACTGTGGTTAGCTTTTCCAGAATGCGTCAATTATCTGCACAATGACCTATTTCTGTCGGAAAAGCAAATCCAGCGATGGAGTAAGGCAGGTATTGGAATGATAAAGAAAGGCAGACTTAGGAATCACTGCCTATCTGTGAGAATCTGCTGAGGCACAGCAGAGCTCAGATGAAAACCTGTAACAAGAGACTGAGAAGCATATAGCTGAGATATATGTGGATCACAAAAACCTAAAAACTATTGACATGCTGGACATCATCTGCAATGAAAGATTGTTTTTAATTCATCCCGCCTGTCAAAATGCTCTGCATCGCTGGCTGTTTCTAGCTTGCAGATTTATATCTGTGCCTGCAAGATGGTCTGTTGATGTGTTCGAGCAGCCAGTATGCTTCTGACAATCTTTCTCATACGCCCTAACACTGTTGGCCCACGCCGCCTGTCGCAGATGGCTGCAGGCTTGTCATGTTTGGAGGAAAACAACTGTTTTGCCATCCCTGCTTCTCTGTTGCACATCCCTGTTTACATGCCTCTGGCTCCTGTCCCGAGCAAAGTGTGGCCCGCTGATACCATGCCTGTCATCTCAAGACCAGCTATCCATCTTTGCTGCCTACTGGAGAGGAATATGACGGCTCAATAATTATAGCCTCAGCAGGGATAGCAAGAGCAAAACCATTTGACTGTGATAGCATAATGTGTTAAAAAAAATCCGTAGGCTGATAAATGGTAGCTCTGTCTCAATAAGAAAATGTTTGCAAATGTGCTTAGGCATATTTGTGCATTAAAGAGATGTGCGAGAACAAGTGTATGTGTATAAGCATGTGGTCATCTTGGACCACATGAGATTTGGTGGGTGGAAGTCATCACTATGCACTTGTGAAGCCAAGTGGAATCTGACTACTTCACAGTTTTTGTCTAAATATAGAGAAGGGGAAATGAGGAAGAGGGACAGACAGGGACTGAGGGAGAGTGTATGTCTAATGCAGTATTAACTAACCCCTCTGTGTTCCTCCCCCTCATCACATCTCCTGCTCCCCTCACCTCCTTCTCCATCTGTGGCTCCCTTATCTTTCCCCCTTCTCTTACCCCCCTTCCATCTGCCTCTAGTAACTTCTCCTTTCCCCCTCTTCCTCATCCGTTTGTCCAAATCTCTACATTTTCCTTCATGGTTCTCTCACCTCACACACATCCTCTTCCCTTTGCTCCTTGTTCTACTGCAGCCACGCCTCATTTTTCCCATCTGCCCCCTTTACTCTGTCTACCTCTCCTTCTTTCACCCCCCCTGTCAGTGTTTTTCTGTCTCTCACCCTCTTTGGCGGTACCATATGTGCAGTGTGTGTCTGCAGCAGTGTGTATGTATGTGTGTGTGTGTGTGTGTGTGTCTGAATATTCCAGCTAATGCTCCACACTTGGATATAAATAGGATTGATGCCTGGAAGGACAGAGTGCATGGATGCATAGGAAGGCACATCACAGTAGACCAGCAGCCTTCCATAGGAGTGTATCTGTGTGGGGTTTTTTTTTTTTTAGTGTATCCATCTTTTCAAAAGATGTGTTTTTCCTTCCTTACAGAATCCAACTGCACTTACTTCAAATTCTTCACCTCTGGGGAGAATGCAGTCATATTCAAGAAGACGACAAACAAGAGTGAGGCATTGTACTTTCACACCTTCAGCTTTTCCCCCATGCAGGCTTTACTTTTTACATATAAATACTCACATACAGTTGCACTCCAGCTTTCTTTAATAAAGATGTGTACTGTGGTGTTCACAGGACCATACTGTTGTACTACTGTGATTTTTGCATGTTTTAGCCCATTAACTTTTGCTGCCACCCATTTTCTAGAGAAAACCACAAGCTATCACGCTGATTAATGTGTTTATGTGAGCGTCCAGGCAGCCAGGCTTTTCAGTGCTGTTTGAACATCAGCTGGCTGAGATTTAATCCTTGCTCGAGGTAAGAAACTATCACAGAGAAGACTAAGTCAATCTCATCTTTTGGAAAGAAGAGAAAACCTTGTTAGTGGTGCATATAAAGAAGTCTGGACATTTATTTGGAAGTTGTGAGGCCTCCAAGAACCAAAAAACAAGCAGCATATCAATAAGAAATGATATTACAGTAAGAGAATATGTGGATGATTATTTGACTAAAATAGTTATTTAAAAATATTGTTTGAGATTGGACCTACATTATAGGTGTTTGAATTTTTACAAAGCCTTGAAAGCACCACAAAGGCCTCTTAAACATAAAGTAATGTAATGGCCTCAAGGCCATTTAATCAGCATTAAAAACAATGATGCAATAGAATTAAATGCAGTAATCTATCAATAAATGCAAAGAGTACCTAAATTAAAAACAGATAATCAGATTATTGTAATTCACATCCACTAATAACAACATAATCTACATTTTTGAATCACAATTGTACGACAGTGTGGAAAAACAACACAAAACTGGCACCTGTTATTGTGAATTCCTGATCCTTTTTTGGTTGCACCTGTCAAGGTTTCAGGTGCCAATACAATCTGTTTTAAGCAGAGCCAGGAAAGGAAATGGCACAAAATTAAACATTATCATTTAAAAAGCTAGCGGAACCAAACTTTGTCAAGTGGGGCAGCATTACCCATTTTTTTACACTGTATTATAAGATGTAAACAACTTTTCAATCTGATTTCCTCATACATAGAGTTTCCCATTTTAACCACATCATCTTTTTCTTTACAAATGATCTCATTCACTTTTGCCATCTTCTCTTTTCCTCTTTTCATTCCTCTACATAACAGATCTGAATCTAGCTGCAGCTGTCTTGGCCCTGATGAGTCTCACCATGATGGTGATGGGCTCTATCTGTATTGCCATGTCTCTCAGCAAAGGAGTGCCTTTTTTCCTTAAGCCAGCTTCTTTCTGTTTTATCCTATCAGGTGAGATCTCAGCGTTGCTTTCTTGTAATTAGATTACACGAAAGTACAGCATTATTCCTTAAAAATGATAGATTTTGGAATTTATCACTGACTACTAGATGCTACCATAAACATATGTAGTTTTCACTTGTCTCCTTCATCCATGTCTGCAGGTGTACTGGTGCTTCTTTCTATCCTTCTGTTCCACCAGTCAGTACTGGCTTTACTGTCCAGTGACCACTCTGTACCTTTACATCATGAGCTCTCCTGGTCTGTGGCCTGTGTGGGCTCAGCAGGAGCCATCCTTATCTTTGGAGGTGTTCTCTTCATCCTACTCTCTCTACCTTACAGCCCCTGGCAGAAATGTTTTCCGCACAAGAATAGCGCTACCTAGCACTTAAAAAAAAGTCTTCTTTTAATGTTGTGTTTGAGAACGAATGAGGAGGTCCATTTTGTGAAGGCTGTAGCTTTACTTGCTCTCTGCATTTCATTTGTCGCTGAACTGTCATTAGGTCTTAATAATATAGAAAAAGAATAAAATATAAACAACATCTAAAAGGACTCCATGTAGGGGGAAGTTTACCTAAAAATGATTATAGTGTAAATTAGTGAAGAATAATGAAATGTTAATGTTACTGCCAACTGAATATTAGATTTTTAGCTCTGAGTTGTCTTTACTTACACACATCTGCCCATAGCTCTGCAACCAAATATAAATCACACTAAATCTATCTTATGTTGGGGCAAATGAAATTATTTGCCACACTATTCTTTACTTTCTCCTTAAATCACTTCATAGTCGGGTTTATTTCCACAAATATTAAACATTTTTATCACTTAATACTTGATTAACCAGTTTTATGCCTTATTTATTTTTGTGTGTTTTGCAAATATTGTGTGAATGCTGCTTCATTATCTCAGATGAATGTATGTTGAATGAATGAAAGTAACTGTGAGAAGAGATTTTATATAATGGACTCACTTTTTAAGCTCACCTCTGTACATAAACTGTATGTGTTAATATTTTATGAATGGTCATGGTTTTGTAGTGTTGTCTCCAGTCACTTTATTTGAAACTATGTAAACAGTTAATTCACTTCATCATTGGATGCTCACTTAATATCTCTACCAGGAAATGCTATTCATTGAATAAATACTGTGTTCATTTCTACCTGTATAACTGTACAATTTGTGGCGCCAGTTTTGCTTACTATTAAAGGGATTTGACATTACATGGGCTGCTCCTTCTTGTTTGCTGATACAACACCGTGTCCGCCCTCAAACATGACATTCACCCATTTTCACCCCTTCACAATGTGACTACAAACTGCCTTCCCAACATGCCCCCCCCCCACACCAAAAAACCCAGTTGTCTATAATTAGGACAGAGCTCATCGCAATGCGTTTTAGTGCAGAGGTTGAGAAACCTTATCCTTGAATTTCAACTATGTACCCCCGGCCCATCCTCATACCTCTGTACCCTTCACTCTCCTCTTCCACCCCTGACCCCATAGAGCGTCACTTTCACTGCTGTCTCCAGGGAGCACTTATTACTGCTACACCCACTCCCACAACTGTCCAAGCAGACTGGTCATACCCCAGTAAGTCACATTCGGTAAGCTGGGAGTGGCCTGTTACCAGTTGCATACACTCACCTGCACACATACATGCTTTTACCTCCCAGTGGGCAGAAACTGAATCCACATGACACACTATCCTGGTTGTATATATAGCTGTTAATAACTCTACTGAGGCAGTGTGGCTAGAGGGACATGAGGACCAGTGGAATGTTTATGCATGGAAACATACTTGCTGGAAATATTAATAAAATACCTGATTGATTGTTCACAGTAGATGTAAGATCACAAGGAATCAAAACCTTCACTGCTATTAGCAATATATTTCCAAAGTATTAATAACCTAAATGACAAAAAAAAAAAAAGAATGACCCTTGTTTAGCAGATGATGTAACTTTGCTTTGGCAGTCTCTTGAATCTCTCATCACTGCATCACTGTAACTGGATTTAGATTGCAGGAGGCATGATAATAGCAGGAAAGAAAACTCAAAATAATTAATCCTCAATGGCTAAGAAGACCCACTGTCGAGATGTGATGGTGCTTTTCAACTCTCTTTGCTATATCTTTAGTATCATCTTTTGTCTCTGAAGGGACCCCCCCCCCAACCCCAACCCCCCTCCCAAGGTGGATGAGCTGACGAAACCAGCTCAAACCTTGAAATACCTAGCTGTTGTTACAAACATATGTACGAGGCACCAGATGGACATGGGTAGGGCAGTAGTCACAGAAAAGTCTAGTGAATTCAGTTTAACTTTCAGTTTAAGTGAAAGTTAACTTCAGTTTAACTTTCAGTTTTTTCTCTCTGTCCTATTTGGCAAAGACAACCCATCTGGCACTATCCATATATTTGCAAATATTATGAGCCTCAGGTCTGACAGAGAAGGTCAAAGTCATGTTAGGATCACAGCACACCAAATATTGGCTGAGAGGCCCCAAGTAACCGCTAAGAGCAATGTTTGCTCATTAATGATGACCCATGCATTTCCTCCATCCTCTGTCCAGATACTCTTCAGGAATAACAGTAAAATGAGAAGATATACCGATAACTACAAATGTTAAAAGTAGGAGAAAGGACAAAAAGAGCAAAAAAAGAAACAAAAGACAGCAGTCTGTGAATGTCTGCTATTGTTTTTTTTTATAAACTTCGTGCAATACAGTGTTTAAGTTTATCACACATTTAGATAAACCATAGTCATTTACCTAGATATATCTATTCTTAACTACATACTATTCATATTGCCCACATAAATGCTATCTGTGTGCAGTTTTATCACATTATTCTTTTTCTGAAATGAAATCAAAGAAATGAAAATGTATAGAATCTGGAAGCGTCTGGTTGTTTTGTTTTCTTCATTATATCATGTAGCAGGGTGTCCATGGTTCAGCCCGGATCTGCAGTCACTCTGAATAGTTTAAAGGAGACAGTGGGGGATGTTTCGATGTCTTTACATTCTCATCGACATAAACATAAACAGCTCAGAGTTCAGACGCAGGAGTCAGCGGTCACAAAGTGGGGAAGCACAGTGAAAAGACTCTTAGGGAAGAAGTTAAGGGGTCGACTCTGGTCATGTGACAAAGAGGAGGTACACTAATTATGTGACCGAATGTGGGCGTGAGTCCAGGCATGGCCCCCCGTACACAGAAATAAAACACTTCAGCCAAACCCGCCTTGCACAAAATGCATACCCAGTTTGAACAGTGGTCCCGAAAAACGTTTCTATAGACTTTACAAATATATGTATGTGTAAATTACAATGTACATGTATCTCTTGAAAAGTTTTTTTTTTCTATAATGTTTTAAACCCTCTCAACCCACATATACATATTGTATTTTTTGCCAATGCCACTGAAAGTAATGAGTTGCATGTCTCACTTTGGGAACTTTCCATAGAAAAATGATTCAGTTTTTGTTTTTCTGCTCAGGCAGCAATCTTTACCTGATTCTGTACAAATGTATTTTCTGTTTTTTTTCTGCTTCCTCCAGACAGAGGTTTCTGTTAATGCCCAAGAACAAACATCTTCAACACGACTATAGCTACAAGTACTACTGTTAACACTGAGTAGAATGGAAATAAGACTAACAGAGGCTCATAGAAAACTCAGACATATAATAACAATGAAGTTGGTCAGTTGTTTCAGTCACTCACATTATTGTTGCATTTCTTTCTGGTTCAGTATTGGAAGACAATTTACAGTATTCACATCTGACTTCATGTTATTGATGAAAATTACGTAATATGGAGGTTAAAAAATAATACAGGCTCTCAATCACCCACGTAATGTGCACACTCATGCTTGACACTTTTGACACAGTTACACACAGCTCACTGACAGTCCCAGTGGCTCTGCATGGAAGAAATTCACAGTTAAAGTCGTGAAAAAAAAAGAGAGAAAAAAAACTCCATTAAATTAAAGTTTCATTCCAAAGTATAATGTTGCAAATACAGCTAGCCTGTAATAACGCTAAGAATAATCACAACAACAATTTACATTAATGATGATCTGGGTTAAATCAGCAAGAATATTGCACAAAAAATATGTGGAACATTTTCATAATAGCCCAAGGTTAATTGCGTTTGATCATTAACAAAATAAATCATTTCTAGCACATTAAAATATCAAAATAGTTTTATTGTGAAAGTTCATTGTTGTTGTTATTATCACTCTGTTATTACTCATCATCTTTTTGTTCTCAGTGAGATTGAGTAGACTACATAACAGTGAACATGGAGGGAGAGATACAGCATTTTCACCTGTCTGTCGGCTTTATCATTTCCTACAAACACAGAGCTCCTCTCTTTCTCCCTCTTTCACTACATCTTATCACCCTTCTCTTCCTTTCCTTCTGTCTACACCGGCGTTGTCTTCCTATTGAGGGTATTAGAGTTGCTCTCCCTGTCTCCCTTCAGCCTGTCCAGGGTCCCCATCCCTCGCTCCCTGTCTACTGTGGATGAGGTGAAGGGTGGGGGGCCAGAACCCACCGAGTTGGGCATTGGTGCATTGGAGTTGGAAGAATTGGAAGGATTGTGGGACTTAAGTGAGGGCAGTGTACCACTCATCATCACTCCTCCTCCACCTCCGTCCTTAGGGAAGCAGTTGTGGAGCTGGTACAGTGTGGCCCTGTCCACTGTTCCGTACATGGGCGGCAGACCCCCCAGCTTGGGGTCACGGGACAACGTGTAGAGGGAGATGTCACCTCCGGCCAGCGCTGTGTGGGAACGAGAGTGGGGGTTAGGCAACGTGGACACTGAGATGGGACCCTGGGAAAGCAGCGCAGAGGGAGGCAGGCCGAAATTCTTGCCCCCGCCTCCCCCCACAGGTGAAGGGTCTCGGGAGCGGGAGGGGTCAGTGGAGCGGGAGGAAGAGCGGGACCGGCGGCGGAAGCGGTAGCTGGGTAGGCGGAGCATGGCATGTGTGGTGCTCTTGAAAATGTCGGTGCGTGAACGGCAGCGAAGCTCTTTGTTCTTCTCTATGTAGATGTTGACTGCCAGGACCCCCACCATCTCAGCCATGATGAAGGACAGACCCCCAAAGTAAAAGGACCAACCATACGAGTATTGCCATTTCTTATCCTCATCCTTCTTAGGAGAGATGTCCCCCAGTGCAGCAGAGATGTACACGATCACACCGATTATATTACTGAGACCTGAGAGAGAGAGAGAGAGAGAGAGAGAGAGAGCGAGAGAGAGAGAGAGAGAAATACTGTATTTACAGGAGAGCCACATAAACTCAGCAGACTCACAATAAATATGTGAATGGACATGTGCCACAAATGTTTGATCAAATGACTGACCAAACATTTGGTTAGTCTTTCTAAGTTAAAGGTCCTTAAATCTGAAATACCTCACCAGCAGGTTTAAAAACATGAAATATAATGCAAATCCATGGCTCAAACAATAAATCTGTGAAAACTGAATATTAAACTCTTGTTTGATTACCCCTGTCTTCCCCTGAAAGAGGAGAGGTGTATTGTTTTTGGTTGTTTTTTTTGTCTGTCAGTCAGTAAGCAAAAACTATTGGACCAATTTCCATCAGGAAAGGTGCAAGGTAATCCAGAATATATAGCATTACATTTTGGTGAATACATGTCAAAGGTTAAGGTCACAGTCACCACGAATGTGTTTTTGTAATGATAAGCGATAGGGCAAATCAGATACAACATTTGCAGGGGACGGTATTTGTTATGCCTGGCACCACTTATTTAATGTGCAGTTTTGTTTTATTATTTCTAGACCTGTGTAAACGTCTGTATATTTTGTCAAATGTGTTGTCTTTGTTGATTTTAATATTGTTTTATCAAACTGCTTTACTTTTTGTTATAGTGTTGCTACTGCTGCGGAATTCTGAAAAGGCTCAAGCGACTGGTGGTCTGGTTTTGGTTTGGTATGTAAACAAACAGAAGGCTTGTGATGGAGGACACCTCAAAGTTGTTCATTGTGAAGGAAGTGTTTTAGGTGTTAGACTTATGGATTAGTGATAAGGAGACTATCACTCAGGTTTTACAAATTTTAATTTTTTATATCTGGGTCAGTCCAGACTTTGTACTTCATGGTAAAAAAAAAAAAAGTCATTATATTTTTCACAATTTGTATTCCAGAGAATTCAAATGTTGTGAATTTTTTTCAGGATTTTTACTATTCTGACCCAGCCTCTAAAATATTTTATATTAACCGACTATGTTAATCACTGACACTTGACAGCCTGAAAAAGATAAGCAAATAAATAAATAAATAATAATAATTAATCAAATTTTTATGTTGTATATAAATAAAAAGCCATTTGTGTTTTTTGCGTCAAAATATGGTTTGATTACATTACAAATGTGGCATTTAAAGGGTTAAAATATAACATAGGTAGGTGTTTTGTTTATGGTTTAAAGTGATTAAATAAATTTAAAAAAGTAAAATAAAAATAAATAAATGAATGAAAAACATTTTGACATTACTACAATTCTTGGCATATTATGCAGTTTGTGGGTGATGACAAAGGGTCTCTCTGGGCAGGACACTGGAAGATTAAAAGGCTAACCAGGGGCATGGTCTGATAGTGCTGCATACATTGGATTTACTAAATATTTCAAATGTAACAAACAATAAGTGTCAAACAAAATAAATAAAACATATCTTTTTGACTAAGGCTATGATCTTTAGTCATTCATAGTGTCAGTATCAGATTCCTCTGTGCACTGGTCACAATCCTACATGAGCAAAAAAGAAATCCCATGGTGTACGCTGTCACACTGAACATAATACAGAAGACCTGGAGGTCACAGAAGTCATTAGGGCTTTCATTGAGAAACTGATATGCTCTCAAAACCACTGATTTTGTGTTAATAAGGATGAGGATGAGACATATTTTTCCACTGAGTGACACATGTTGGTACATAATTGGGGTATATTTTCTCAAATAATGTATGCATATAACTATTTATGCAAAACTGAATGAATTCTGAAATGACTGCAGATTACCTAGCTTTGCATAAAATCTCAATCAGACCACATTTGACCACATATGGAAAGCCTTGATAAAACTTCTCACCTCAATCTATTTCTCTGGTGTGTCCAGATTGTAATTGGATTGTGTTTTTGTCCTCTGAATGGCAAAAAACCATGTGAAATCTAATTTTTCTAAATCAGATCCAAATGACATTTGGAGGTGGTTTGAAATTCAATTTCCATCAGATCTTTACCGATGTCTCAGCTTATATTGGATTTGAAGCTGTACCTTGCATCCCTTGGAATGTGACACATATTAACAATGCCCAGAGTGGATGCTGAGCACTACATGATACTAGAGCTGTACCGTGATGAAAAACAGTCCATGGACAGTTTAGACTGTACAAATATAACCAGATCACCTACATATACTGACATGCAGAGGTGTCAAGTAGTGAAGTACAAATACTTTTCTTGAACTTACTTAAGTAGAAAATCTATACTTTACTGGAATCATTATTTTCCACCCAACTTTTTACTCCTTATCCTGTTTTTCATGCAATTTTCTGTACTTTCCACCCCCCCAAAAAAACATTTAAAAAAATTTCCAAACAACTATCCAGATAAATTGGTCCATTTGAATTTGATTGTGGTTGGATGAGAAGTATAAACATGTATCATTCCAACACTATTGGTTTGTATGAAATCCATTGGACCTGACTATTTGCACTATTGCAACACTTATTGGAATCCAACTTATCCACTCTATAAAACACATGTTAGTGCTCAATCATAGACATATATGGGTTTTATATGTTTGCATTGGACTAAAATGCGTTTATTTTTATTGAGCATATGTGTGGCTGAAACAGACTAGTCACTAGTGCATCCCAAATTTGTCAATACTAACATTTTACATTTAACAGATGTAACATTATGGTCATCATGGCCTTTAGATAAATATTGTTTGGGGAGGTGGTTGTAGTGGGCTATAGGCCCCTGTGGTGTAGGCTAAGCTTTTGTCCTAATGACATTATCCCCTTACATTTACTTTTATATTTTAAGTAGGTTTGAAACCAGTACTTTTACACTGTTACTTGAGTAAAAAGCTTGAGTTGAAACTTATTTTTAAACTCTACTATGTATACCTCTACCTGAGTAATGAGTATGAATACTTTTTACACCTTTGCTGACATCATCACCACAACAACTCATGTACTTACAAGCAACATTGTGAAGAGTCTGTTTAAAATATCTGAGTAACAAATACACATTTATTGTAGTCTGAGGACAGCTGAAGTGGTTCGTTCAGAGCTGAAATAATGAAATTCCATGTGATTTTGAAAAAAAAAAAAAGTTCTGAATCACAACACATCTATACTGACTTGTACCACTGTCAATAAAGCTGGCTGCCTAGATAATGGAACCAATGTCAAAACCTGTGTTAAACTGACAGATGAACCTAAACACACCCCAACACTTTCAAACAATGCATAAAAAGTGTTGACACATAATATTCTCCAGACCTCCACTCACTCCTATAAACAGACATGCACACTCACACATGCACATACAATGTCTCTGAGTTACCTGCAGCCACAAACAGGATTCCAGCCCCAAGGATGATGTTCCTTTTGCTCTTATAGAAACGACTAGCAGCAATGCATACACCTCCCATCAGCAGCAGGATGGCACTGAGGATGGGGAAGATGTTGGAAGCCCGAACTACCCCTGCACAAAGCACAGATTACAAAAAAAGGTTAAAATAAATAAAATAATATAATATGGAAAGGAGGAAAAAGGCAACATCTGAAAAGTCTGTTGGAAATCTAGTCCATCTGGTGTTCTTTCCAAATAGAGTAAAGAAATAACACATACACATTAATGAATTAAAACTACTTAACCCAGGTTTGATGAAAGAAATTCAAAGAAAACAACAAAAAGGAAGTAAAAGTGGTTAAAGATGCTCCATTAAATATATACACAGATTTCATGGTGAAGAAATTAATTACTCAGAGCAAAGCACACGATTGAATCAAACTCTTCCCTTGTGGCCTTCGATGCTTTCAGGGGGTCTGCCAAACCATGCACACAAATGCACAAAATCACACACTCACACTCTCAGACTCACACATCCTTGTTTCCACCATTTGTGGGGACATTATATAGACTTACATTCATTTCCTGAAGACTTAAACCAAACCTGCTCCTAATCCTGGCCTGTGTCTTAAAATGTTAACATTTATATTATGGTGTCCAGCATGATAGTCCTGTCTGTGTGCAATGAGTCATTCTTGAAACCATACAAAAAACCCAAAATAAAACATCTCTTTCACACAGCATTGTTAGACAATCCTAACCTTAAGCATTGGGTGCCTAATGCCAAATGATTCTAACTCTAAATTAAAATCTAAGACCCGCAAATAGCTCTTTGAATGTCCATCTGAAGATGAGGATGTGCCAGAATGTCCCCTCTTGGTAGGTCAGGTCCTCACTTCAGCAGATAAAAATTAAAACTGGTTCTCACAAAAATGACCACACACACACACACACACACACACACACACACACACACACACACACACACACACACACACACACACACACACACACACACACACACACACACACACCACCAACACTCTTCTCTCATCTAGGACAACTAGGCCACAAGAGAGAAAATGCCACCTAAATGCCAGCAAAATGCCTCTGCAACATTGTAAACAGAACACAGGCTTTTCTTTATGTATGCACGGGCAAACATGTAGCATATCATAGAACAGAAAGATATCACTGCAGGGCACTGAGCATGAACTAGGACACCCCATCTCCCTGAGTGTCAGCATACATTGTTAAATGTTTATTTCTTGCCGAGATAACCTTTTGAAGAATTACAGATTAAAACATTGATCTTAACATATAATAATATCAACTCATCGCTAAGGATGACGTGTTACCAGTAGTATTGCACCGATCGATTAGCTCCCGATTATAATTTGGCCAATATTGCTTAAAAATAGCCTGATCGGTGATTGGAAAAATATGCTGATCAAAAAGCCAATCACGTAAGGTAAATGACTACAAAACAGGTGCATTTCGTCTTGACTGTTTTTGTACTTTTTTAAAATATAGTTAGTTAATTAATAGTAGAAGTTTGAGACCATTTTACGTAGCGTAAGGCAGACAACAGTGTTCCCACAGCAAAATAGCATTAGCATTAGCATTAGCCTAGCACTGCGGTATTTGCTACAACACCTGAACCGAAGGCATCCACACTTCAACAGCACTTCGTCAAAACAGACTCAGAGCTAAGATGTTTTGCTAACTGGTGAGTATTAGCATCTGTTAGCATGTAGCCTCACATGTTGTAATTATTTTTTAGCACACATCCAGGCGCGTGCACAATACAAAACACAAATCAGTCTTCTTTTGTCCTGTCCATTTAACTCCTGAGACATTATTTCAGGTAAATATACTGTTGTGAATTTGTCCTAAAAGCTGCTGTGGAGGAGGAAAATCATAATAAAACTGTGAACCATAGTAAAAACAAACAAATCACAAAACGTTTATTTTTGGTCTCACTCACTGCTTTGTTTTGCTCCATTGTATGTTCAGAAATATGAATGTTTAGAATAACTCATACATCGCTAATGATGCCTCAGAAGTTAAAGGGTTTTAAAAATGGAATTAATCCGATTACTCAATTAATCGATGAAGAAAAACAACAGAATACTTAATTGCAAAAATATTTGATAGTTGCAGGCCTAGGGATGAAACTATCCATGCTTAGATGAAAGTTATGGACATTTAAATTCCTTCCGTGATCGGTAATAGGCAGGTCAAGTTTTTTTGGTGATCGGGCCAAAAAATGCTGATCGATGCATCACTAGTTGCCAGTGTGAAAAACACAGATACATACTGTACGTTCTTATTGTAATTTGCCATAGAGAGATTTTTTTTGAAAATCCAGGGCACTGGACTGGACCAGACAGCCTTCATCACACCAAATTTTGGGAGTACAAAACAAAACACTATTAGGGTTAGGGAAAGGTAGTGATTTGTTGTAAATATTGATTAATATTTTGTGTGGTATTTTTCATCATATTTTTGTTGACATTGTCTCTAAACCAAACCACACACCTCTGACAACCAGCTGAAAACCAGCACAAGCCAGTAAAACATAGTGAAAATTAGTCACTGCACTTTACTCATCTTACTACATACACACAGTAACTATCATTGGCATTAGGACATTAAGAGCTGTGAGCTGCTATTGGAGGTCCTTTGGGAGCAAACAGTGGATCTTCATGAACACTGTGGTCAAGGGCAGTGACAGGAGAACTAACCTGCAGTGTATGTGAGGAAACTCAGGTAGTGTGGATAGACAGGTAAACTCAACACAGAAAATCTTCAGTCAAACCCAGAACTTTCTTACTGTTTAGCAGAAGCACTAACCCAGTGGTTTCCAAACTTTTTTGGCTTTTGACCCCATTTGAACATCACAAATTTCTGGCAACTCCAGAGATTCAAAACAGATACATGTTTTCTCTAATTATTTAGTTTTTGATTATGTAATAGTTTGTTATACTATATTGTAAAAAAAAAAAAAAAAAATTTAGTTGACGCTTAGGGCTCTAGTTTCTGGGCACAGCACAGGGTGTGCAAGCTGGTGGACCCGGCGCAGTGCTAGTTTCCAGCCGGCACAGAGCAGTTGGGTAGTTTGGCATACCGTGGTGTGCCAAGATGGGTGTGGCCGGAAATTTCAGGCAACTCCCATTGAATTCAAGGGGACCCCACATTGGGTTCTGACCCCAAGGTTGAAAAACACTGCATGAACCACTATTCCATCCACAGTTTCAGTTCTGAAATTTTGAGATTATACATACCCATGGTTTGCAAAAAGAGACAATTGCAACATTTTAGTCTAGTAAAAGGGTTGAAAAACCAGCAGTTTTCATATTCTTATTTCCTCTAACTTAAGAAATGCTTTTCTTGACTTACGTAGGACGTACTCTGCTCCATCATGGTCAAAATCTGCATCCTCTGGGAAGTGGTTGATTTGAGAACACACTCCCCTCTTCACTCCTGAGATATGGAAGAAGAGAAAGAGATGTTAGATAAAGGTCCAAAGAGCATCCTAAACAAAAGAAAGCAGCAAATATTCTCCTAAGAACATAGCTGTTTGACATCTGAGCAGTCATATTTGTATTAGAAATGTTTCTTCTTCGTTACCAAGCATATGTTCGAGGTATAGTGAAATTTTAAGATTTATAATACATTGATAAATAACACAACAAAGGCTCTTCTAGGAAATGCAAGTTAGTAGCATGCAGTCACACACTGTGAATTTACACATGTAAATACATACAAGTATGCAGACACATGGGCAGACATAACTGCCCACTGGGGTCTTGCATGTGGACAGACAGACGAACGAAGGGAGGCACAAATGATGATGACAGCACACCACTGTTGCTGATGGATGGATTGTGAGAAAGATGTGGTGATGAAATGAAGAGACACAGACGGAGGGAGAGACGGACAGATGTGGGATGAGCTGGTCGCTTTCCCATAGCTCGTATATTTCCACAGGTTGGTCTGTAAAGAAATGGAAGTACAAAGGGATGGGACGTCAATTGAGCCGCACTGATCAGTGTTTTTATGGTGAGATACAGGCTCAACAGACTTTAGTTGTCTGGTGGTTGTATATCATCAAGGCTTTTTTCAAACCTAAAGGAGGAGGCATATTTGGTGGAAATTCTCCAATTTCTAAAAGCACATGTTTATTGGAGTAATTTTAACTAATATATTAAATGCCTTAGCGCCACTAAACCACTGCAGGACAGGTAATTCTACTAAGTGGCTCCATGAGCTGTGTTGTTATGCATCAAACTTCACCATTTTGTGTGGCATCAGACTAAAATGTCTTAAAAAAGGAAGTAATCTTTGGCAGGTGCTTCATAGCAACCCCGCTTGAAGTAAACCTGCAGAAGAGCTCAAGACGACACATCTCTATCCTCAGCATAATATGCCACCCACCCGTGGGCATAAATCTTTTAGTGCTAGCATGTCCTGCATTTCCACTCCAGCTACACCTCACTGCATCACTGCACGACTTCTGAACATCTATCTTGGCTGAATACTCCACAGACATCAAGGATACTTGACCCCTAAGCCAAGCCAAGATACTGTCAGCTTTACTGCAGCACAATACGAGAGGAAAGGGCTGAAAGAGAGAGGAAGAAATGTCAGTGAAAGATGAAATATCATGTTTACGGGAGTGAAACAGAGGGATAGCAAGTGCAGGAACTGAAAGAGTGAGGCAATGGATGGAGTGGGTGGGGGTGCACTGCAGCAGTGCTGCAAGGGCTAGAGCTTATCTCTAATTGGCTGCTTTGCTATCAGGAAGCTTAAAGATGAGGACAATTTAGCTTTGTACAATGACCAAGCCCAGGATGGGCAGCGGACGCTTTATAAGCAGAGCCAAGAGGTTTTCCTGGCGACAGAAGAATCCCTACCTCCTGAACAGGAGCAAACGTACAGAACTCACACCACCCGTTTGGCTCTAGCTACTTCACTGTTAACTCCACTCAAGCCTCTACTGTTGAGATTCAGCCAGGCAGTGTAATGTATAATGAATTAACAGCTTGTCTTTCAGTGACAAACTGAAAATTGAGAGACGGCTACTGCCAGTTTCTGTAGCTTCTGCCACTTGGAAGGAGAAGACAGTGTGGACATGGGCTTTTCTTGGGCAGCTTCATTCACTGACAGTGATTAATGGATTATTTTTATGAAGGATACGCTTCAGTATCATGTAATTATGGTGTAATTATGCAAAATTGTTTTCTTGCCACTATGGCACAGTCTAATAAATACCAAATGGAATGTGTATATGTTCACACAAAAAAGACTAATAATCCAGCGACTCTCCGTCTTTCTACATAAAATACAAAATGGGTGACAAAATTAAAGAAACTAACCATTACGAATGTTGTTAAGGTGTAATATGTGCTACAAAAAAAGGTTTCTAAGAAACTGAAAAAAGCCTTATTTATACAACATTTGTCTTATTTTGTCAGGAGAAAAATATTCCTATAAAAAAAAAAATATAAAACTTTTCTTAATAATATTTTCCAGCTAAAATCAAGCTGGATTTTACTAGCAATGATATATGGCAACATGTATTTAATTTAACTTAATTTTATTTAACCTTTATTTAACTAGGCAATATCCCATTGAGATTAAGACCCTCTTTTACAAGGGAGTCCTAGCCAGTCAGCAGCCTTAATATTATTTTCAGCAAAAGATAAAGATTGATTTTTAAAAAATGTTTTCTCCTTGTTAATCTTTTGAAATGACTGTGTAGGTTCTCAATTGTGTAGGTCATCATTATTCTTGGTAGTTCTTCTAGGTTCATCTGGACTGGTTTACCTCTTTTGAAAACATTTTGTCACTCATCCAAGAGACTTCTTCAGTTCTTATTTTAAGACTTAACTTCTGATCAGTTCAGTTAGAGACTGAATTTTCTGCATTTAAATTAATTCTGTCTTAAATGAGTGTGATTTTACTTTTTGTACTAAGCAGTGTTTGCTAAAATTCGAGCATGTTAGTCTCGTTTTAAGACATTTTATTGTTTTCTAGCCAATAGACTTTTTGCTTGTTTTATTCTTTTCTATTTAACCCATTAGCAGATTTTTGTGCCCAATATAAACCAATTTGAGCAGATTCTGGAATAGTAGGCCTGTCTCTAGCAGAGTATTTTTGCAGTGTACAAGTCATTGAATTCACAAAGCATATTTCATCTGATATTAGTAAGTGACACCACACATATTTGTCATAGTTGTTCATTTCAGTTGAGATTAGGTGACTGTGAAGGCCACAGCACATGATTCACATCATTTCCATACAGATCATGTAGTGAGTGGTTGGTCCCTATGGACGGGTACATTATCTTATCCAAGAAACTACTCTTTACACATGTACCTTTCATTTATCACCCATCTGTAGTGTCAAGCATCAATGTATGAATTAATGTTTATGTTTTAGTCTTTGCTAGTGTTTTCCCACTTTTAATACCAATACAAGATTAGTAAGAGCTAATGAAATTAATTGGATTGACTTTCTTCTGTGTCCTTTGCCACATGCTTGCATACTGTACTTAAAGTGTAAACAGCAGGAATGTCTAAACTTCAGTATTCAGTAATAAACACTTGTTTCTCATGACTCACAGGGTGATACTATAAAATGTACTTGTTTTCTATATTAAAGAGCTCAAATTACTTCCATTCTTCCATTGACTCTGCTTTGAGACAGACATATCCAAAACCATTTAAAGCTCAAATTAAATTATTCCACAGAGAAAAATGGAAGCAATTGCTATCTTCTGTCTTAACTTAAATACTAGACATAACGCAATTATTCACTAAAGAGTGCATAATTTTAGTGCTAACCTTACATTTTCAGTTCACATTGCTTAATTTCTATTGTGCCTTTAAGTCTAAAAACAAGCAGATCAAACCAGAGCTATATTCCCACATCTTTGCAAACTGAAAAGAACAATCTCAGCTGAAGAAAACCTTTTCCTGCATGCAGATCATTGATCCAAAACACTCCCATAAAACCTAAATGTTTACTTCAACTTCTTGTTTACCTTCCAGGCAGCATATCCTCCACAGTCCAGAGTGGGTAAGCGCCCCTGGATCCTTCTTGTCCTTGTTGTGGGGATCGTCCTGGGTGATGTTGGCTGTACTGTTGCAGATGAGGGCACGGGAGTACAGCCAGTAGTCCGTCCCTATTGCCACCGTCATCAGGCCGAAGGCAGCGAATGCCCCCACGGTGGTGAGAAGGATCTGGATCCCCTTCTCACACACCATGCCTTCAGAGAAAAATCCAGACAGAAGAGGAAAAATGTGGGCATCAGGAAAGTAAATGAGAACAAAGAGAAGGAAAACAAATACACATCAAAGAACTTTATAGAATGGGATGCAGAGATAGAATAAGCAAGCAGGAGTATGCTCATAATAATAGACAAAGTTATTAAAAACTACAGCAAACATGTAGGTGAGAGGAAGTGGAGGTGAAGGCCTCCGGTGGGAGGAAAAGAAAGGAGTGATGAGAAAGAGGAGAGTGAGGTGGAGGTGGATGTGGGAGGTGCATGAGTGGCTCAAAGATGTGTCCTTGGAGGAGAGTTGGACGACTCTGCTGACTCGGCTTAACAAGACAGAATTGATGTGAAACACAACAGATCACACCCTCCCAATCTCAGTCTACTCCATATTCATGACCCTGACACTGTTCTATCCCCTCAGAATCAGCAGGCCTGGAGGTGAATACACAAACACACAGTCGATCACCTTGTCACTGCTATAGTCTTATAGACAAAGGCGATGTGTGCCCGCGCGTGTGCAAGAGTGTGTGTGTTTGTGTGTGTGTGTGTGTGTTTGCATCTTTTAACATACAAACATACACATAACCTCACACATGTGACTTCAAACCATTCACTTACAGCCTGTCAGTCTGATCTATACATCAATAAATGCACAATGCTCAATGTCCTGCTGTTACTATGGTAACCTTTTTATGTATGCTGTCATAATTTTTCAATTTCATTCCATTTTGGTTTAGTGATAATTAAATAGACCAAGTATTCATCTTACGACATTCATTGCAATATTACCGAAACTTTACCAAAATGTATTTGGTAAAAAAAAAAAAAAAAAATTTTAAAAATTAAAAAAAAAATAGAGGATTTGGACACTGGTACCATTCCAGAAATACTTCTAAACTAACACTTATATTTAAATAAGTTAACCAAAATAAGAAAACTATTACTATACATTGAAAACTGCTTTGAGCATGTCTGCCTTTTAGAACTGTAAATTTAAAGAAATATAATCTTTATACCTTAAAAAACACATGTGGAAGGGTTAGTATCAGTGGACTATGAATTAGATTAAGGATGTTACAATTAAGTAATATAAAAAATATTTAAATTAGTTGACAGTATAACATCATTGCTGATACAACCTGTACACATGAAGTTTAGATGACTGTGAATCCGTCCCTACTATTTCTTAAATTTAGAAATTGTGCTTTATTGGAATTATTGGGTCATAATGGTAATTTCATTCATGCCTGAACTAGTAGCTGGAGAAAGAAGCCATTTTATCAGAATTATAATTTAGTAAATTATAAATGATTGCTAGGTATTGAAAAACCTTGAAAAAACGTTTTGGCCAAAGGGACTCACTCACAGCATGTTTTCTAAGCTATTTATAGTCAAAATAATAATAATTTTAAAAAGTCCAAGTGGACCATTTTAGGCTTAGGGTTAAAAAATGAATGTAGTGACAAATAGCATATTGTATTGAATTTTTGTCCTTTTTTTTTTATGAGTAATAACAACATAAGTACAGACTATAAGCTTTAAGCGAGTCATAGCTTCTTCACAAACAGCAGATGGAATCATATTTCTTACATTTTTGCAAGCTTTCCAAATACAATGAATCACAACGGTTAATATCATGCTGAATCTTTCTCCATGATTATTTGTAAAAAATAAAATAAAATAAAAAATATTTTACATACTAATGCTCTAAAAAGGCATGATGTTCCATTATGTAATCTGTAACTTTATACTTTGTACTTCTTTAGTCTTTTGTTGCCTGCATGTATAGACAATGAAACAACTGTTATGGAAAAATTAAGCTGAATTTGTACTTTCTACATATTTTTTTTTACTACAGAGAACACTAAAAAATCTGGAAAATGATCCACACAAAAGTCTTACATAAAATGGATAAAGTGTTCTATAGTACAACCTACAGTATCCAAAGTTTATCTTCCATGCTGGTGAAACATGACAAATAAACTCAATGTTATACAAAGTTTAATGAGTTAAGACTCACCTGACGGCGAGTTTCTATCCTTCGACTCAATTTTGAAATCTTTCTTTTCCTCGTCAGTGAAGAAATTGCTGTCCCCTCAATCCGGACAGCATCCATCGACTGTTTTCACCTGCTCCCCTCTCTCCTTTTTGCACTCGTTCTCCAATTTTTTGGCTCTCTTTCTTTTTCTTCTTCTTTAGTTCTCACTAGGAGGCTGTGTTGGTGGAAGCTGTAGCCACTCTCCGTCCTCTATTAGCAGAAAGCTTGGACAAGAGAACCCATGGTCACTGCTCTGCAACATAAATGGATAAAAAACAAGGACAGTTTGTGTTTTGTTAGGGCATTTAGTAGTATTAGGTTACACATTTGCAAGTTGGAACAAAAGTGGCATTGCATAAAAAGAACAAGAACTACAAATTGTTTAACCAAAATAGGTTAAAAAAAAATACTGTTGGTACACAACTGTAATACAGTAGAATCACCACCACAACATAGTGTTGAAAGCAGGTAAATTAATTACAATAGAGTCAGAATTACAAAGAGAGAAGGACCAGAGCAAGTTGTATTGCATCTAGTCTGAATAAGAGGAGCAAGAAGGGGAGGCAGAAAGGACCAACCCGACATTGTTACCATAGCAACATTGAATTCCAAAGTCTGGATCAGCATAGAGTGAGGGGGGTGGGGGGCAGGCAAGAGATAGAGGGAGAAAAAGACAGAGAGAGCAAAGCAAAGAGCGGGCAGAGATAGGAAAAGAGGCAGAAACAAGGGGGATATTTCAAGTCACTACCAGGAGCACTGATTCTCAAAGCCAGACAGATAAACAGACAGACCAGTGTGCTAATGGTCTATCAATAGATATGTATGAGGCCACTGCGACACAAATGCTTCAGGACACACATATCCACATGCTTTTACAAATGCACACAGCACAGGAGCAGAGAGTAGCAGAGAAAGCCCTCAGTCAGTGGGAAGAAATACACTGTATGTGAGGAAAAATAAGCAGCACACACCATTCAACAAACACTATTTAGCAGATCATAATGCGGTGCAGTCAAGTCTGTTAATATTTGATGATGCAATATGGCACCGTGATCAAAATAGGTTACATCCTGTTTGCATTGTGAGACCCAAAACAGAGCTGCCTCAGAGACAGAAGGATAGATGGAAGGAGAGACGGTGTGTGTGTGTGTTAAACGTGTGTGCACATTTCCTCTCCAGTGCATCTGAGGATGGGTCTAGTCCAATCTTATTGAATCCCAGTAATGTTCCCCTCAGCTCTCCTCAGTTAGACAGTTAGCCTCGTATCTCTCCGTTCAGGCTCCTTATTATGTAAACTGTCAAATAACACCAACACAGTGTGGCTTATTTATTTACCTTTATACATTGTGGGTACACTGCGTGACAGGCAAATAAATGAACATGTATTTGCATGTGTGTGCTTGTGCTGAGTATGACCTTCCAACCTTATCACCCTACTGGGTCTCCCTTAGGACACTACATGACCAAAAGGGATTACACTATCTCTAAGGCCTACAAATGCAGTATCTCGTGCGTGTGTGTGTGTGTGTGTGTGTGTGTATGTGGGGTCTTTGACTTCAGTATTTAATGAATGACCTTAACAATAACCTACTAAGTTATTCCCTTTAGCAAAAACTCCCCTGTGTGGGGGATGATAATTGCCATTTAATTATCTTTAATGTCTTTTTTCTACCAATAATTAAGAAAGAGGGGAATGAGGGGAATGAGAGTAAGAGAGTGTGAAAGAACAAGAGGGCAATAAAAAAAATAACGTGAGAGTTTAACTAAACTGGTAGTAATGGTGATGGATATGGCAAAAATGGAGAAAAACTGGATATAAAAATCTATGCTTCAGAAATGTGCTGTATACTCACATTGGTGGTGGGTATATTACTGGGTTTTCAGCAGCTAGCTTTACCTTACAGTGATAGTTTTATGTTGTGAACACTCAGAGGGAGCCAGAGGCCAATTATCTGCAGTAGGATGAACTGTAGCATCAAAGGCCAAGAGCATAGCTTGAGGATTTAGCTGCTGCAGAGACCATTATAGGACCAGGCCCTCGCTTGACAGAAAACTTCAGATGTAATCAGATCTACCTGTCTGACTCATTTCCAGCACGACAGAATACTTTGCTTGTGTAAAATATAAGCTGAGCCAATGAGATGTGGCTCCAATAATGCAGCCATAAATCACACAGGGGATTTGAATTTTGTAGCAGCTGCTCCATTAGCTATTCATTGCATAAATCAACTACCAAACTGCTTGTTGAATAAATGATGACATCTGTAATACGTTTTTCCACACATGTGAAGAGCAAGGGTCCTGAATGTGTGTACACAACACACACAAACACCACCTCAATGAGACCTTTGCATGTGCAGAAGAAAACATACACAACAAAGCTGCAGGACAGTAGTGGCTGAAAATGACATGAGCTAATACTGATTGCTTGACCAAAAGGAAAAAAAAAATGCACCAGGCCTACTTATGATGACAGCGCTAAAAATACAAGCAGCGTATTCTATTCTGAGTGCTTCATGGCAGCAGTGGACATTAAGAAAAAAAGGTCTAAATATTCAGAGCAATAACTGAGGACATGATATGCTATCTCTATTTAATAAGAAGCAAAAGCTACACACCTGGGCTCACTGCTTAGGCCTCACAAACACACTTTTGTTTTTAAATTTGAACCACTCACATCCTTACTGGGACAAACACATACAATCAGGTGCATAGAATATACACACAAACAAATCTGTGGCATGCAAGCACAGATAAATCCAACACATCCAATACTCCTCCACAGACAACTGACAAAATGACCAAAAAAATGAAATAAAATAGGCTGTTTTAAAAGGTACTTCAAAGTGCTGAAAAATACACCAAGATCCTGAGATTGCATGTGACCAAGTCCCTGGCTGTCTGAGCAGAACAGCCCGAGGAGGTAGTGACAGTAACACCTTGGTCTAAGAGGCTCCCAAAATAATGTGTCTCTGGATGATCTGACGCTCATGAACCCATGAACATATGCTTAAACACATGGACACATGCAACCATGCATGCAAAATAAAATAAAATCACCTCCAAAAAGCAGATAATGCAGAAGATGAGGATATAAATGTATAGGTTTTTATATTCCAAGAGGTGTGTTGTTAATTTATTACCCTGCTGCAGCACATGAGAAAGAAATGAACTAAATGAAGGGCTGAATATGTGCACTTATCAGAGATACTATCACAGCAGCCCTTCACACAGACTAAAGAAGCAGTTAATGACTTTTTTTTTTTTAGTACTGATTGATTATTATTCCAAGGCAATTAGTTGTTCTGTGCAACCGCAGCCAAAAATATTAAATCTTTGCATCTTCACAGTAACATTACTAAATCATAGAGCTTTTCCCACTTCATTTATTTAGTTACTTATTTTTGCACTAAGGTTATAGGTGTGTCATTCAGTCATTTAGTGTATCTGCAAACAAAAATAATCCAGACTCCATACAGCAATGATTCAAACATACACACAGACACTGATGTACAGATGCGGTTGTAATCAGTGATGAGTCTCTGGTCACAGGTACCATGTTGTGTGCCTCCAGTCCAGTGAGCATACTTGCCTGTCAGACACGCTAACACCATGTCTGTTGTATGTTTACACTGCACGCCTCTGTGCAGACAGGTCGCTGTACAATATATCACTGGCACGGCATAGTTCAATCCAAGGCTCTTACAACCTCCACCAATCACTTAGATGCAAGAGAGCAAGAGGTGAACTGAAGCGTGGGTCAAAGCCATTAAGATATGTTTTTTTTTTTAGAAAGTTCTGAAAATTGACTACAAACAGAACAAAAATATTTCTGAAATTGCAACAGGGGCTGAAATTATTTGATAAAGATCTGCCGTGTCACAACATAACTACAATTACAGCTAATTTCCTTGTAAATGTTAACACAGTGATCTATTTATCGCTAAATAAAGCATCATGGCACTCCCATGATGCCATGTTCTCCAGATGTAAATTTTAAAAATGCTTGTTTAGTACAGACTCCAGCAAAAAAAAATCACATCATTTTCCCTTTTTCCTCATGAAAATGGAATGCAAAAATTACCAGCCCAATCACAATAGCTGTCAAAATAGTATGATCATGATTACTGTTCGTGCTGATTCAGTGCTGTGTGCTAAATAAGAATGAAGTAACCAGTACAGCAATTTATTTATTTGCATGTAAAATTAATCTACAAGCGCAGAGACCAGGTGTTATGCAGTGATGTGAGTGGAAATTAATATTTTAACATTATAGTGTCATCATATCACATCTACGTGGTGGGTGTATGTTCTTACAGTGCTGGTATTTCTCATAAGCTCCTATTTGAAGACATAGAGCAGCATTGTGAAGTCACAGACCATCAGGAGAATTGCAGTAAATGCATTGATCCTCTGAAATATGGCTACATGACAGATGTGATGATCATTGCACAATTCGTTCTCCACAGAGACAGAAACACAGAAGCAAACATGACCACCCAACTGGCTATTATAGTAGAAGGTGGCAAAGTTACACAATTGTAAACATCCAGATGTTACATGTGATAGTGATTGTTATGAACCACTGTATTCATTAGATAATTACAGTTTGGCCAGCAATGAGACACAACTAGAGCCTGTGTGGGCTACACACCAGTATTGACTGCAATGAGTCACCTTACAGCGTAAATAGCAGATCTTAGGAGTCAGGCTTTTGAAAATAATCCAAAATCAACACAGACAATCATCATGGTCACACACATATCACACACATATAGTTCAGATGATGAAGGCTGAGGGGCTGAGGGGGCATGTCCAACACACCGCCAGGCCAAACACACGTCAATAAAAGATTTACGGATCACAGATAAAGAAGTTAACAATTAATGGTAGCAATTTGTTGAAAATAATTTCTTTTCATTATCTGGACAACATTTCATTTGTCAGTGCACATAAATATAGCTCTGTGGCCTTTAAAGAGAAAAATGTCAAAGTTAAACTGGAAAGAAATGACTCAGTGATACATGTTTAAACTTTATAATAATGGTACAATCATATGTATGTTATCTTTACTAATACTTGTCTCAGAATGACTTCATGTATGAATTAACACAATGTCTATCACAAATTCCTGTGGCTTCATGAGATTAGTCTCCCTTTACATCACACTTACTTTATATATTAAATGTTGAGCTATATTTCAACACTGAAAAGAAGCAAGATTTGATGAAACCATAGCCTTAAAACATGTCTGAAACAGACAGTTAAACATAACTGTGACTGTGAATATAGTCTCTAATCTTGAGCAGTGTAGTTTCACCATAGATAGTCAGAGTGAAGAGACACATTTATTATAAAAGCTAAATAAATAAAGCCCTGATCCTACATCCTTTTAATTTTCTAAGTAAGACATAGCATCATATTGACTGGACTTGATTTACAGCAAATCCACGATTGATACAGTAGTTTTCCTGTATGATGTCAAGACAGAATAACAAATCATGCAGTGAAATGTGATTATTTGTTTCTCATGATAAAATTGATTAACAAGAAAAGCCTCATATGTATATTAGAGTGGGTATTCTTACAGAGAAACATAAAGGAGATATACTTTTGTGGAATCCATCTTATTTTGTTGTGTATCAATAGATATATAACATACCTGTGAATTCAGAATTCCTTAACTGATGGTTATTTTAAGTAATTCCACAAATCCCAAAGGATTTATAATCCATCAGCATTCATTATGAATGGCAATCACACAAGTACTTATATGTG